>CM076577.1:641458557-642058557 GCA_034641835.2 Pinus albicaulis
TGATTAGTGATTTTTTCACTTTCTTGACAAAAAGAGTTGTATTGCGAGATTTTCTGGCATAATATGTCTTGCTATTGCAGTAGTTGTTTGTTCAAAGAAACAGACTCTGAAATAAACTCTGGAAGCTTAGGGTCATCTTTGTGCTCCTCTTGGATAATCTGTATTTATTTCTCTTTATTTGCCAAACTTTTCTAATATCCAATTTGCATCTGTTGAAGCTCTTGCTGTAACTCTTCAAGTTTTATCTGTGCTTCACTGTTAGCATGGGTTTGTTGCAATTGTTGTTGCAGAACTTGTATCTGATCTTCTTTTTCATTTAATAATAGCCTTACCTCAGATGCTTTGTCAATAGTTGCGGAGGCATAAGCTCCTGTAATCTGAGATAACTTGGTAAGATTATCAGTTGGATCTGTAGTAGGATCCTTCCATAAGACATCTAATTGTTCTGCCTCATTACAGATTGAGCTCTCCAACTTTCTCTTTTTCCTTTGCTTCCTCACTACTGCTTTATACTGCGGGCTGTAGAATACATCTAGAGGATGAATGTCCTCTATATTGAGTACAATTTCAGAAGAGGGAGTGATAGGTATATGCTCAGTTTCTGTGACGTTGCCACTTATTCCTGTGCTCAAAACTTTTGTTGTCTGTACAGGGGTCTGTATATTCTATCCTTCCACATTAAGAAATTGATAAAAAGTTTCCCATTCTTTGTCTAATTCAGTCCTGACTGTCGATTGCTGCACATTGAGAGGTGCAAGATTCAACTGTGGAGTGGTAAAATTCTGTTGCTGTGAAAGCTCTTTTGATTGAGTTGTATCCTTCACTGAGCTTTCATCATTATCAGTATTTTTAGAACGCTCAGAAGTCTCTTTGTCAGAATTCGACTTAGACTTTTCTGTATCTGAGCTGCCACTAAGACTGACACTAGGAGTTGGTTCCCTTGCAGGTTCCAAGCGTAAATTTTCCAAAGGGATAGTAGTTAGTCTTCTCTCTCTGTAAACTTTAAATTCCTGAAAATATTCTCGGGATAACTGTGTTTGAGCTAAATGTAAAACTTCTTTAAATGAACATTTTGTTTGAAACATATCATCAAAAGGATCTTCTTCTCCAGAAAACACTCTTACTTTGATTGCAGTGGTGAAATTTTTAACAACATCAATTGGATCAAATAACCTTCTCGAAAATTGGAACAGTTGTAAGCATGTAATATTTCTTACCTCTTTGAATGCATGACCAACATCAAACAATGAAAATGCTCCACAAGCTATGGGAAATTGTGGCCAAATGCCCTTCTTATTCTCCTTTAATTCCTTTGTCAAACCTCCTTCACCACAGGTTTGATAAGCAATCTCCCGAGCTACAAGTTTATCCTGAACATACAGGGGTAAAACATGGGGGGAAGCAGAGCTTCCAAAAACCCTGACATAAGTAAACAACTCTTCTCCAAACCATCTTGCAATAGGGAGAATGTCGACTTCTGCTTCCGGGGATAACCTTGGAGCATCCTTATTATACAATATTCCATACAGAGGCAGCATTATGCCATGGAAAATTTTGTAAAAACAAGGAACAAACTTTGATTCCCACAACTCTTTGTGATAGACATGAATAGGCAAGGGATCATGAATTGTCCATTGCCAACCCATCAAAGGGAATTTAGAAACAAAACAAATTGAATCCATAACATAGGCAGATAGATAAAAAGGAGGATAAGTCCTCTGAGAAACAGTCCATTTGGACCGGTAATTGAAAATAGCAGTGGTTAAATTATCAGACAAAATTTTGGCCCAGTTTACAATTGTAGCGTTAACAGTAGCATTCAACAAAGGGAGCCATTTAGGCAAGACCATATTTATGTGAGGCTTTCCAAAAAGCCTGCATAACATACCAGCAGCAAAACAATATGGAGATGTGAGTGAACCAGTACTGTACATACCGTGTTTGTTTTTCTTCAATGGTTCCTCTCTTTTGGTCCATTCCTTGGTGCATTCAGCCAAATTTGCATTTTCTCTGGCGAATTTCTCCATAAATTGTTTTTTGTAAGTCGCCTAAGGTTCCGGTAAGTGATACATAAGCCTCAAATATTTTGTAGTGAATGACTCGATGAGTTCTTGTCCTGGAGTTCTAAATTTCCTGTCTGAAATATCGGTGTTATCCAGCACCCATTTTACCATATCTGTATACGAAAGAATTCTCGGTCTTACTGCTATTCTGTGTAGAAATGAACAAGCAAATTCCGTAGGAGACGCTTCAGAGGAATTACTTGATCATGCAGTAGCCGCGACTTCCATTACCCTGGGATTTTCTTCTTCGAGAAAATTATGCATCCCCTCCCAAGTGGTGATACCAGCGTCCTTGTTGCAAGCAGTGTCTGCGTATAAGGAAGCCATATCTTTGTTTTCAGCACTCAGAACTTTCTCTTTCTTACCCATAATGCTCTGTGAATGCTTTGTATAGTCTTCTGCTCCTTCGTACCTGCGGTGTTACGAATTAAGTGAGAGTAATGATATGAGAAAGGTGACGGGATAGTTTTAAATGCTGAAGGCAGATGAAAAATATTATTTTAAACGTGAAACAACCTTTCAATCAAAACAAAATTCTTTCCATCAATGATTATCAATCCATTCATTAATTTTGATATCAAAGCGCATAACGGATATGTATTTATGAAAATGTTTACTTTGGACAATGCGCTAGAAGAATCTGCGATTTGCTGTGCAATATCGCAAAATCGCAATATCGCGGATCGCAATCATCGCAAATTGAAATTATTGCAGGATTGAATTCATCGCAAATCACAACATTCATAAATTGCAGTCTCATATCATCCCTAAATCGCAATATCGCAAAATCGCGAAATCGCAATTTCACAAAATATAACTTATTAAACAAATTTTCTGTGATATGGGGTTTGCGATCAATACTTTAATGTATAGTTCTTTGGGATCGCGCTATCGCAATATCGTGGAATCGCAATTTTAAAAGATTCTGCTTTTACAAAGGATATCCACTTTTTGCGATGGATGCGGTATTTTTCTTCAAAGAAAGATTATGTTTTGATCTATCATAAACTTATGTTTATTTTAAATATTTTCAAAGGAATTTCCCTAAGTTATGATAGTAAGTTTTATTTGAGAAAGGAAATAAATACTAATTAATTTTTTGGATTTTTAAACTAAGGGTCCCCACTTATTTAGTATTATTACTAATAATAAATAAGAAGGGGGGTTGTTGCTGGCCACAAAAATTGGTGATTCACTTGGAAGAACCAGTTATCTCTACTTTTCTTTTGAATTTTCTAAACTTTTTGAAATATAAAATTTTAAGAAAATCAAACTTTATTATAAAAAGACAAAGTACATTATGCTTTTATCTATCAATGATATTTCATTTATTCTATATTCTACTTTGACTATTTCACACCCTCAAGCTAGTCCTTGTATCTATATCAGTCATTACTAGGTTTTATAAAGATAAAAACAAAGGCTTCTCTATAAATCAGTTTTAAATATGCTTATTTGTCGTAGGTAGAGCCACTACTTCCAGCAAGCGTTTATAGCTTCAACAGGGTTACCTGTTACCCAGCAATGATCCCGTATCCTACTTAGAGAAATATACAATTTTCAAAGAGAAATCCATGTTCACACTTATTCCTTTCATTTTTATTTTTTACTCTTAAAGAATAATGTCTTGGTTTGGTAGCCAATTTATGACAATGCCATTCACTTGATTTATAACTTTGCTAAACAAGCTGGCTCGTGATGAGACCCCTTGTCTTTTGATTACAATAATCTTGAGTCATTGCCCTGTTATGGTATGCAGTATTGGCAAAGTCAGTAGGCTATAATATCTATGATCATGATAAGTCGGCTCGTGATGAGACCTCTTATTCTTTAAGTTAAAATGTATCATTGGATTATTCCCTGAACATTGTAATTTTCTAGGTGGGGAGGAAGTAATTGTTTCCTTAAGATAGCTCTGGACGACAGAAATAGAGTTTTTTTGGAAAGGAATTTTCCACAGAGAATCTTCATTTTGTTATATATACCTTTCATTGAACTAATAGAAAACATTTTTCACCTAAAAGATTTACCTTTGTCAAAGTTTAAGTTGAAATTAGTATCATTACTAGGCTAAAGTTTTAGTGTACATGAATAATAATGATCAATATGGAAAGAATTCTGTTTATAAAAGTAAAAAAACAAAATCTAAAGTTTTATCTCTTCTTTGTGAATTCAAATGTATTCATTAACAATTCGTTTTATTTTGACAAATAAAAAACTAATATGCAAAATAGAAAGATAGTCTCCTATGGAAAATATTTTTGAGAATTTTTCCATTAACAGGAAAAGACTCTCTTTTGCCTGTTAAATCATGTATCATAAAAGTAGATGGACTTATGATTTCTGCAATTTGAAAAGGACCAAGCCACATTCGTTGAAATTTCGTATGTTTTCCTTTTTCCTCATGAGCCTTGTCCCATTTTAAAACAAGATCTCCAACCTGAAAGTCTTTTCTGGTTATCATGTTTGAATCAAAGGAAGCTTTTACTAATGCTTGATGATGAGCATGAGTTATTTTGGCTTTTTCTCGTTGTTCTTCTAACTTAATTATTTCCATCTGTCTTAGTTGTATGGAAGAAGTTGGCACTTCATCAATATATTGAACTAAGGCTAAAGAAGGAATTGCTAAATGAGTTGGAAGAACTACTTCTTTTCCATAAACTAAATTAAAGGGAGAAGAACCAATAGAAGCCTTCTGTGTTATTCGATCTGCCCATAAAGCATATGTTAAAGACTTATGCCAATTTTTATGATTTTGATCAATGGTTCGCTTAATGATTCTAATTAAGTCTTTATTTGTGGATTCAGCTAATCCATTTCCCTGTGGATAATAATTGGCAGAGTATTTAAGTTTAAAACCTCCCTTGAGTGCAAATTCAGTCATAGCATTACCAGAAAAATACGATGCATTATCAAACATTAAAGCAGAAGGTAAAACAAACCTGGTAATTATGAACTGATCTATGAATTCAATGATATGTTCAGCATTAGCAATCTTGAGAGGGACTACTTCTACCCATTTCGTAAAATAATCAGTTGCTGTAATGATATACCTATGTTGCTTAGAAGAGTGAGGAACGATCTCACCTATTATGTCCAATCCCCATTGATCAAAAGGTTGTTCAATGTTCACTGGTTGTAATGGAAATGATGGTTTCTTTTGTCTTCCAGCTGCAGTTTGACAAATTTGACATTTTCTTACATAGCTATGTGAATCTTTGAATAATGTAGGCCAGTAATAGCCTGCACGAAGAATTTTTTGTGCAGTAGCATCTCCAGCATAATGTCCACCTGCTGGCCCATCGTGAAGTTCCTGCAAGACTTTTTCAGCTTCAGATTTCTCCAGATATCTAAGAAGAACAAAATCGTAATTCATTCTAAAAAGAACATCGTTTACAAGCTGATATTGTTTAGCTTTCAACCTTAGAGCTATTTTCTTGGTGTGATCAAGATTTGGAGGAGCATATCCATTCTTTAGATAAAAAATTATATCAACATATAATGATTCAACATCGTTTAGGCTTACCTCATACGTTTGTATCTCTTCAGATGATTTTTCAGAAATCTGTGATGCTCCAGCTAGTATTTTGCAAAATCCTTGACCTCTTACAATATTTGTTGGTTTGATCTCAACATCATATTCTTGTAAGGCAGTAATCCAATTAGCTCTTTTCTCACCCACATCTTTTTGGACTAAAATATTTCTTACCGCTGGAAATGGTACAATGATTTTTGTATGGGTTTTAAGTAAAAAGGGTCTGAAATATTTAATTGCTTTGAAAACAGCGTAAGCTTGTTTCTCCACATCTGAGTAATTCAACTCAGCTCCCTGTAAATTTGAACTGAAGAAAGAAATTGGGGCTTCTGCTTTGTCTTGATTTGCTTGAGTGAGAATCGCAGCGTAAGATTTATCAGAGGCAAATGTGTACAAAATAAAAGGATCGGAAAAATTTGGAGTTGCTAAAGATGGAGCATTAACGATTACTTGTTCGATTAGATTGAATGCCTCATATTCATCTTGGCCCCATTTGAAGTTTGAATTCTTTTTAATCATTGCTTGTAAAGGAGATACAATTCTTGAAAAATCTGGTACAAATCTCTTTACAAAATTAATTTGGCCGAGGAAATATTGAATAGCTTTATTGTTGTGAGGTAAGGATATTTTAGAAATCTCCTTGATTCTATCAGGATCAATATGAATTCTAGATTTTGACACTATGAATCCAAGAAGTTTTCCTTCACTTAATGAAAAAAAGGATTATTTTGGGTTAAGTGAAATTCCATACTTTTGACAACTTTGGAATATTTGCTTCAAATCTCTAAGATGATTGCTTCGTTTTTTGGAATATACAGTTATATCATCCAAATAAATTACCACGGATTTGTTAACTAATCCCTTGAAATCGATGTCCATGGCTCTTTGAAATGTAGCACCAGTGTTGATCAGACCAAAAGGCATCTTTTGATATGCATAAGTGCTCCATTTGGTTCTGAATGTAGTTTTCAATTGATCATCTGGATGAACTAACACTTGGTTGTAGCCAGAGAAACCATCTAAGAAAGACATTAATTCTGATCCTGAAACTGCCTGTAATATTTCCTCCATGGGAGGCAAAGGAAAATTATCTTTTTGGTAGGCTTTATTAAGATTTCGAAAGTCAATGAAAATTCTAATATCTCCGTTTTTCTTTTTAACAGGAATCATATTGGAAACCCATTTAGAATGTCGAACAGGAAAAATAATTTTGGCTTTCAATAACTTATTGAGTTCAGATTTGATTTGATTTTCTAGATTGGGATGGATTTTTCTCAGCTTTTGTTGTACAGGTTTCTCATCATTCATCATTGGGATAGTCTGTTGGATGATAGAAGTGTCATAAGTTTTGAGTTCATCGTAGTTCCAAGCAAAGACACTTTTATATTGTTTCAAAAGACGCACATATGCTGATTTTTCTTCAGGAATTAGACCAAGGCCTAGGTTGATATTCTGTGGTTTGGTATCAGTTCCTAGATTTACTAATTCATAATTCAAAGTTGAAATTTGTAATTTTGAATTGGTAGATATTTTAAATCGGTCTTTCAAATCATAAAGGTCTTCTAACTTGACAATTGACTTTGGAATAGCTTTATTAGTGCTATCATTTTGTAATTGTTTGTCATGTTGGTCTTCATCGATTATCTGATTGGTATAAGATCCTTCAGATGTGAGGAAGCTTACAATATCAAGATCATCGTTGAAAATTCTCCAATTGGTAACGTTATCAGGAATCAAAGGTCTGAAGATTAATTCAATTGAAAATCGATCAGGACTAAAGTCTTCTACAGGAATAAGCTTAGAGGCTACATTGGCTAAGAGGTCTGCACTAGCATTCTGGATTCTAGGAATTGGTGAAATATTGAATGCTATAAAATGTTCAGTCAGATCTTGAACTAAATATTGATAATGCTTTAAATGACCTGATAAACAATGTATAGTATTGCGTACTTGTTTGATTACAATTTCTGAATCTCCGAAAACTTGCAGATATTTGATATCCAATCTGATTGCTTTATATAACACTTGGATTAAAGCCTCGTATTCTGCGGTATTATTAGTACATTCAAACTCAAGTCTACAGGTTAGCATAATTTTGTTTCCCTCTAGACTAACCAACACGCATCCCACTCCTGCTCCTTCATTAGACTTAGAACCATCAAAAAATAGTTTCCAAAATAAACATTTATTTACAGAAGTATCTACAAAATTAATACATTTAGAACTGTCTGTTTGAGAAAAATTTTCTATTTGAGATAAAACAGAATGTTCTAAATAAGGTGAAGTGTGAGCATTAAAATTTCCTAAGAAAGAATCAACTAAATAATTTCCAGTGATATTACTACTGTATGCAACTGGTTCATTCTCTCCTTCCAATTCTGTTACTATGTATTTCTGATGCTTTTCTCGTTCAACCTTTATCTGATTTGGTTTACCATTGTAAGGAAGCCACATATGCGACCAATCGGTTGCAAATTATCCATGAAGTTTTTCTAACCAATCTTTGCTAAGAATTAAGCCATAAAATTTTGGAATATCTGCAACTAAAATATCAATGACTTGACATAACTTAGGATTTGATGACAGCCTTATGGTAACCTGATTTAATTCGCCAATCACTTTGACTTGCGATCGATCTAACTGTACTATGCGCACAACATATTTTTGTGGTTGAACGTTCAATTTTGCACATACTGATTTTGGTAGAATATTAGATGAAGCTCCAGAATCCACTAAACAGTTATGCAAATTTTTATTAAAAAATTCATAAGTAAGAAGAAATGGCAGGGTATGAGATCTCGACCTTCCTCCAATTAAAGCGATATTTTCTAGGTCAACTTTACTGATCGAATTAGTTGGAGGTGTTCCCATGTCATTAGAAGCTTGAGAAATTACAGGGTCGGGCAAAGGTTTTTCTGGTACAACATGTAATTCTTTCAAAAGTAATTTTTGCTTGTGTTTTAACTTGCTCAATTCATAAAAAGTGATGTTAGCCCTAGTCTTCTCCATATCTTCTATAATCTTATATTCCATTTCATCCGAAACAATCAATTTTCTTGATGGAATTGATGAATCTGTTTGGACTGGGCTATTTTGAATTGCTTTGCATGTTGTTTTCCTGAGTGGAACTTTATCCTTAACCAATGAGCTTGCGATATTTGGCTTAGGAGTAGATTGAGGAGGATCAAGTTGATTTTTACTTCTAGTGCTAACCGGGGATGCTTCTTGGTCTTCCTCATCTGGGAGGATGAAATTCCACATGTCTTGTACTTCTACCACCTCTTCTTCATTAGTAGTTTCTTTAGTAACAGTCTCTTCTTCTTCTTCTTCTGATTCAACATTTGTAATAACATTTGGTGGTTTTGAATCAGTTGAAGGATTTCTTCTAAAAGGCTTGAAAGACTTTTTAGAAGATGTTTCTGCTACTTGTTTCTGATATCAACCATTTCATTGGACAAGGTTTTCAAAAATTTCTGCAATCCTTCTAAATCAAATGGATCTTTTGGTTGTTTTTTCTTGGGATCTTCCTTAAAAGTGACCTTCTTGGATTTCCATTCTTCTATTGCATTTTTCTTTTCTAAAGCAATGATTCATTTCTCTACTACTATTGCTTCCTTCATATTGTTTGCTAAAGTTGTTTTATTAGCCCTATCAACAAAGATTGCTATGTTTGATAGCAAAGCAGAAATGTACCATTCACTTCGCGCTTCTTTGCTAGGCTTGGAAGCAGTAGGAATTTTGTTTAATAATTTATTGAAATGAGAATTGAAATCCTTGACAACTTCTTTTGAATCAACTCTAAGATTAGACAAATCATTGATCAATGTTGCTGTAGACCTGTCATCACCAAATTTAGTTAAAAATTGATCTTGAAAGATATCCCAACTAGTAATAGATCCAGATGGTAATGAGAAATACCATGATCCAGCTGCTCCTTGTAGGGTATAAAGAAAAAGTCGGACAATAGCATCTTCATTTACAACTCCATTGAGATTTATGGATAACATAAAGTTGTTGATATGTTCTTCTGCTAGCATGCCTGCTTCAGGATTAAACTTAGGCAGCCATTTTTCAGGATGGGCCGGTATTTGACTCAAGGGTGCAGGCATTAAGACTGCCCCTGGATTATTCCATGGCATTTGGGCCATCACTGAACTAATAACAGATGAAAATGCAGATGATAATATTTGTGACTGTGAAGATGAAGATATTATGATTTGAGAAGGAGATGTGGAAGATTGAGTGGACTGATGGAAAATAGTCTGAAGTGGAGGAGTGGGTGGTTGACTTCGCGATGAAGTGCTTGAGATGGATAATGATGATGAAAGAGTCTCAATATCAGACCCTTTGGGTGATTTCCTAGCTCTTTTTCTTGTAGGTAGAGGTAACTCAGTTGGCTGAATGCCAAGCTTTTCACTCTGTAATCTAGTAAGAGGATGAGCAGGATTATATTGCGAAGTCACACTGCCTTGAGATTTATCAGACCTTTGAGGTGATATTGAAAATCGCTGAAGTTTATGAATCAAAGATTCGACTTAAGGGGGTTCAATAGTAGATTCTTCTTAAAATTCAGGGTTTGTGGCAGTGTCTGTTCTTCTTTCAACTTCTGGTTCTAGATTTAAAATTTCTGAGTATGATGGAGAAGTCGGGGAAGATGGTGAGGGTGATTTACTCTCAGAATGGTATTTAGATTTAGATTCACTTGCCATTCATATTTGGAGGCCCTCCTTCTAGCGCCAAATATGTTGAAGCCCCGAAAATCGGGTCTACAAAAAGGGGGATACCCACCCGGTCCGGACCTTGGTTAGCAGCTCCTTTTCTGTTTGGTATAGTGGGTCCGACTGGGGATAATGGGACCAATTTCCCAATATGTGTGTGTGTGTTTGAGATTTGATATTTGTTTTTTAAAATTCCTAATTAAAATGCTTTTAATTTATTTCTAATCTATTCTTATGCAAAATGTATTCTAAGAAATATCTAATTCTAAACTAACCTGGAATGTAATCTTTCAATATATGCGATCTAAAAGGATTTCAGATAACAATTGATAATAAATATCATTCAATTATTTTGAGAAAAGAATTCAATAAAGATAAACTATTTCACATAAAAATTTAGATGAAACAATTGTGAATAACATATCGCATATTAAGCTATTCATATATCAAGCACAAATAAATAATTATCACCGTACAAAAATGCCAAATGATAACTCAAATATTCAAACATTAACATATAAACAACTAAACATAAATATCACTTTTAACACAGAAACAGAAACAATTAAGAGATAAAAGTACCATTTATAACTGGTTCTACTCATGAGCTAGAAGCAATAATGATTTATCTCTTTCTTAATCCAACATCTATCAAGATTACAAAAGTGCAACATCAGTAACAGATATTAGACATAGATATCAATAAATCTTGTTCCATTCATTTATCAAAACCTCCTTTGAGGGTGCAAAAGTGCATGTTCTGAGGATAAGTTTTTGACAAATTTCAGGACCCTTCTCTAAATGCATGAGAAGGGTTTAAATACTAATAACTAAAATCTAAAAATAGTTTATTACAAAAATTTAGGATTCGGTTTAAATGACCGTCCTTTTTCTAGGCAAAAATATAGTAAAACTAAAACTAAATCTAAAAATAAAGACTATCAACTATCTACTTATGAATTTGATCTTTGATCTTGCAAGCATCCAGCATTGTTTTGAGAAGAGGTGGTTGGCCGACTTAAGATTTCAAATGCCCCGAAAAGACAGAATCGACAAGTGTAGGAGCAATCTTCTCAGCAGAATTAATGATGTAATTAAGCGCACTGCATTGACTGTGTGGTTTCACTAAGTATGTCTAGTAAGAATCCCAGTTTAATCTTGTCAGTCCTTGAATTGACTTTGCCTTTTCATCAGTCTTTTACCTCTATTCTGTTTGTAATTTATGTGCTTGTGGAAGGTGTCCCGGAATAATTTCTGAAATCAAATTAACTTTGTGCAAATTTTCATTTACACAATCAGTAATATTTCCTGCTGCTTTTTCTGCCTCTCTGATCTGTACATCCCAATTGTTGAAGAGCAGTTCTTTATGACTATCATTGATAATCGGTGCTCCTACTCTTCTTCCTTCCTCTGTCTTTTGCCATGCCATATAATTAGTAACTCTTTCATTAGTTAAATCATAATCATGTCGTAATTCTACGACATGATTAGTTATTTTATCACTTTATTGACAAAAAGAGTTGTATTGCGAGATTTTCTGGCATAATATGTCTTGTTGTTGTAGTAGTTGTTTGTTCAAAGAAACAGACTCTGAAATAAAATCTGGAAGCTTAGGGTCATCTTTGTGCTCCTCTTGGATAATTTGTATTTGTTTCTCTTTATCTGCCAAACTTTTCTGATATCCAATTTGCATCTGTTGAAGCTCTTGCTGTAACTCTTCAAGTTTTATCTGTGCTTCACTGTTAGCATGGGCTTGTTGCAATTGTTGTTGCAGAACTTGTATCTGATCTTCTTTTTCATTTAATAATAGCCTTACCTCGGATGCTTTGTCAATAGTTGCGGAGGCATAGGCTCCTGTAATCTGAGATAACTTGGTAAGATTATCAGTTGGATCCGTAGTAGGATCCTTCCATAAGACATCTAATTGTTCTGCCTCAGTAGAGATTGAGCTCTCTAACTTTCTCATTTTCCTCTGCTTCCTCACTACTGCTTTATACTACGGGCTGTAGAATACATCTAGAGGAGGAACGTCCTCTATATTGAGTACAATTTCAGAAGAGGGAGTGATAGGTATATGCTTAGTTTCTGTGACGTTGCAACTTATTCCCGTGCTCAAAACTTTTGTTGTCTGTACAGGGGTCTGTATATTCTGTCCTTCACATTGAGCAATTGATTAAAAGTTTCCCATTCTTTGTCCAATTCAGTCCTGACTGTGGGTTGCTGTATATTGAGAGGTGGAAGATTCAACTGTGGAGTGGTAAAATTCTGTTGTTGTGAAAGCTCTTTTGATTGGGCTGTATCTTTCACTGAGCTTTCATCATTATCAATATTTTTAGAACGCTCAAAAGTATCTTTTTCAGACTTCGACTTAGACTTTTCTGTATCTGAGCTGCCACTAAGACTCACACTAGGAGTTGGTTCCCTTTCGGGTTCCAAGCGTAAATTTTCCAAAGGGATAGCAGTTAGTCTTCTTTCTCTGCAAAATTTAAATTCCTGAAAATCTTCTGGGGATAACTGTGTTTGAGCTAAATGCAAAAATTCTTTAAATGAACATTTTGTTTGAAACATATCATCAAAAGGATCTTCTTCTCCAGAAAACACTCTTACTTTGATTGCAGTGGTGAAATTTTTAACAACATCAATTGGATCAAATAACCTTCTCGAAAACTTGAACAGTTGTAAGCATGTAATATTGCTTACCTCTTTGAATGCGTGACCAACATCAAACAATGAAAATGCTCCACAGGCTACGGGAAATTGTGGCCAAATTCCCTTCTTCTTTTCCTTTAATTCCTTTGTCAAACCTCCTTCACCACAAGTTTGATAAGCAATCTCCCGAGCTACAAGTTTATCCGGAACATACAGGGGTAACACATGGGGGGAAGCAGAGCTTCCAAAAACCCTCACATAAGTAAACAACTCTTCTCCGAACCATCTTGCGACAGGGAGAATGTCGACCTCTGCTTCCGGGGATAACCTTGGAGCATCCTTATTATACAATATTCTGTACAGAGGCAGCATTATGCCATGGAAAATTTTGTAAAAATGAGGAACAAACTTTGATTCCCACAACTCTTTGTGATAGACATGAATAGGCAAGGGATCATGAATTTTCCATTGCCAACCCATCAAAGGGAATTTAGAAACAAAACAAATTGAATCCATAACATAGGCAGATAGATAAAAATGAGGATAACTCCTCTGAGAAACAGTCTGTTTGGACCGGTAATTGAAAATAGCAGTGGCTAAATTATCAGACAAGATTTTGGCCCAGTCTACAATTGTAGCGTTAACAGCAGCATTCAACAAAGGGAGCCATTCAGGCAAGACCATATTTATGTCAGGCTTTCCAAAAAGCCTGCATAACATAGCAACAACAAAACAATATGGAGAGGTGAGCTAACCAGTACTGTACATACTGTGTTTGTTTTTCTTTAGTGGTTCCTCTCTTTTGGTCCATTCCTTGGTGCATTCCGCCAAATTTTCATTTTCTTTGGTGAATTTCTCCATAAATTGTTTGTTGTAAGTCGCCTGAGGTTCCGGTAAGTGATACATAAGCCTCAAATCTTCTGTAGTGAATGAACCAATGAGTTCTTTTCCTGGAGTTCTAAATTTTCTATCTGAAATATCAGTGTTATCCAGCACCTATTTTACCATATCTGTATACGGAAGAATTCTCGGTCTTGCTGCTATTCTGTGCAGAAATGAACAAGCCAATTCTGTAAGAGACGCTTCAGAGGAATTACTTGATCCTGCAGTAGCCGCGACTTCCATTACCCTGGGATTTTCTTCTTCGAGCAAATTATGCATCCCTTCCCAAGTGGTGATACCGACGTCCTTGTTGCAAGAAGTGTCTGTGTATAAGGAAGCCATCTCTTTGTTTTCAGCACTTGGAACTTTCTCTTTCTTACCCATAATGCTCTGTGAATGCTTTGTATATTCTTCTGCTCCTTCGCGCCTGCGGTGTTACGAATTAAGTGAGAGTAATGATATGAGAAAGGTGACAGGATAGTTTTAAATGCTGAAGGCGGATGAAAAAATATTATTTTAAACGTGAAACAACCTTTCAATTAAAACGAAATCCTTTCCATCAATGATTAACAATTTATTCATTAATTTTGACATCAAAGCGCATAACAGATATTTATTTATGAAAATATTTACTTTGGACAACGCGCTAGAAGAATCTGCGATAATGCGATCTGCGATTTGCTGTGCAATATCGCAAAATCGCAATATCGCGGATCACAATCATCGCGATATCGCAATATCGCGGATCGCAATCATCGAAAATCGCAACATCCACAAATCGCAATCTAATATTATCGTGAAATCGCAATATCGCAAAATCGTGAAATCGCAATTTCACAAAATATAACTTATTAAACAACTTTTATGCGATATGCGGTTTGCGATCAATACTTTAATGTATAGTTCTTTGAGATCGCGCTATCACAATATCGCGGAATCGCAATTTTAAAAGATTCTGTTTTTACAAAGGATATCCACTTTTTGCGATGGATGCGGTATTTTTCTTCAAAGAAAAATTATGTTTTGATCTATCATAAACTTAGGTTTATTTTAAAGATTTTTAAAGGAATTTCCCTAAGTTATGATAGTAAGTTTTATTTGAGAAAGGAAATAAATACTAATTAATTTTTTGGATTTTTTCACTAAGAGTCCCCACTTATTTAGTATTATTACTAATATTAAATAAGAAGGGGGGTTGTTGCTGGCCACAACAGGTACACATAAGGGCAGTGTTATATAAATCATCTTCTTCATCCTCCAACCATATAGGGAGATCATAATCAATGGAAGGCTAGGTTGGAGGATATAACATTAGCTGTTTAGACAGAGGCCCATTTTTTATAGTCATGTTTCCAGCCCGAAAACTAATATAAGCATATGCAGTGGCTAACCAAGGTCTCCCTAAGATGAGGGGATAACCATTAAACATGGTTTTTGGTTGCAGGACTAGGAAATATGTAGGATACTCCCAATAGTCAATGTCAACCATAAAATCCTCAACAATTCCTTCTGGGGTTACTATGGATCGATCTGCAAGTTGCAAAACTATTATGGTTTTCCTCAAAGTCCCTTGGAGATTAAGTTTCAACATAGTTTCCTTGGTCATGAAATTGATGGCACCCCTAGATCAATCAGAGTGTTGGGGACTATCACACCATTTATATGCACATCGAAAACTGGACTACCAGGGTCCCGGTACTTTGGAAATATCACCTTCCCCTTCATGAGGTCAGACAGTTGTCCTACCACATTGATGGTGGGGGTATCTCTCTTCCTTCTCCCAGGTTTTTTGAAGAAATTTTATTTGATGAGCCTATTGTAGATAGGGACATCCTTAATGGCCTGGAGAAGTGGTATATTTACACACAAATTTTCCAATTCTCCTGGGAGTTCAGTCTCCTCTGGGGTGTGCTGACTACGATGGATGAAGCACTCAGGAAAATGAGGTTGTTGGATTTGAATGCTACCATCTTCCCTTTCCTCCTCAACCTCTACATGTGGAGAAGGAGGATGGTTGTTTGGGAGTACTCTTCCTGACCTGAGATTAACCTCCTGTATCTCCACGTCATAAGCTGGATAGGATTTTTATCCACTGGGAGCCTATTGTGTCTGTCTATTTTTCAGGTTCGGATTGGGTTGTGAGGGTATAGGTAGCCTAGGTGGAGCAACATGAGTGAAATGAGGTTGAGGTTCGGGTGGAGGCATTAGAGTAGGTGGTTGATTTTTTTGAGGCCTCCACCCTTGGGATGGATTGTTCCAATGAGGTTGTTGTGGAACATACTACTGAAATGGTTGAATTACTGGCTGAGGATGATATGAAGGGTTGTAAGGCCAAGTAGGAGGTGTAGACCAGGATGGAAGAGTGGGGGTGTACCAAGGTTTCATGGGTGCACTCTGATTGTTGTTATAGTAAGAGTAAGGTGCACCTTGCATACCTTTTTGATATGGTCGAGGGCCTTGAGGCCTTCTCTGGTTGATGAAACAGAGTTGCTCTAGCATTGATTCCCCACCTTGATATACAACCTTAAGTCCAGGTAATGAGGGACACTTTTTTGTGGCATGATTCTCCTCATAGACTAAGCAAACCTCTATGACATTCAGTGGGCATTCGTTTCTTGGGTGCTTCCTAGTACATCTAGGACAAAATATGTCCAGGGCTCTCTCTTCTTCCTCTTGCTTCCTTTTGACCTGCATTGTGCCCATTTTCAAAGAAAAGGTGTGCAACATGTTACTCTTGAAGTCCTGTAGCATGTTTCCAATCTCATGTTTTATGAAGGTGGAAGAGGGAGGGGTATTAGATGTACTTTGGCTAGCTCTACCCTTCTTCCTCAACACCCTAGAATGATTCTAGAAGACATTTATGATTTATTCATAGGGTTGTTGGTAGATATCTCCTACCGATAGCATATTCATGGTTTCTATCATCTCTTCTCTGATACCTCGAAGAAGTACAAGTTTAAGTGATTCAGGATCAAGAGTACAGTTGGCTCTCTTATAGTTCAATTGAAACCTCTCTTCATAGTCCTGTAAGGACTAATCTGGCCCTAGAGTCATCCTAAAGATCTCATCCTTAGTTTCCTTGGACCTACAGTAGTCTTTTTATTTTGCTATTGAAGGTCTCTTCCATCTATGCCTAGGTAGTGATGCTATCCCTAAGCAGACCCATGAACCAACGCAAGGATGAATCCTTAAGGGTGGATGGGGATAACTTCAACTTCTAATCATCAGAGGTGTAGTCATAAGTCCTACAAACAACAAAAAATTCAAACATGAATGTGTCAGGGTCCTCAGAGGTAAGTCCATGAAAGTGTGGGAGAGATGAGGGGCTGATGTTTTTCATCTTAGTTTCCCCATCCACCTCTCTCATGGGAAAGGATCTATGGATCCCAACCATGGTTAAGATAGGTGAAGCAGGTCCCTTAGTTGAAACAAGGTCTTCTTCTTCTTCCCCATTAGGATCCTCAAAGTATTCAGAAGGCTCTCCTATAGGGGGTTCGATCTCACTGCCACCGAAGAAGAGTGAAAGGTGGCTAGGATGTGATGTGGGGGTTTTAGGTAAGATTTTTATTTGAGTATTCCTACTCCTACGAGGCATGAAAGTCAGATATTTTTGTATTTTTCAATATTTCTAAAACAACATGAAAAAGAAAAGCATAAAAGAATGCTAAAACAAAATCAAAACATCTACTAGACACCTCCCTGACAACGGTGCCAAAAGGGGGTGGGCCCTAGTATTGCACCAAGAGTGCTGCAACTCCAAAGGGCTACCCTACTTTAATTTATCAGCCCGCAGTTCGTAAAAACTTGGAGGTGACAGTGCTATATACACAGCAGATGCATTCTGTTCATGTCATCCTCTTCTGCTTTACAAAAGGGTGCTATTCCTTAAACTATGATAAGAACTGAAAATTAAATTGCTAGAAGGAAATGACAGAAAGGAAACTAACTTTATTTGTTGAAAGGAAATGACGGAAATGAAACTAATTTAATGTGAAGAAAGGAAATGACAGAAAGAAACAAAATTAAATTACTGAAAGGAAACTAATTTAAACCACACTAAACTTGGCCAATCGGCTAAACACACCCTACTTATGTTATTCTCTATCTACCATGCTTCTATCCATGCAGCTAAGCTATCCATGACTTAATTCTGAGTGAAAATGTGTTGATTTGCATCTTGGAGGGAAAAAAAGGCTAAAGAGGCTAATGGAGGGCTTAACACATGAAACAAGGCTTAGAAGTGGAAAGCGGGGGTTTAAACCTGATTAAAACTTTATTATAGCGCAAAATGCTTCGGAGTGGAATAATTTGAAAAGTGTGATGGCAGAGATGCGATGGAGAAAAAGTTGTGAAGTGCAAAGTGCAATGGGCTAAATGCTGCGATGTGTGAAATGCGTTAGGAAAAAAAATACGAAATGCGAAATGCGAAAAGGGAAAAGTTTGTGATCTGTGATATGCGATATCACAATATCGTGATCAGCAAAAAGAGTGGTAGGTCTTAACAGAAAAGGGAAAAGGTTGCAAAATGCGATTTGCGATGGGTGACATGGTTGTGGGACCGGTGGTGGAGCGTGGTCGCAAAATCGCAATCAGCAGATAGGAGTGATAAGTCTTAAAAAAAGGGAAAAAGTTGTGATGAGCAATTTACGATGTGGTAAAAGTTGCAAAGTGTGAAGTGTGATATCTCAAAGTTAGAGCGATAGCGGAAGTGTTGTTCGAGAAAAGTTGCGAAGTGAAAACTGCGATATCGCAATCACAATATGGAAAAGTTGGAGGGATAGCTGTAAGTCTTAAAAGAAAAGGGGAAACGATGCGAAGTGTGATGTGTGATGCGATGGATGACGTGGTGGTGGGATGGACGGCGGAGCATGATTGCAATATCACAATCGGTGTTTGGAAGCAGTAAATATTAAAGAAAATGGAAAATGTATGAAGTGCTATATGCGATATCACAATATTGCAATCAGCGAAAAGGAGTGGTAAGTGTTAAAGGAAGAAACTAAAGACTGTCATTTGGGATTTGTGATGTACAGTAGCAGGAAGTTCGAGGAGTAAGGCGGAGGTCGAGTTTTGATGGTTTTTCAAGTGTTTTGCATTAAAAAGGTAAAGGTGGGGTGAAAAGGGAAAATCACTTAGATGTTGAAGAATCAGCAAAAGAAAAGGGAAGGGGGTCTATGATGGCCAAGATGTGATAATCTAGAAAGTCCAAGGTAAAATAGCACACACAAAACTTTAATGGTTTCTAAGAAATAAAAAGGGCGCGACAGCTGATAGGAAGAGAAAAGGAGGGAAATGGAGCATAACAGAGGTATTTGGAAGCATAACACAGAGATGGAAAATGAGGTAGGGAAGCACCATGGAGCTGCTCTGGGGCTTTATCACTAATTCCTACAAACAACTCTACTGGTATATGCATGAAAAATAGGCAAATGCGTGAAAATGCAATACAAGAAGGAAGGCTAAAAATGGTAATGCAACTCTAATTTTAATCTCAAAAATAGTGAACAGAAAAATGTTTTTTTGGGTCTGTGGGAAGGTTCGTCCTCCTCGAGCCGTATTAACAGAGATGAGAAGGGGGTCTTGATCCACCTCTTTTTGGTTTTCCTCTATTCTATTACTCTCATAAGAAAATGAAAAACTACAACGACACACTGAAAGAAAAACTAAACAACAATGAAACTATCAAAAGAAAAACTAATTGAATGACAAAAAGCAGATAACGAATACAACAAAGAGGCTGAAGAAAATGGATTGGGCCCTAACCCATGAGCCTAGCTCTTTGAAACTTAAATTAGTAAAATTAAATCAATCTACTCATTTCATAAAAGAATAACCTCATACATTTCTGAAAGTTTGATCACTGAGTAAAATAATAAAAAGTTCAATAGCTTGCAACAAATTTCTGACTAGAATATACTAATTCTTCCTCGCTCTAGCTCTGATCTATTTATTCTATAGGGCAGCTACCAACAGTTCCCTTGAAAATGGTGATTGAGTCCACTTGACTCCAAGCAAACATAGATTGAGTTTCCTCCTCTTTGAGTTGCTTGGTTGCCTCTGGAACTCAAATTGCTGGAGAGAATATTTGGGGTGATTGAGTCCACTTGACTCCAAGTCTTTATGATAAAATCCTTATTAAAATGCTTAATAATTCATGATTTTCTGCACTCAACCTCATATTTTTCACTCAAAGTATGTTAGCCTTAATCACCTCCTATACTAGCATCATAAAACCAAATAATAATAAAAATGCAAGAAAAAGAGATCTAAGAAGGAAAAAAGGTGACCATTAACCCCTCCAAATATGTCTAATGATGGAGCTCATCAAGAAGGTAAAAGTGGAAGAGGAGTCAAGAAGTGGAAAAGAGTAGAAGGTTGACAGCCAAGAGAACTAGTGTCTTGGTCTTGGAGTGGTAAATAGGTCAAGGGTCTTGTTCTTGGTATTCGTAAATTGGAATCTATGTAAGAAGAATTTGTGTGGGTTTTCCTCTCAAAGAGTGAGAGGTTTTGGAAAAGGTTGATAGCCTACATTCTATGTCTCTTATCTATTTATGGTCATGCATTGGTAGTTGTTTGATGAATAAGAACACTAATAACCTAAGTAAAAGAAGTTCATAATCTAAATAAGTAAAAAGAACTCACAAGAAAATAATAATTGAAGAGAAATCACCTAATACTTGATGCCCTAGATTTCTCAACACCTCTCACATATTTTTTCAAGGCATTGTATCCCATTTATTCCCATTATCTTGAGACATTACAAAGTAGTGGCAAACTTAAAGAGATTTCCTTTGACTCTCTTGTGGAGAAATTTGTTTAAAGAGAGAAATATTTTGGGAAGAAGAAGACAATTTCTCAGTCTCCTAAAAAAATTTTGTACCTTACACAAAAAGAGAAGAATCATGCATATGATTCTTCTATATTAAGAGGTTTCTGAAGAGGGTGAGGAAGGAAGAATAATAGAGGAAGGGCGAAAAACATTTCCAAGGAGAAAGACATGATCTTCATTTCATACGATGTAATAGAAATGGACATGATGCTTATGAATGTAAACGCTCATGGAACATGATTAGATAAGAAAGGGATGAAGAGAATGGAAAATCATTTGATAAAGGGAAACATAAAGTACTTGAATCCACTCATTATGTTATGGCACATTGCAATATTGGAGAAATTGAAGACTTATTTAATGCTTCACTTGCTTCTTGGAAATCTTGGTTTCTTGATTCAGGAGCAACTTGCCACAATAATTTTAGAATATATTTATTTTAATAATTCACTAACAATGTTTATGGAGCATTCTAATTTGTAGATAAGTCAAAACTCAAGCCATCGGGGCTTGGCATTATCATGATCAAAATTTCTTGGTCTTCCATACTTTCTTCTACATGATTTTCTATACCTCCAGGAGTTGAGGAGAAACTTGTTTTCTTTGGTTCAAATCCACTAGCAAGGACACTCCATTCACATATTTGATGAAAATTTTGAGGTAAGAAAATCATTGTACAACTCACTTGTCATGACCGGTATAGAAGAATAAAGACTTCTGAAGCTGCAAGGAAGCTCTGCTAATGCACAAAAAATTTCATACATTTCTCACTATGATGAAGGTAAAATTCCACCAAGAATTTTATGGAATGATATATTTGGAAATTTGAGCTATGAAACTCTATGTTTATTGAATAAAAATGTTGCTACTAGTTTTCCTACCATTCCTAGGAAATTTAAGCAATGTTATTCTTGTATTTGAGGAAAGAAAATCTAACAATATTTTCATGATTCTCATTCCAAAGCACATAGAAGGCTTGAACTCATTCATTCTTATTTTTGTGGCCCTATCCATGTTCTTTCTACAAATGGTAATACATACATGATGAAATTTATTGATGACTACACGAGAATGTGTTTGGTATATCTATTGAAGAAAAAATATGAAGCTTTTGAAACTTTCAATAACTTTCATTCATGGATTGAAAATGATACACAATCTCATATTGGATATATTCATTTTTATAATGGAAAATAATATACTTCAAATGAACTTGAAAACTACCTTCGCCAACATGGGATGAAACATTAAACAACTGTGCCTTATAATCCTCAACAGTGTATCTGAAAGAATTAACATGACAATCTTAAATATGGTAGGTTAAATGATGTTTTTAAAAAATGTAAAGTTGATGTTTTGGGATGATGTAGTTCTTTGTGTTGTGTATATTAAGAATAGGTTTCCATCTCATGCTCTAAAAAACAAGACTCCCTATGAAATGTGGTATGGCCACATTCCTTCGATGAGTCATCTCAAGGTTTTTGGTTCCACCTGTTATTCCTTGATACCAAAGGAAAAAAGAAAAAACTTGATGCAAGGAGTCAGAAATGTATCTTCTTGGGGTACTCGGATAACTCCAAGGCATATCTTATCTATTATGAAGTAAGTAAGAATTTTATAAATCTAGATATGTCATATTTCTTGAATCTTACAAGACTGGAAATTTTGTTGAGCAACAACCTAATCATTTGGACATATTCATGCATGCAAAGTCTTTTAAATAATTTGATAATAAGATTCCACATGTTGAAGGGGGGGTCCCTTAACTGGGTCAAAATGTGGAATCTCCTTTTGAAGCACTCTCTCTCCCTCATGAAGCTCCATCCACTAATAAATAAGACACTTTGAGTGATGTGATTGAGATAATTTTGTTGGCTTGAGGGGTCTTGACCCACATTCAGAATTGAGGTTAACCAACAAAACCCTCTTACTACTGGCCCTTTCAGCAGTGACCTGCTTGCGCAAGTCAAAGTCTCACCCGAAGCAATATGAGGGGGTGTTGGAACCAAGTTTCCAAACCCTAAGAGAGATTTGGAATGGTGTGGGTGCCTTAAGATCCCAAGCAATCATAAACAAACCTTCACAACAATAGCCCTAACTAGTAACTCCTTTTCAGACAGATTTAGGTCAAATATGTAGATTATCTCGCACAAGTCAATACAGTAATCGTAAATCAATTAATAGCCGTCAATACATATTATCAGAGCCTTATACATCATATCTATCCAATAAACATTCATATAATCCCAATCAAAGTCACACAAGATATCTAATTGCAGATAATACAAAAATTGGAAACAAGATGCAGAACATTCACAACATAACCAACAAATGCATATAGGACTCAGATATTCACAACAATACTCCTTTATTACTTATAATTTCAGACCCTTCATACAAAACACTTCAACATCCCATGCACACAGCCAATAGGGTCCACACATAGCAAGACTAAGGTCTCCACACACACAGCCAACAAGAGCCTTCTACCCAAACAAATCCACACAATTGATCATAAAATATCCAAATCTATCATCCACTTTTAGACTTATGCAAATATTGACTTGTTAGACTCATTATATTCATTTATTTATACTATTTAGCATGTTTTATCCTATGGTCTGAAAACCATGGTTTGCGGCCCCTTGATCTACCCTTTTGACCCATTACAATTCCTAAGGGGATTTTACCCACCCCAAAATTCCTACGCAAGACTAAATTATTACAAAATATAGAAAAATTGTAGGACTAAGGGGAACCTACTCCAATGGACCCCCAACACAATCTTGTGACTTGTCCCGAGTCATATTAGTATTGGGGTCTCCATTTTGAGCTCGAGCGCATCGATGGAAATAGCAAATGGTGGCAAGATACCTGTGCTTTAGTCTACGGAGCTCTGCACAGTCTCTACCATCTTTTCTGATAGGTGTCCTTCAACAACTGAAGTGGCATTCTACATCATCTCGTTCAGACTGCAGACAACAGCATACAGGTCTTGAGAGAGCTTCATGGCCTCGTACACCCATGGCTTCATATTATCAGTGACGATTTTATTCCTGTGACGAAGCTCCTCCACTTTGTCCTATAGCACCTACCTGGGTTGAAGGCATGCCATTCTATGAGTAGGGATAAGGGTGGGTAGAAACTCTTTTAAGTCGTCAAACTCCTTCTCCTTCGCGTGCAGTTCCTGATTGATTTTCTTAACTAAAGGATCCGTCTGTATAGAGGTACATAGTCCCATGGCTTTGTCGAGCAAGGTGGAGCCATACGTGACGTAGGATTAAATTCCAGCTGTGGTGTTCTGGATAGTAGCTGCTCATTGTGTGCGCACTTCTAGGGGAGTCTCAGGCTGCAACTATGCCTGCAACACATCAATTTGTTGCTCAAAATCTACCTTTACAGACTGAAATTCTGACCTAGAGGCTTTGAGAGCTACGACCTGGCCCTCAACTTTAGCTTGCGCCGTGGCACAGACCGGGATAGTGATGTCAGGAATCTTGCCACATAGCCTGTCAATGACACTTTCCAACTCTGCTCTTTTAGATAAGGTTTCCTGCTGTGCTGTCTGAGCCCGATGATACTCTTCTGTTTTTACGACTACAAATTGCTCAATCTCGTTGACCTGCTGTTGTGCGCACACTTCACTATCCAAATTTCTACTGAGATGAAGATATGTAGCACATGGAGCTTCCCACTTGTCAACATGGCAAGGTCGAGGCCAACCTCAGAGTAGGCGCAGACTTGCACACATAAAGCTGCTGGATCTAGAGATACTGCTGCACCCGAGAGGGTGCAGACTCTGCTTTCTGTGGTTGCGATGATCACTATAGATGGCAGGCTCACTTGCACTAGCCCCACTTGATCCATGCTTTCTTGTACAAGCTTCTCTTGATCCAGGCTCTCTTGCAAGGTATTGACCTATAGATGTAGAACCTTAAGATGGACCACAATGCTTCCACTATAGCCTTGTGCTGGGCCTCCATGGTGCTCCATTGGTTCTCATACGTCGAGGCAACCGCATTGGAAATTTTTTCGAGGTCCTCTTCAGTCAGAGTAACCTCCTCTTCTCTGCCCGTCTTGGACCCTTTCCTCTTCTTGTGCAGCCCCTTAGATGTTTCTCCTCCGTGCTTGGTGTCACGCTATGATTTTGCACCATCTCCACAAAGCCCACCCAATCCGCCAAGGTCCTCCTCCGCATGGTCACCGCCTAGTTCCTGGTCATTATCTATTTTTGCATCATCATCGGCATCTAAATCTTTTTCTACTTCAGCTTCTTTATCTTTTCTGCCTGCCTCTGTGCGAGGCTTGGTGGTATCTTTGGGCATTGTGTCTTTTGGAGCCGGAGTTGTCTCTTTCGGAGTCGTTTCCTTCATAGTTGTTTCTAATCCGGATTTACGGAGGAACGCAACAGAATAAACATATAACCATAAATACAGAGATGTAGCAGAAATAACACTTCATTTCATTAATATCAAATAATTGAAATTTGCTTACAGACAATGGAAATAAAACTAGCTAGGGCGCTGGTAGCTATCTCTGAGAAGAGATGTGGCGGCTAAAGGCCTCTGAACTGAGTTAAAATGAGGCTCAAGGGCCTATTTATTATTGAGAAACAATGGAGAATCCTAAACATTCAAAAACCTAACCCTAGGAGATGAAGCGCCAAAACTATGGGCCCCGTTTGGGTAAATTGGTGTTTCAACTTCCCAGGGACGTAACTTTGGCATACTATCTCCGTTTGACGCATATGATACATCATTAGAAAGCTCTATCCGAGGAATACAGCTGTCGGAACGAATTTTATCAAAAAATTCGTTGGCGCTTTTCATACCCAAAAAACATCGTTTAGGGCCTCAAAACGGCTCCGGAAGTTCAGGACCCGAAAAACTGCTAAAAATAGTAAGTTATGCCAAAACGGAAAAACTGAAAGAGACAATGGCGGGGGCCCAAGTGGAATAGGCGGGTGGCCACCAATATCCACCTGGATCATTCCTCCCCCCTTAGGAAGCAATGGTCCCCATTGCGTTAAGTTCCTCCATGAGATGAGGAAATTTCTGCTGAACTTGGTCCCTGGTGAACCACTTTCCTTGGTGTAGGAGTTGGCCAGCTTTGACAACCCGATATAATTGGATCTTCTGTAGGTGAGTGTTCTTGATTTGCATGTCCATGATACAATCTGTGGTGGCCTGTTCCATGCAGTCTGGGTTTAACTCTGTTGGTGTGAGTTGTTCTGCAATGTCTGAGGTGTCCAGTAGAGGTGGGAAGTAAGGACGAAGGCAATCCACATTGAAGACTGGGTGCAGACCAAGGAATGGTGGAATACTGAGCTCGAATTCATTGTTCCCTACAGCCTTGGTGATGGTGTACGGCCCGTATCGGAGCGGGCGAAGCTTGCGGTGGGGTCCAGTGAGGCGCTCCTTCTGCAAATGTAGCCATACTTTGTCACCCACCCGGAAGTTGTGTGGCACCCGGTGTTGATCATGGCGTTGCTTGTACTTGGCATTGGCTCTGTCCAATATATCATGAACCTGTTGGCGGATGTGTTGAATGCGTTCGATGAAGCTACTTGCTTTGTCAACTTCAGACTGGACATGAGCTGAATTGGCCTGAGCAGCTGCAAATGGCATGGCTACGTCAATGGGACATAGTGGCTGGAATCCCAAGCCCACCTGAAAGGGGCTATGGCCAATTGAACTGTGGAGAGCCCTGTTATAACTATGTTGTACATAGGGGAGGCTCTTGTCCCATGTGCGTGGATGCTTTGAATTGTACATGCGCAGAATGTGTACAATGATTCTGTTGACGACCTCTGTCTGGCCATCTGTTTGGGGATGGAAAGATGTGGACTTGGTGAGATTTGTGTCCAACATTGACCAGAGGATGGACCAAAATGTGCTGAGGAACCTGCTATCTCGATCTGATATGATAGACTGTGGGATCCCAAAGTGCACCCACACTCGTTCAAAGAAGAGTTTAGCAGTGGCTTCTGTTGTGATATTATTCTTACAGGTCGCCATAATGGCCATCTTCGAGAATCTGTCAACGACCATGAAAACACAGTCATTTCCATTCTTAGTAGAAGGTAGGCCCGACATGTAATCCATGGAGATGGATTCCAAAGGTCGAATAGGGGTAGGTAGTGGAGTATATAGGCCTTGCTTCTTGATGGTCGGTTCGGCAATGGCACAAGCAGTGCAGGATCTGATGTGCTTATTGACATCCTTTCGAAGGTTCGGCCAATAGAAATACTTTTGTGGTACTGCTACTGTTTTCTCGACCCCGAAATGCCCAGCGACTCGACTGTAGTGTGCTTCCCATATCATCTTGGCACGCTCGCTTGAAGGAACACAAAGGTGTCCCAGGTGACATAAAAGTGCATCTTGGAGGTGAAAATTTGGAACTTGCGTACCCCCAAAGAGTGCCTTGTAAGTGTGGCCGAATTCTGGGTCACTCTCATAGAGAAGCGGCCAATCAGAATTCTCGTGCCCACAAGAGTTGAGCACGGTGGTGAGTGCCATGATCGGTGGTCGGCTGAGGCAGTCTGCAACATTATTGGTGCTACCCTTCTTGTACATGATGTTCAAATGAAATTATTGTAGATATGTGGACCAATTTTGATGGCGATCATTCTATAACTTCCCTTGTGTCTGTATGAACTGTAGGGGCCGGTGGTCTATGTGGATGATTGTTTCCTTCCCCAAAATGTAATGCTTCCATTGTCGACAGGCTTGCACAATGTAATACATTTCTTTGTCATAGGTGGGATACTTGTGAACTGTCTCAGACAATGTCTCCTTTGTGATACGCCACTTTGGATGTCCCTTTGTTGAGTAAGAAGCACCCCAATAGCATAGTCGAGGCATGCGTATCGATCTCAAATGGGGTGGCCTCTGTGTCTTGAACCTTTGAGGCGGAAACGGGAGCGATTTTCAATTCTATGAGCATGTACATTGAGTTAAGACCAAAGAATTTTGCTCTCGCTCCTCCCTTGCTGACTTGTTTCCAAAGGGCAGTGATATGGCTGAGATAATCCAAACACGAATCTACGGTAAAAGTGGCAAGACCCAGAAAGCTGCGAAGCTCTGTTATAGTAGTCGGGGCTGGCCAATCCCGAATGACTTGGATCTTGGCTGGATCCACATGCACCCCCCTTTCATCAATAATGTATCCCGGATATTGAACCTGGGTCATGCCAAACGTGCACTTCTCCAAAGTGGCACACAACTTGTGTTGCCGCAGTGTTTGGAGGACTTGTCGGATGTGATGAAGGTGCTCTTCCCAAGTCTTGCTGAAGATCAGAATGTCATCCAAGTACACCACTATGAATGAGTTGGTGAATGGCCGCAAGATGTCGTCCATCATCCTCATGAAAGTTGCGGGAGCATTCGTCAACCCGAAAGGCATGACCAGCCATTCAAAAAGGCCTTCCTTAGCTTTGAAGGCAGTCTTCCACACATCAGAGGGTTCAATTGGTACCTGGTGATACCCAGACTTCAGGTCGATCTTACTGAAATATTTTGCACCTTGGAGTTGGTCCAGAAGGTCATCAATCCGTGGGATTGGTTACCTATTCCGGACAGTGATCTTGTTCAGCGCCCGATAGTCAATACAGAGTCTCCACGTCCCATCCTTCTTCTGTACCAACACGATCGGGCTCCCACAGGGCGATGAACTTGGTTTGATGTGACCTTTCTGCAACAACTCCTGAATCTGCCTCTTGATTTCATCATTCTCCAGAACAGAGCGCCGATAGATCGGTCCATTAGGTAGCGGCGCACCGGGGGTCAGATCAATCGGGTGCTTGACCTGACAGTGCAGAGGAACCCCTGTGGGTGAGGTGAATATGTCCCCGTACTCCTCCACAACCTTATCCATTTGTTGTTGTTGTGCAGAGGAGCCCTGTCTGGAGGTCGTGGCCACAGTCTTCTTCTTGCCCTGGGGGAGGATCATCAGGAAAACGAATTTCCTGGTTTGGGAAATGAGCTTACTGCATTGTTTTGCACTAACCAAAGAGATAGCCGCAGGAGGTGGTACCTCTGGTATCCTGTACAACTTATTTCCCAAAGTAACAATGACAGCACGAGGTCGAGACTCATACACAGCATGGCGCTTCCACAAGTATGGTTTTCCTAATAATACATCAGAAACATCAATAGGAGCAACGTCACATAATACCTCATCCGTGAAGGGCTTGATGCTATAGGGAAGGCGGCACTGCTGGCTGACGCGGAGATCTCGTCCTTGGTGAAGCCACCAGATGGTGTATGGATGTGGGTGAGCTGTGGTCGGCAAGCCCAACCGCTTCACGGCGTCTGCTGAAATGAGGTTCTTTTGGCTCCCATTGTCGACAATGAACTGTACAGGGGAGCCCTTTACCCACATCTGGGAGTGGAAGAGACGTTCCTCCTCTTCTGGATCTTCCGGTTCCTCCTTCTGGACCTTTGTAGTGGCAACAGTGGCGTTGGGCTCCGCATCAATAATCTGTTTCCCTTTTTCATTCCCCTTTTCAGGTTCTGATTCGGAGTCGGAGCATGCATCTGAATCAAAAGCCCTCATCTCGGCCACTAGCGACTGCTTGGCCCGACACTCACTTGTGTTGTGAGTGGAGCTCTTATGGAACTCACACCACTTTCCCGTGTCCTTCTTTGGCTTTGCGGTCTTGTTATTTTCTTGTGTCTTTGACGGGTTGTATTTAGCCTCCATGCCTTGGCTCTGTCCTTTGTTCTGCAGTTTGGAAGCACCTTTCCCTTGCTTTTCATTCGCAGATCCAAAGTCTTCCTTCTTCTGTTTTAATTTCTGCTCAATCTTGGCAGCATACCGGTATGCCGTACCAAGCGAGGAGATGTCGAGGAACTCCATTTCCTCCTGAATGTATCTGTGCAGACAACTGCGATACTTTAGCACCAAATGTTTCTCTGAATCTTTGATACCCAGCTTTGTGCGCAGGGTATGGAACAGATTCGTCAGCTCGTGCACATCTTGATCCCTTTGTTGTCGCAGCGTGGTCCATTGTATGTACTTGTCCTCATAGCTCCCCACGGGATAGTACTATTCCTTGACGGCGTCTCGGAAAGAATTCCAAGTTGGTACGGCCGAGAATAGAGAGGGTTCTATCTGGTCCTTGTTCTCACAGTAGGTTTCCCACCAGTCCTTAACATGGGGGGTAGCTTTGAGGAGTGCAAAAATAATCTTCTCCCGATCTGAAAAGTCATGAACAGAGAAATATCCTTCTAATAGATTCAACCATTTATCTATGGAATCTGCGTCTATTTGACCCTCAAATATGGGAATGTCAAAATTTACTTGTACCTTAAAAGGAGTCGCACCTCCAGAGTGGCTGCTAGATGTAGATGCACCGCCGGTGGGCAGCCGTTGAAGGATCTGAACAAAGTTATCCATCATCGCGTTCCTCCTCGAGCAATATTTTGATAGGATCTCCTACTCCCTCATCTTTCTTTTTGTCCCCCATGGGCGTCCGTTGAGGTTTGCGAGGCTGATCTTGCAAAGGTTCCACCAGATCGAGCCCTAGCTCCTTATACCCCGACCTCGTTGGGGACATGCAAAGAAGGATCGAGAAAAAGCAGACCGCTCTGATACCACTGATCCCGATTTATGCAGGAACGCAACAGAATAAACATATAAACATAAATACAGAGATGCAGCAGAAAGAATACTTCATTTCATTAATATCAAAGAACTGAAATTTGCTTACAGACAGAATGGAAATAAAACTAGCTAGGGCGCTGGTAGCTATCTCTGAGAAGAGATGTGGCAGCTACAGGCCTCTGAACCGAGTTACAATGAGGCTCGAGGGCCTATTTATTATTGAGAAACAATGGAGAACCCTCAACATCCCAAAAACCTAACCCTAGGAGATGAAGCGCCAAAACTATGGGCCCCGTTTGGGTAAATTGGTGTTTCAACTTCCCAGGGACGTAACTTTGGCATACTATCTCTGTTTGACGCACATGATACATCATTAGAAATCTCTATCCGAGGAATACAAATTTTTCCATGAATATCATTCTAAAATGGAATGATATTCGCTGGAGGCGTGATGCCCAAAAAACGTCGTTTAGGGCCTCAAAACAGCTCCAGAAGTTCAGGACCCGAAAAACTGCTAAAAATAGTAAATTATGACGAAACTGAAAAAATGAAAGAGACAATGGTGGGGGCCCAAGTGGAATAGGCGGGTGGCCACCAATATCCACCTGGATTAGTTTCTTTCCCGAATGTGGATGGCATGACAGGCTTTGTAGAGCCAAGCCCAATCTTCCACGACTTCGGCCATGAGGCGACGACCCGGTCAACCTTCGCTTCCATAACCATGTAGGGTAAGGGATACCAATTGGGGCTCTTACGTGCCTTGATCATGATGTTGTGCATCGTTACCTGAAACTCCACCATGCATTTATACTTCTCATAGACGGTCAGTGAGAGTCGCGGTTTGGAATGAATAGCTTGCGCCAACACGCCTTAAAAAAGAACCCATAAAATTTTGTTTTCTTCGACTCGCTTGGAATTCGACGAGTCCCACAAATTTTTGTAGTGTGACCCCTCGCAAATTCCTAACTCAATGTTAGGAAGGAAAACATCATCTGAGGTCTCCCATGCTACCAACGCAATCAACAATAAAAGCCATGAATAGCAGAACAGTTTCCCCATTTCCTGCGATTCACGCGCATTCTCTAAAAGCTGCTCAAATAGAAATTACGACCAGTTATACAACACCATTTTTTCGCACTTCCTCACCAAGGAAATGACATGCATTGGAACTGTCTTTAGCTGACATTTCCATATAAGCTTACATCCAAGGACAAGGGTGCCCACGTGCACCCCCTGGTTATTGATGGTCTGGACTAGAAAGCCCTGCTTATCTCGTTCTACGTCATACGTTTCCTTCACCTCCATGGCTACCTTCAATTTGGTGTTTTTCCCAAACCCTGTCATAGGATGGGGCCCCCTCATGGGTAGGTTGGTGATCCGATGGATTAGTGCGGCATCGATAGGGATTCTCCCCTAAATCCAGAGTGTGCTGTCATGGACCAAGGCCAAAAAATGGCGAATGCACATTCTTGTCATGGGATACCGCCCAAAATAGGGGATTCTCATTAGATTCAAGACTCTCGCATTGTGCAATCCATGCACCCATGACATTGGCTCCACCTTCAGGAAATCATCATACAACACGTGTTCCAATTAATTTACTGCGGCAAGCTCAAGGAACGTTACTTTGTTTGTGAGATCATAATCATCAAACTTTAGTTGAGGGAGCTTTCTATGCATTTCACCAACCACGAGGACATCCTTAGGGCATAATGGCATCTACAAGTATTCCCACACTGCATCAAGGTTTTGTGGCTTGCGTGCCGAAGGCTTTCACGGCTTAACATATGGTGGCCACCAAAAAATTGGATCTACATGCAGTGCCTCTTTCCCAATAGTCATTAGCTGCTTGGGTGAATCACTAATCTGGGAGCACTCCTTGGAAGATTTTATGGGATACAGAACATTCCTCAGAGAGGTGCGTGGCTTAGAAGTAGCCCACTTCGACGTTTTTCCCTTAGCCTTCACTTTCACTGGAGTGGATTCAACTTCTTCCATGTCCGGAACTACTTCTCTAACCTCGTGTGATCCTTCCTCTATAGACGTCGTGAGGGTTATCGAAAGCTCTTCTACAGGATTGGTGGTCGTCATTCTCGCTCGAAATATGAAGTCAGGGTTACTATCATTGGAAATGGATTCATGACCAGACATACAAACGTCACAGATGGAAGGATGATAGAGCTTAGAGATGAGCACAGGTCATGACATGTTTAAACAGTAAAGGAACCAATTAAGACGCATGCCCACCTTTTTTTAAGCCACCCATAGTAAAAAAGGTCGGATTATCATTAATTTCCATTTAATTTCAAGGGAATGGTAAAAAATATTCCAATATTCCCTCATTAAATGCAACAATTCCGCTCCTTTCATCAGTAATTTCATTTTTTTCACCTTGCTGCATTGTTCCAATGACTAGTTTTTCGACCTGCACATTACCCCTGCGCTCCTAGCGCACCTGCCTACGCTCTTTATCCCTGTTGCACATAGATATTATAATTATGATGCTCTGGCCATATAGTCATTTTGTAAGAGATAGATTTTCCCTATACGGCTTCAGGCGGCTTCCATTGAAGTATCTGGGAATTTCATCTCCGCACATCATGGCCAAGCGTACTGCACCGTCATCAGTGATCTCCTTTACAAAATACGGTGCCAAATAATTATTTCAGAACTTACCTAGGTGGCATGACAACTGACTATCATAGAGTAACACCAAATATCCATCCTTGAATACCTTCTGCCTGATGTTCCTATCATGCTAGGCTTTCTCACACGCCTTCTGTACTTGCTGGTGGAAGTTAGCAATGAAGCAATCTTCTTCCAAGGCAACGAGTTGTGCCAACCGTTCCTCCATAATTTCAGGCTCATCCATGTTAGTGAAGGCTGAAATGTGTAGACTTGGGACAATATACTCCATTGGCATGATGGCTTCCAACCCATAGACTATTCTGAATGGTGTCTTTCCTGTCAAAATTTTTCATGTTGTCCTATAAGCCCATAGTACAAAAGGGACGCGCACGTCCCAATCGTCCTAGGGTATTGAATACCATTGTAAGGGAGTGCTCCAAAATATTTTTGAATGCTTCCACTACGCCATTTTCTTTCAGGCGATACGGGGTACTCTTCTTATGATGGATATATAATTCCTCAGTCAATGCTTCAATTGTCTCGTTGACAAAATCCATACCTCTATCACACATTAAAATATTTGGGCACCCAAACATGTTCAAAATGTGCTCAAAGATGAAGTGCCTAGCAGTGTTTGTAGTATAGTCCTTAACCGCCTTCGCCTCCACTCATGTGGTCACATAATCAGTTGCAGTAATGATATACTATGCCCCAGTTTTCTTCCCATGAAGGTAGATTGGTCCCACAAAATCTATAGCCCATTTGTCGAATGCCTGCAAGGCCATCTAAGAGTGCAGGGGAATTTCATATCTATGTGATGGCATCCCAGTCTTCTGACAAGCATCGTAGGCCCAGAAGTATGCCTACGTATCACTATGCAGTGTGGGCCACCATAACCCAGCACACAACACATTTTGCGTGGTGGCTTTCCAAGCGTAGTCACCACCTGCTACTCCTCCATGAGCTTCAATCAATATAGCTCGTCTTTCATGTTCCAAAACATATCTCCTTCATAATTCATCTTCTTGTAACTTATATAACTGACCTGCAATTAGGGTGAAATCACCTGCGCGTGCAACCATCTCATTCTTTTCCCAGACCAAATATTCCACAGGCACTGTGCTCGTAGTCAAAAAATGAATAATGTCTGCGAAATGCTCATCAACCACCTTGATAGTGAAGAGTTGTGCTTCTGGTAATCCTTCCTCTAGACTGGTTGGTTCCTCCCCATTCTCAATCCGTGATAGATGATCAGGCCCAACATTCATTCTTCCCAGCTTTACAATCCAACATTCAGTATTCCCAGCTTTACAATGATCTCAAAGTCATAATCCTGGAAAAGCAACAACCATCGACAGATCTTCCCCCCCAACATAGGCTTATTCACCAGGTATTTTAAAGCAGAATGATAAGTTAAAATCTTGAAATGCTCTCCCAAAAAGTAGTGTCTATATTTTTACAGTGCATATACCATGGCCAATCCTTCCCTTTCTGTAGTGGAGTAGTTGCGCTCTGCACTTGAGAGCTTTCGACTAGAAAAAGATACTGGGTGAACAATGTCACCTTATCATGGTTGTGCTAAAACAACTCCCTGTGCTATGCTAGATGCATCCACATGCACATGGAAAACCTTAGACCAATCTCAGAATATCGAAATGGGTGTAATGACCATTTTCTCTTTTAGCACTCATCATCCCAAAAGAATGCTACATCTTTCTTTAACAACTTCTCCATCGGCGTAGTGATCAGAGCATACCCCTTTGTAAACTTCTTGTAATAACTGGTATGTCCAAGGATGGAGAGCGACTGTTTCTCAGTGGAAGGGAATTCTAAGTTAATGATCACCGCGATCTTAGCTTGGTCCACCATCAATCCTTGCTGACATACTATATGCCCCAGCAGAATACCAAAAGGTGCGCATAATATGCATTTCTTCAGATTGAGAGAAATCTATTGCTTCCGACAGGTATCAAGCATCATGCACATATTTGATACATGGTTCTTTACCAATCCAAATATTGTCCAGTCATCCAAGTAGAATTCCAAGAATTTATGCATGAATTCCTTGAATACATCCATGACCACACGCGAGACGATTGCAGGTACATTTTCAATCTGAATGACATGATAGTATATTGAAAAGAACCCCATTTAGTGACAAAGGTGGTCTTGCTGCGGTCCTCTGGCGCAATGCGGATTTGATGATAACCTGAGAACCCATTTTTGAATGAATAATATTCTATCCCTCCCACATTATCTAGAATTTCATCTGAGAATGGAGTAGGGAAGGGGTCATGTACACATGCATCCTTCAACTTGCGCATATCGACACAAATCTAGATTTATCCCTTGGTATTTTTCTCCTCAGCCACCATTGGGCTGACCCAATCGGACTGCTCGATGGGCTCGATGATACCCGCAGGCATCATATTTTCTAACTCCTCCTTTACCTTCTGCTTATATTTGGGGTTCAATCGATATAGGCACTACTTGACAGGTTGTGCATCAGGTTTTAATGTGATTTTCATGGCACCCAAGTCCCCCACGATGCCCTTTAGCTCTGAGAACTTTGTAGGAAAAAAATCCTGATATTCCATCAACAAATTTGCAATCTTTCCTACTTATCATCATCCCAGTAGTCCCCAATCTTGGCCAACTTGGGTTGCTCGTCCGTTCCAATGTTGACTTCCTTCAATTTCAGAGGTTTAGTCACGTCCTTAACGTCGGTCCTACAACTGCGCGGTCACCTTCCAATTCAGGGACACTAAAATTCCTTGGGTCATATTTATTATCCTCAATTGACAGATTTTGGTAGTTGACTATGTCTTTCATCTGCACATCTTAGGCCAGCGCAGCGTTCTCCTTACGGGGCTGAGATTCATCAAAGAGCAGTGCATATATGTCTTGTAGTGCCTCATCCAATTTTTCTGATCCTCCCACAGAGCCAAAGGTTGCCAGGAAATCTTCAATCATTGTATAATAGTCTCGATTACCTCAGTGTAACTCAAAATATAGATACCAAGTTGTGGGCACGAGTCCTAATGAGTAAACAAACCTATGAACCCATTCATTCCATGTCTTCTCATCCCATACCTCCATCCACATGGCTAGGTGCTTGCACAAATATCCCCAGCCATAGAATAATTCATTAGGTGGCATGGTAGGAGGTTCAAAGCACAACATCATCATATGTCTAAATTCTTTCCAGTCCTGAAAATTTCCCTTGTGTGTTTCCCACCACAACTGAAGTTGCGCCCATAGCCAAATCTAGCGCCCAGAATCTTTGTTCCTCTGGGATGAATTTTTCTAGTGCTTCCAAAAATTGTTTGACACTACCATAATCATCAAAGTAGGGTATTTCCCTTACCTTAGAGGAGATGCACCAGAATTCCTTTGTAATATTGAGGCAGCGTAGCGCAAAGACATCATGCAACCAGCTCTACCAGTTCTCCATTTCACCATCAGAATCAGAAAAATAGGAGTTATCCTTATCCTAGTTAAACTTGCCATCAGCTGTAGGATTGATCCAGTATTCATCCCGTGTAGTCAATTTATAGATATGGTCAACCTCATCCCCTTCGTGCACTAGCTCTATGTATCATTCTCCCTCTACCAGATATAGTGGGACAATTACCTGTGTACCATTATTCTCAAAGATCATTCTTATGTTCTTTAGGTTGATGATACCTCCCATATCAATGGCCCAATCCAATCCTAACAATGCAGGGTAGGGATCTACATCATCCACAATTTGTAGAACCTTTAAGTTAGCACATACCTTTACTCCCACAATGTCGACCTCAACTTGTGAAAGCCTACCAAGGAGGATGATATTTCACTGATTAGCCATGCGTAGCTGAATGGTGGACCATTCCAACTTTGGTTCTCCCATATTTTTCCAGGTTTGTTTAGGTAAGAAATTTGCATCGGACCCCAGATCTAAGATAACCTAGTCCATCTCGTATTCTCCAATATATACTGTCATGCACATCTCCCTACCTGTTCTCTTCTTCTGCTTGTAAACTTTGTTTATAGCCTTGGTTTTTGTTTGTAGCGTCTCTTTTTTTGTGCAGCTGTCTATCAAGGTCTGGAGATTATCTACTACCTTCTCATTACGCAGTAGATTAATGCAGGCTTGTAAGAATGGCTTAACCTCATCATCATCTTGTGGTTCCCCAAGAGTTCTCGAAGTGGTTGCTTATACATTAGAAAAATCATTTCTGGCTTCAATGAAAGTCTCCTTTTCTTTCTGTAGTTTGAGGGTTTCCTTTTTATCAGACGCTTTTCTGATTAGTGGTTGTGCATTTTCCTTCTCCTCATTTCCTCTAATAGAAATTTAGCTGCGTGTAATGACGTTTATGCTTGGACCGTCATTGCATGGCTTAGCTGCAACCCGCTCTATGTTTTGCGATCACGTATGTTGTTTTTCCTCCATTTTAGCGATCAACACCGGAACATATTCAATTAAATGATTGAATTTCTCACAATACCTACAATATTTCCATGCGAGGTTCGGGCAGTCTCGTGCATAATGTCCGACATCTCCATAGTTGTAGAAAATTAGCTGCCCTCTTCCCCTACCAGCGCTTCCACCTCTCCCCCTCGACCTCTTGCTACAGATCCTCCATGTTCGAAGGGAGATGCTGGTGACTAAGGGTTGGCATGCACTCTGTACAGCTTCCCTCTGTCAATCATCAAGTCATACATGTGGCAGTTGTGCTCATCGTGTCCCACCGAAGAGCAGAATCTACACCACTGTTGCTTCAATTCTGAGACATAGGCACCTAGCCGTGGGAATTGGTCTATATCATGCCACCTCGCCACCCGACCATCGACGCACCATAATGTGGGGGTACTAGACCCAACAATATCCCTTGGGTGCAGTGGGCTCGGTCCCCCAGCTTGCATATAATTTGACAGTAGAGGGCACTGATCTTTGGTGTGGCCAGATACCCTGCAACATATGCATTAGACATCTTTGCTAGCTTCTTTACCCCAGTCTCTTCATAAATTCTAGATTTATAATTGCATCACCTTTAATTGGCTCTCAATCTGTAACGCTCCAATTGAGCATCGTCCCTTGGTGCAACTTCTAACTTCATAGTAATTTCTAGGGCTTCTTCCTGTGAGTCAATATTTTGCTGCCCAAGGGCTTGCGCAAATGCGGCAACAACATGGAAATGAACCATTCCTTATGCTTCTTATCATCCTAGGAAAATCCTTTGTCACTGATGACCTTTTTTATCTGCTAGTCATCTTCCCAAATTGACTCCATAGGCCCTTGCCTAATATCTTTTAGTTCTACTACGCACTGAGAATAAGAATTAGGTTTTCGGAGCTGCTGCTTCAGGGCATCCTTGATCTCCTATATTGTGGGATTTTCATGTTGAGTAATGTATCCCATGAACCAATCCAAATCCAGACCTTCAAAGGCTATTTCTAGATACGATCTTTTAACAACATCGTTATTGACATTATACGTAGCCCATACTGCATTCGCCACGAACCAAAATCGGTCCATATCCTCATCACCCACACCCTTAAAATTGGCTAACTTCATCTGCATGGTCATATTGTCCTTAGGTGGTGGTGGAGGTGGGGTAGGAGGATTCTTACCCCTGTGCGAGTTTGATGGTGGTGTATTCGGGGGGCTAGTCTCTGCGTGCGTAACCCCGCTTCCATTTAGATCAGGTGAATTTCTTAGAGGATTGCACACAGATTTATGCACCTTTTGATTGACCCGATAATATTTACCACTGCATGTCTTACTTCTGCTCTAATCAGGGTTCGTTCACTTGGTGTGGCTGCACATAACACCCTTTTCACATAATAGCATCTTAATCAGCAGTGGAAAAATTTGTAAGAACATACCTCTCAACCCTTTGAAAAACCTCTTTTCAGCTTCAGAGTAGGACACAAACTTATCAATTGCAAATTCAGTTACAAATCTGCCCAAGACTTTATCAACCCAGTGATCTACAATCCGGGTAATAGAATTATCAGTCTCTTCCAATTGTTGGATTAATTCAGGGGTCCACTACGTGACCTGGTCGTCCTTCCAACAAGTTTGGAATTCCACTAACCTTGCCAACCACTCCTATATTTCGTGTGAAATATTTACAAAGAAAATCTCGTGCACCTCTGTAAAAGTATACTTATTCTTCCACTCTTCAACAGATAGCTTCCTACTTATGTTTTCGGCAAAATCTTGAATCTGTTTTTCAAACCAATCCTTAAGTTCAGGCTTTTACAGCTGCCAATGACCTCGCAACATCACCCAATCTCTCTTAAAATCTCCCAGTCCTGACAAGGGAACCATTTTTTGCTTGAGAGGTCCTGACTCAGATTCAGAATTGTGGTTAACCAACAAAAGCCTCTTACTACTGGCCCTTTCGGTAGTGACATGCTTGCACAAGTCAAAGTATCACCAAAGAAGTATGGGGGGTGCTGGAACCAGGTTTCCGCACCCTGAGAGAGATTTGGATTGATGTGGGTGCCTTAAGATCCCAAGAAATCATAAACAAACCTTCGCAACAACAACCCTAACTAGTAACCCCTTTTCAGATAGATTTAGGTCAATACATCCTATCGCGTAAGTCAATGCATTTATCATAAATCAAGTAATAACCATCAATACATCCTATTAGAGCCTTATATGATCATATCAATCCAATAAACATTCATATAAGCCCAGTCGCAGTCACACAAGAGATCTAATTGCAAATAGCACAAAAAGGGGAAACAAGATGCAGAACATTCATAACATAACCAACAAATGCATATAGGACTCAGATATTCACAACAATTCTCCTTTATTACTTAGAAGTTCACACCCTTCATACAAAACACTTCAACAGACCGTGCACACAGCCAGCGGGGTTCGCACATAGCAGGACTAAGGTCTCCATGCACACATCTAGCAGGAGCCTTCTACCCAGAAAAATCCACGTGACTGATCACAAAATATCCAAATCTATCATCCACTTTCAGAATTATGAAAAAACTGACTTCTTAGATTCAATCTATTCATTTATTTATAATATTTAGCCTACGCTATCCTATGGTCCACAAACCATGGTTTGTGGCCCCGTGATCTACCCTTGTGGCCCATTACAATTCATGAGGGGTTTTTACCCGCGACAAAACCCCTGCGCAAGACTAAATTATTACAAAATATAGAAAATTTGTCAGAGTTAGGGGACCCTGCTCCAAAAAATTGGGAGAATAAATCTTGATTCAGTCCCATCTTAGTAAACTGAATGGTCTAGCCATCTCAAAAGGTCCTCCAAAATGGCTCACAAAGACACTTGAAAGTGGTTTTCCTCATGAGGTTGGAAAATATGGACAAGAAGCTTTGCTAAAGATAACTGAGGTGATGTAGATGATTTTGATTCAAATGTTGATATGGAGGTTTCTTATGATTTTGAACTAAAATTTTCTACAGATTTCGAAGAAAATTCCTTCAAAGAAGCCACTTTTCATGATGAATGGAAATAAGTGATGCATAAATAATATGATGCTTTGATAAAGAATGGAACCTAGAAGTTGGTTGGTCGTCCATTGGGAACCAAACTAATATTTTGCAAGTGGGTCTTCAAAAACAAGTACAAAGAAGATGGCTCACTTGAAAAGCATAAAGCTATGATGATGGAAAAAGGTTTTTCATATATGTAAGGGGTCAATTATGAGGACAATTTTTCCCCCGTAAAAAAATGGGCTACGATCCAGACTCTCTTTTCCTTAGCAGCTCAAAAAAGTTGGAAATTCCATCAAATGGATGTAAAAATTTCTTTCTTGAATGGATATATGAAATATAATGTTTTAATGTCCCAACCAGAAGGATTTGTTGTGAAGGGTCAAGAACAAAAAGTATGCAAGTTTTCAAATATTTGTATGGCCTCAAAAAAACACTATGATCCTGGTACAAGAAAATTATTTAGCATCTTCTAAAACTCAATTCCAAACAATCTTAATGATGTAGCTTTGTTTGTCAAGAAAGTTGGAAAGAATTTTTTGTCACCAATATTGTTTTATAATGATGAATGGTGTCCGTCACCATTTCATATGAGTAATGGTGATGGACCTTAGCGTCCGTCACCAAAAAATTGAACGTCACCAAAAGTATAGGTGTGGTGACATTCAAGGTTCGTCAGTAATAATGTTTTATAATGATGAATAGTGATCATCACCATATCATATGAGTAATGATGATGGACCTTAGCCTCCGTCACCAAAATATTGAACGTCACTAAAGGTGGCGTCACCAAAAGTATAGGCATTGTAGTGACATTCAAGGTCTTTCAAAAATAATGATTATAATGGCTGATAGTGAATGTCACCATTTCATATGAATAACAATGATTTATTGTGATGAACATTTCATGGTTGTCATTATTGATGCATATATATATGGTGATTTTGTTGACCAACGCCATTTCATATTTTGGTGAGGGTCGAAAAATGGCACCATAGGATCATTGGTGACGGTCAAAAGAGCCTTTGTCACCAAACATTAATTGTCACCACTCCATATGAATATCAGGGCATGATGGAATCGAACCACCAATCTCCTACTTATAAAGTAGGTGCTCTTCAATTGAGCTAGCACCCTTTAAAGAACTAGGCTTTAAAAAATTAGACCTTGAAACTTTATAAATTGTAAATTCTACAAATTTCAATAAATTATAAAACTTTGTAAATTCTTGGAAAATATTTTACTAAACAAGTAAAATAGCATCGAAACTGTATATCCCTACCTAATGGTTATGGAAGTTACAAAAAGTGGTTGAAGGGAAAAATAGTTATGTATAATATACTCAACATGTTCAATTAAATACTCAATTAGAAGTAAAAAATTTGAAGACATTTATAGCTTATAAATGACCTATAATTATCAAACCTAAAATATGCGACTACATCAAAATATGTCACGACAACATAAAAATATGTCTTTGAAAGACTGATTTTCATGCCAAAAAGTTAAAAATAGTGAGTACATATGATGCAATTATGAATAATGAGCTACATGCTTGAATCCTACTAGCTATAGTGTCTATAAAAATAATTGTGAATGCTTCTCATTATTAATTAATTCAAGATGTCAAAATAAAATGATCAATAACAATGATCCTAAAATGTAACCACTAAACGGATGTTAAAATTGTAAGCATAAAGTTTGGCTAATACATATAGTGCACACCAGGATACACAGGAAAGAAACGACAACTACACTTCGTAATTAATGAATTAATTAATACTTCAAATTCTTTAGCACTTTAACAAATTATATTAACATATACGGTGCACGATAGTTCACAAGTTCCAAATGAACATGGGATTGATAATTACATGCATAGTTTATATTTTATTTGTTAAGAAATTAGACGGTAATTGAAGAACCTACTAGAGGACAAACTTGAAATAGATAAACATAAATCAAATTAGTATAAATTACAAGGATATAAAGAAATTTAAAAAAAATTATTTCAAGGTCATCGATCACTTATTTTCCCTTGAAGAAAAACCATTCCATTCAAATCATTACCAAAGCTATCTCATCATTACTAGTTTTCATTTCCATTTTCATTTCATTCTATTTGATTTCCATTCCATATTAATCGTTGTTAATTTTTTATAACTTTTCATTAACCCCTATCCAATGAAGAAAATTTTCCACCTAAATGGTCACCAACAAGGAAAAATTTCAAATTCATTTTATTTCTAGAGGGAGGCTATAGGACTGAGGAAAAGCTACAAGTAATTGAAATTTTCATAGTCAATCCTTCATATTTACATAGAATACCCTAGAGGCATGAATGATACTCAACAAAAAATGAAAATTTGGAGTACCTCAACTTCTACATTGTACTGTGTAGCTCCATAGGAACCCCTACAGGTAGTCATGTAGCAGCTTCATCATATAAAATGCAACATTGTGTAGTAGTATAAATCACACCATTATTCACTCATCCAACACCTCTAGGTATGATTGTACTTTGATCCCTATGTTTACTAATATTTTTTATGCAATTTCATTTAGTTGCATACATGTCAAAATTGTATGTAATTGTTTTTGTCATAAAATTTTATATAAAAAAAAGGATAGCTCGAGAAACGTGGGGCTCATATCTTCCGCGTAAGAAGTGAGAGGAGGGAATTATATAAGTTTTCTCTTATAATTGGTATAGATACCATAGTCATATGAGACATCAACAATATCCATCCAATAGGAAATGAGAAAAAAATAGAGCTTAACCAAAGAGATCATTAAGTAAAGTGCAAGGACAACTAAATATAATACATGACTAAAGGTTATGATTATAATCTCGGTGTTGATCCATTTCATTTTCACCACCCTTTTTTCCCAACCATGTCATTTCACTTCTCCCTGTCAATTTGCTACAAGAAGAATAATTATTTCTACAGGATTAGCTACATTAACAACTATAAGATTGCAATAATCTACAAGAAACTCCAGATAGGAAGCACAATAAGCTCAGTAGAAGAAAACCAAAATAATGGAAAGTCATTTGGTTTTGTTTTCCCTCTTCTTTGACTTTTTTCTACTACAATTGTTGCTAGAATGCAAATATTGGTTGTTCAAAATTTAGAACCATTCCTATAAGAATTTCTATAAACAAAATTACAGTATGCTAAATTCAAGTTTATAAGGAAAGATTTTTTTTTATAAAACTATATGATAACCCCCTTTTTTTCCAAAAACAACCTTCTTTGTGTTATTATATATAATGGGGGTAGGGTCTAATGGAAGAGAGCCCACAAACCCTGCTATATTTTATTATAGCATTAGGTTTGTAAACATTTTTTAGAGAATTTGATGGTTGGGTTATTTTGAGAAGAGTTTATGATGATGATGATGATGTGGCATATGAATTTTCCTCAAATTTCATAACTACATGGGGAAAGAGTATGTGACCGTAGTGAGAGAATTAGTGATTCGTATCAATGAAACAATTGATAGAATTACATGCATTCCTCGAGGATTACCATGGGATAAGGAGGAGAGGCAATATGCCACTCTTGCCAAAAATATTTTTTTTCATGAATAATAAGGAATTTATATAGGATAAATATGGATTCAAAAGCAAGAGCTTTATATCTCCTTGAAATGAAGTTTCCTAAAACATACTAAAATACATCTCTTATGATGGGATATTTAGTGTGGTTTATGCATATCAGTTGAGACTACTATATGAAATTAGAAACCAATATCACTACAAACATCTCAAAATATATAAAAAAATCACTTCCTTTTACAATCATTAAATGAGATGAGTGATAAGCTGAAAGGAGGGCAACATGACTCTTTGGCCAATCATGGGTTTATTAAATTGATTGTTTATGATTCCTTGGATAGCTTGGAACATCCTATTCTATATATTTTGTTCATATATATGGATAAATAGGGATTCTCAAAGACCCAGGAAGCCTTAAAATATCTAGGGCCCACGACGATCAAGAAAGAAAAAGAAAAATTAGCCACCACGACTATCAAGAAAGAAAAAGAAAAAGTAGCCACTGTGAAAATCAAGAAAGAAAAAGAAAAAGTAGCCACCAGCCCTAGGCCTTCTAAGTGAAAAAAATAAGAAGATTAAACTAGAGGTAATTGAAAAGGATATTGTAGCCACACTATTGAAGATGGGGGAAACCCCCTAAGCCCAAGAAAATGACACAAATAATCAAGTACGAATCTCAAGTTTAAAGGCGACATAGGCCTAGGACCAATTCTATCTCTAAATAGAATGAATCTTCCCAAAATGTAGTAAATATAGAGGAAACCCCAAGCCCAAAGGAGCTAAAAAATATCTTATAGAATGAATAGATCTATAGGAAGAGGAAACATTGAACCATGAAGAAAGAAAAGAGAAAAAAAAAACAAGAGAATCTAAAGGTTGTTGAACCATACACTATAGGAATAATGCCATGTTGGAAATAGAAAAAAAAAGTACAAAATTTGGAAATCAAATAGACCAACTTAGAGAGGATATGATGATCCTAAAAATTCAAGTGGAAAACAATAGGGAACACTTCAAAAAATAAAACAAAAAACAAAAATAGAAATTAGAGAAACTAAGGGGAGTGAACAATTAGATTTCAGATATGGAAGCTTTTTTGGGATTCATGGAAAAATTTTCCTTGGAACTAACTAATTGCAAACAACCAACAAGGACATATTATCTTTTTCTAAAAGAGAAATAGTGTAGGTATTGTTGTAGCTCCTAGAGACAGCCTTGAGTTACAAAATACCATTACCTAGGACATCTTAAAATCAGAGGTTAAATGTAGACAATTTTATAAATTCCTCTGACAAAATATGAGTCAAGAGAATAATGGTTTTAGTGGTTCTAGGATGGAAAATACCTTGGAGTCGATTCATGTGAATTCCCCAAAAAGTGAGAGGGCTCAGGAGACTATGAGACTGATGGTGTTTAGATGGGCCAAGTATAAAACAATGAGCAGGAATCTTTAAAAAGTATGCAAAGGTGTTGAGAAAGAACAGAGAAGGAACTCACAAGGGACAAGCTTAGGAGGATTAAGAATCTCTCTCCTCGTGAAATCAGATGAAGCAGATGTGAATGAGATATGGAATACAACCGAGGTTCGTGGAGCGTTAATTAAGGGAGTGCAGCAAAGTTAAAACATGAGCGTTAACACCTGGGCGTTATATAGACACAAATTCATGAATAAAATTGCAGACTACTAGCAGCTACATTACACGAACCAATCCAAGTAGCATAGCATGAAAAATGATTACTCGTAAAGAGGATATTACTGATAACAGAAGGAAACAGATACATACTACTCATTGTTCCATCTGGAATCCAAATAACATCTTTGTATCATATTAATTTTAAATAGCTCTCCCAAATATGTATCTCAGAGCACAGTGAGCACAATCATACAAAACTACAACAAAATTCTTCCGAATTCCAGAACCTTTCTTTAATCTTGGAACTAGCTACATATAGATTTCCTCTCGACGGTCTACCATCCTGATCATTTATGATCAACCCATACCTATGAAATCAAAATATCCTACCTAACTTGTAGAGCATACATCGAGCAATTACTTCTATATCGAGAGAATTAAAACATGAATGGGTGACATTTGAAATTACACCAGCAAAATCATCAAAATTAAACAGGAAACAAAGAGGACATGGTTTCCCATGGAGGCCAATAAAGGGAGCCTTCACGACGGTATGGCGAAGAGTGGTAATAGCTGGACATGCTAACTGTCATCACACGGTTCCATCTATTACTCACAAACCTCCACTTCCTCAGTCTGGTGATTTCCACTTAATCCATTATGAAGAGGTCTGTTGTACTGCACACACGTAGCTCTTTATTGGATATCTCCTGAGCAAACTGGATAAACCACAACTTGCATGTTCCACCCAAAATCCTAGGGTGTGTTTGAATTTCAAACCGAAAAAATGATTTCGTAGGCGGGCATGAATGGTTTGCAGTATTGGATGGGGGGGGGGGGCGTGAAATCACCACAAGCTGCCACGTAGCACCAGAGGTGGTATTAGAAAACGGTCATTTCAGAACCCCCCCCGGGCATTATCCTTTGGAAGGTGGAAGGGGTGCGAAATCAATTATGATCCGTTGGATGTATTGACATGGAGCGAAAGTGACAAAGAGATGTGAGGGGCTTAGCAATGATGGGATGTGCGAAGACTAGATGGAAATGGCAGAAGGCGTGGTGGGATTGATAGTATCAACACACGGTGGAAATGATTTAAACCCAAAGAAGGTGGGTCAGAGACTGGGGGGTGGCTTTAGATGACATGGCAAGGAAGGTGGGGCCCTGCTCCCATCGTAAATCACATTCAGAAGGTTTTATCAGTGTGCAATGCAGGGTAAGGGCTAAGATCCACGGGGAGCGATATGCGATGGCCAGAAGTGACGCGGAAAATAGTGGGACCGGACCGCAGCCCGTAGATCACAAAACTTAAGGTTTAGCCATAAGAGAAGGTGGTAAACACTAAAATAAGTGAAGTGCGAGGTGTAGGGAAGAAGGTAAGTGACATAGGGGGAAGTGGGACCCAACCACATCACAAGTTAAACAAAATAGGTTGTGGGTGTTTCAAATGGTAAGTTAAAAACTGTGTGATGCGATATCGTACATCTACGATCGCAAGTTTTAACATTTGGCAGAATGGAATAAGTTGTAATCTTGCGAAATGCGATGGACGATAGGGGAAGGGTGACGTGTCGGGGAGAATGGCCCCACTTTAATCGCAACCAGGGAATGGGGAAAAGCGGAGATGAAAATATGATATAGCAGTGAAAAATAAAAATTATAAAGACAAAGAAGAATTACTGAGAAAGGTAAAGTCTAAGGAAGAAACAAGATTTTGCATGCGGTTTTGATAATGTAGTAAGGTATGGCGGGTCCTGCTTCATTTCATTGGTGGGCGGGTCCTGCTTCATTTCATTGGTGGAAAAACAAGGTTTGGCATAAGTCTTAAGAGGTAAGGTTAAAAACTTGTGGGATGCGAAGTGTGGGCAACAGGTATGGCTTATATGCGTGCCACGGGTGAACGGGTCCCACCTCATCACAAATCGCATTTCTCTCATTTTAACATTTACCCTTGCACCGATCCTGAAAAACTTGCGATCTACGATTGTGATTTCAATCTCTGTCGTTGATCATTGCTTAGATCCAACGGTCCTCACGAATCCCTTACTGTGGTTTTCTGACCTTGTCTCTTTGGTTGCACCCGGTCATTTCTTATTTGTTCGTGGAATACCTGCCCCGTGTTCACAACTCGACCCGAACACGTGCACGAATTGACCCAATCTCGTTCAAGTATCTCTCATTTGATTTTTTCTACCTTAAATGCTTCTTCAGTGCCTTTGCTTCCTTTGATTCTACTGTTTCTCCTTTTTTAACTATAAATTTGGGTGTTAATGGTTGAAGGAGAGGTTTGAAAGAAATAAGGTGTAGAACTTTAGAACATGGAGGAAATGAGGGGCATAGAGGGTGAATGAAATGGAATGAGGGCAGAAATGAAGTTTGATCACCATCACACCTTATCAGCAATATCTCCCCCTTTCTCTTTCTCCTTTCTCCTTCTCCACTTTGTAGGCGGTCACAACCCAACATTGGCTCCATCTGGGGACAACGTGCTATTCTTAGTGTGTTGAGAACCTGCAGACCTGAATGCCTATGCTTTATTGGCCTCATGGAGTCGCAAATGCAAAATGTAAGCCTGAATCGAAACTAAAACTAAGTTGTGCACTGCCAACTATCAAAATGGAAATCACTACCACACCGTGAAAATCTTGAATGCTGAAATATGAACTATGCTGAAACTCAAAACTGAAACACACTTGGACTGAAAACTGCGAAGCAATCTAAAACTAAACTGGAAATATGCTCATAGTACTAAGCTTATTTTCATGCCTACCTACCCTAATATTCTAGAATTACAACTATTCTAGATGATACAATAATTCCAGTGTAACCAGGGAAGCAATTGCTCTAATAACCTTGCTCTTTCACTATTTTTCAGCAAACTTAGGAACAAACCTGCTAATGGTATCTGATAGGAATTCTCAACCCAATCTTCTTTGCAAGGAGCTTGGTAAAATTGAACAACAATAAAAATGTTGGAAAGGTATGATGGCCTTGTGATGAATAATTTTCCAATATAGATAGCCACTGGATCAAATTACACTTGACCTATTTTTGAATACTCTGACCTAATCGATCCAACCTCATAAATTGGTACTGCACATGTGTTCTCCCTGTCTTCAAACAACTCGGAACATGTTTTCATTTTATCAGATGAATTAAGGCATAAAGGTGGAGAATCAAACTAGATCAATTCTTCCTCTATTTCAAACTTCGTTTCTCTGTTCAGTAGGTTCATGTCCACATCAACTACAATATTTGGCATTTCTTCAAGGATTTCAGTGTCTCTTTCTTTTACTTGGAATGCCATGTCTGGATTTAAGGCATATGGTATTGCAAGAGATCTAATCCTGTGGGTGGCCTTATATCATCAGGCATTGAATGATACTTCTTATTTTCCCTGGCTAAAAAATATTGTGTTGTCTCCCCATGGTGTCTTTTTAGATGTCCATACTGTTCTTGTACTGAAAGAGAATTTGAGAGATGGTCTTCATCATGCAAATTTGATTGGTATTTAATCTCTGAAGGAAATGTTTCTTGTTGAGGATGTTCTCATGGATCTAGACAATTAAGCTCTGCTGCACCTGCTTCCATATCACTAGAATGTTGTTGATTTTTAGTGTTGTCCTCTGGGAAATACTCCAGATATTCTCCTTCTTCATGGAGGGTAAGCTCAGCTCCCTCTTCTTCAGCATAGGCTAGAATCTTATTTTATACATTCAGTCCAAAAACCACCATGGGTTGTTCTTCTCGGAGATTGAAGGGTGTGGGCCCTTTTTCTATAATGGCTTCTTCGAACTGCTCTTTAGGAGGGTCGGGCAGTTTCAAGGGTATAAATGAGGGATTCTTATCTTTGGGAGGAACAACTTCTTGATTTGTGGAAGAGGATGCAGTGGCCTTATGAAGGGATGATTCTTCTAATGGCTTCTTCCCTTTACTAGCAGGACTAGGAAGGGTTTTTTCTATTGACATGGATTCTTCATTTTGTTGTTGCCCTTGGGTTCTCTTTATGGAGGATCTAAGATCATAATTCCTGTGGAGTTGAGCTTGCATTAATTACACGAACTATCTATAGTAACTGTCAATCTCTTGATCCTATGAAAGGAATTATTATTCTTCTTGTTCCCCTTTCAGGATGGGTTCACCCCCCTCATCATCAGAGTAGGTGAGGAATTGTTCTTCTTCGTGGTCTATGACTTCCTCGGCATGTTGCAACAACTATAGAGGGGTCCTCCGATATTGAGGATTAAACCCCCAGTTAGGAATCATTTGGTTGGTACGAGGAGGGGAATTCTTGGCCTCCGACTCAAGATTAACCAACTTATTCGAGAGGTTTTTGATAAAATTATTCATCTATTCGATTCTATGCTCCTGTAATTCCCTCTCCTGATTTGAGATAGAAGCCTCCCCCCCCTTCTTTCTTCTAGCTTCATGTTCTATCTTCCCCTTGAAATTAACAGTAGAAGAAAATTTTTCTTTTACCTCCAACGCATCAGTTTGGATCTAATCTAGATATGCGTATATTATTTATCTTAAGGTGAACCCAAAATCTGGCTCGAAAGCTCCTGCGAAAACCACCTTAGCAGCTGCTTGGGAAGGCTTTATCTCAGCAAGGACATTATTATAGAGCTTGGTGAGCCTCTTTATAAATTCTGTTACATCGTCATTTTGTCTCTTCTTGAGGGCATTGAACTTTGTGAGGACATATCCATGGTCCCTCTTTTCTCCCCATTTTAGTGTGAATAAATTCTCCATTTCTTCCCAAGTGGTGATTGTGTGATCAACAAGAGATTTGAACCAATTTCGAGCCTCTCCATCCAAGGATTGGATGAAAATCCTCAACACCACATATAGGTGCTCTACATTTACATTCTCGGCAAAGGCGCAAAAGTTTTTAATATGTCTCTACGCAGAATTACTATCTTCCCCAATGAACCAAGGCAACTGCTCTAGATAGTCTTGCGGCATATCATTTAGAGGCCGAGGGAGGGCCAAGGGGGCATACTTGTTCAAAAGGAAACTTAACACAACCATCTGCTTTAGAGGTTGGTGTAGATGATGGATCTGAATATGATGTGAGGCCTAGTGAAATCCAGGACTACTTCTCATTAAGACTATTTTACAGTGGAGTCACCAAGGTGAGGAATATGTAACTCTCAACCCTTCGTGCTCACCTAATTGAAGGGTGAAGATAATTTTGTATCCCAGGGAAAAGGTTTCTTCATTTGTTTCCTTGGCAACAATGCCAAAAAGATGTTGTAGCTCCTAGAGACAACCTTGAGTTGCAAAAGACCAGTGCCTAGGACATCTTGAAATTAGAGGTTAAATGTAGACAATTTTATAAATTCCTCTGACAGAATATGGGTCAAGAGAATAATGGTTTTAGTGGTTCTAGGATGGAAAATACCTTGGAGTCAATTCATGTGAATTCCCCAATTAGTGAGAGGGCTCAGGAGACTGTGAGACTGATGGTGTTTAGATGGGAAAAGTATAAAACAATGAGCAGGAATATTTAAAAAGAATGCAGAGGTGTTGAGAAAGAAAAGAGAAGGAACTCAAAAGGTACATGCTTAGGAGGATTAAAAATCTATCTCCCCATGAACTCAGATGAAGTGGATGTGAATGAGATATGGATGACAACTGAGGTTCATCGAGCATAAATTAAGGGAGTGCAAAAAACTTAAAACATGAGTGCTAACACCTGGGCGTTACACAAACACGAATTCATGAATAAAATTGCAGACTACCAGTAGCTACATTACACGAATCATTCAAAGTAGCATAGCATGAAAAATGATTACACATAAAGAGGATATTACTGATAACAGAAGGAAACAAATACTTAATACTCATTGCTCCATCTGGAATCCAAATAATAGCTCTGTATCATATTAAATTTAAACATCTCTCCCATATACGTATCTCAGAGCATAGGCAGCTCAATCATACAAAACTATAGAAATTTTTTTCCAAATTCCAAAACCTTGATTTAATCTTGGAACTAGCTACATGAAGAGTTCCCCTCGAGGGTCTATCATCATGATCATTTATGATCGGCCCATACCTATGAAATCAAAATATCCTACCTAAATTGCGGAGCGTAGATCAAGCAATTACTTTTTTACCGAGAGAATTAAAACAGGAATGGGTGACATTTGAAATTTCACCAGCAAAATCGTCAAAATTAAATAGGAAACAAAGAGGACATGGTTGCCCATGGAGGCCAATAATGGGAGCCTTCAATACGGTATGGTGAAGAGTGGTTGTAGGTGGACAGGCTAAATATCATCATACGATTCCATCTATTACTCACAAACCTCCACTTCCTCAGTCTGGTGATTTCCACTTAATCCATTATGAAGAGGTATGTCGTACTGTGCGGACCTGGTTCTTTAACAGAGATCTCCTGAGCAAACCAAATAAACCACAACTTGCATGTTCTACCCAAAATCCTAGGCTGCGTTTTAATTGCAAACCGAAAAGAGGATTTTGGAGGGGTACATGAATGGTTTGTGGTATTGCATGGGCGGGGGGGAGGGGGGGGGGGGGGGTGCGAAATCACTACAAGCTACCACGTATCACCAGAGGCAGTATTAGAAACCAGCCATTTCAGACCACCCCCCCCCACCCCAACCCCCTCCCCCCCCTTGGCATTATCCTTCTGAAGGTGGAAGAGGTGTGAAATAAATTATGAGTCGTTGGATGTATTTACATGGAGAAAAGGTGATGAAGAGATGTGAGAGGCTTAGTAGTGATGGGATGTGCGAAGACCAGATGGAAATCATGGAAGGCATGGTGGGATCGATAGTATCAACACATTGTGGAAATGGTTTAAACCCTAAGAAGGAAGTTTAGAGACTGGGGGGTGGCTTTAGATGACGTGGCAAGGAAGGTGGGGCCTTGCTCCCATCGCAAATCGCAGTCGTAAGGTTTTATCAGTGTACAATGGAGGTTAAGGGCTAAGATCCGCGGGGAGAGATATTCGATGGGCAGAAGTGATGCGACAGAGGGTTGGACCAGACTGAAGCTCGTAGATCACAAAGCATAAGGTTTAGATTTAAGCGAAGGTGGTAAATACTAAAAGAAGCAAAGTGTGAGGTGCAGGGGAGAAGGTAAGTGACGTGGAGGGAAAGTGGTACCCGATCACATCACAAGTTAAAAAAAATAGGTTGTGGGTGTTTCAAATGGTAAGTTAAAAAATGTACGATGTGATTTCGCACATTGGCAATCACAGGCTTTAACTTTTGGTAGAATGGAATAAGTTGTAATCTTGCGAAATGCGATGGACGGTGGGAGAAGGGTGACGTGTCAGGGATAATGGCCCCACTTTAATCAAAATCGAGGGATGGGGAAAAGAGGATTTGAAACAATGATATAGCAGTGAAAAATGAAAAGTATAAAGATAAAGTGGAACGATGGAGAAAGGTAAAGTTTAAGGCGGAAAAAATATTTTTCATGCGGTTTTGATAATGTGGTAAGGTATGGCGGGTCCTGCTTCATCACATCAGTAGAAAAACAAGGTTTGGTGTAAGTATCAAGATGTAAGGTTAAAAACCTGCGGGCTATAAAGTGTGGGCAACAGATATGTCTTATATGCACACCACGGGTGAATGGGTCCCACCTCATCACAAATCGCATTTCGCTCATTTTAAAATTTACCCTTGTGCCCATCCTAAAAAACTTGCAATCTGCGATTGTGATTTGAATCTCCACCATTGATCGTTGCTTAGATCCAATGGTCCTCACCTCTCCCTTACTGGGGTTTGCTGACCTTGTCTCTTTGGCTGTGCCCAGTCATTTTTTAACTATAAATTTGGGTGTTAATGGTTGAAGGAGGGGTTTGAAATAAATAAGGTGTAGAACTTTAGAACATGGAGGAAATGAGGGGCATAGAGGGTGAATGAAATGGAATGAAGGCAAAAATGAATTTTGATCACCATCACACCTTATTAGCAACATCTTCCCCTTTCTACTAAATTGAAAGGAAGATTGATTCCTTTGAAGCTCTTTGATAGTCAGGATTTCCCTTCCTTTCTCCTTCTCCACTTTGTGTGTGGTCACAGCCCAACATTGGCTCCATCTGGGGACAACGTGCTATTCTTAGTGTGTTGAGAACCTGCAGACCTGAATTCCTATGTTTTATTGGGCTCATGGAGTTGAAAATGAAAACTATAAGCCTGAATTGAAACTAAAACTAAGTTGTGCACTGCCAACTATCAAAACATAAATCACTACCACACCGTGAAAATCTTGAATGCTGAAATATGAACTATGCTGAAACTCGAAACTGAAACACACTTGGACTGAAAATTGCGAAGCAATATGAAACTAAACTGGAAATATGCTCATAGTATTGAGCTTATTTGCATACCTACCTACCCTAATATGCTAGAATTACAGCTATTCTAGATGATACAATAATTCTAGTGTAACTAGGCAAGCAACTGCTCTAATAACCTTGCTCTTTCACTATTTTTCAGCAAACTTAGGAACAAACCTGCTAATGGTATCTGATAGGAATTCTTAACCCGATCTTCTTTGCAAGGAGCTTGGTAAACCTGAACAACAATAAAAATGTTGGAAAGGTATGATGGCCTTGTGATGAATAATTTTGCAATATAGATAGCCACTAGATCAAATTACACTTGACCTATTTTTGAATACTCTGACCCAATCGATCCAACCTCATAAATTGGTACTGCACATGTGTTTTCCCTCTCTTCAAACAACTCGAAACATGTTTTCATTTTATCATATGAATTAAGGCATAAAGGTGGAGAATCAAATTGGATCAATTCTTCCTCTTTTTTATACTTTGCTTCTCTGTTCAACAGGTTAATGTCCACATCAACTACAATATTTGACATTTCTTCAAGGATTTCAGTGTCTCTTTCTTTTACTTGGAATACCACGTCTGGATTTAAGGCATCTGGGTATTGCAAGAGATCTACTCTTGTGGGTGGCCTTATATCATCAGGCATTGAATGATACTTCTTATTTTACCAGGCTGAAAAATATTGTACTATCTCCCCATTGTGTCTTTTTAGATGTCCATACTCTTCTTGTACTGAAAGAGAATTTGAGATATGGTCTTCATCATGAAAATATGATTGGTCTTTAATCTCTGAAGGAAACATTTCTTGCTGAGGATGTTCTTGTGGATCTAGAAAATTAAGATCTGCTACCCCTGCTTCCAGAACACTAGATTGCTGTTGATTTTTAGTGTTGTCCTATGGGAAATACTCCAGATCTTCTCCTTCTTCATGGAGGGTAAACTCACCTCCCTCTTCTTTAGCATAATCTAGAATCTAATTTTCTACATTCAGTCCAAAAAGCACCATGGGTTGTTCTTCTCGGAGAGTGAAGGGTGTGGGCCCTTTTTCTATAATGGATTCTTCGAACTGCTTTTTAGGAGGGTCGGGCGGTTTCAAGGGTATAGATGAGGGATTCTTATCTTTGGGAGGATCAACTTCTTGCTTTGTGGAAGAGGATGTAGTGACATTATGAGAGGATGATTGTTCTAATGGCTTCTTCCCTTTACTAGCAGGACTAGGAGGGGTTTGTTCTCTTGATATCAATTCTTCATTTTGTTGCAGCCCCTGGGTTCTCTTTCTGGAGGATCTGAGATCATACTTCCTGTGGAGTTGAGCTTGCATGAAATCCATGAATTGTCTGTAGTAACTGTCAATCTCTTGATCCTCTGGTATGACTTCTTATTCTTCTTGTTCCCCTTTTAAGATGGGTTCACCCCCCTCATCGTTAAAGTAGGTGAGGAATTGATCTTCTTGGTTGTCTATGAATTCCTCAGCCTATTGCAACAACTAGAAAGGGGGCCTCCGATATTGAGGATTAAACACGCAGTTAGGAATCATTTGGTTGGTATGAGGGGGGGAATTCTTGGCCTTCGATTCAAGCTTAACCAACTTATTTGAGAGTTTTTTAATCAACTTATTCATCTCTTCGATTCTATGCTCCTATAATTCCCAATCCTGATTTGAGATAGAATCCTCCTCCCCTTATTTCTTCTAGCTTTATGTTTTGTATTCCCCTTGAAATTACCAGTATAAGAAAAGTTTGCTTCTACCTCCAACACATCAGTTTAGATCTGATCCAGAGATGCGAATCTTCTTTATCTTAAGGTAAACCCAAAATCTGGCTCAAAATATCCTGCGAAATCCACCTTAGCAGCTGCCTGGGAAGGCTTTAGATCTTGTTGAGCCTCTTTATAGTTATGTTACATCCTCATTTTGTTTCTTCTTGAGGGCATTGAACTCTATGAGGACATATTCATGGTCCCGCTTTTCTCCCCATTTTAGTGTGAATAAATCCCCATTTCTTCCGAAGTGGTGACTATGTGATCAACAAGAGATTTGAACCACTTCTGAGCCTCTCCATGCAAGGATTGGATGAAAAGCCTCAACGCCACATATAGGTGCTCTACATTTACATTCTTAGTAGAGGCATAGAAGTTTTTAATATGTCTCTGCGCAGAAGTACTATCTTCCCCAGTGAACTGAGGCAATCGCTCTAAATAGTCTTGCGACATATCATTTAGAGGCCGAGGGAAGGCCAAGGGGGCATACTTGTTCAAAATGAAACTTAGCACAACTATCTGATTTAGAGGTGGGTGTAGATGATGGATCTAAATTTGATGTGAGACCTATTGAAATCCAAGACTACTTCTCATTAGGACTATTTTACAGTGGGGTCGCCAAGGTGAGGAATATGCAACTCTCAACCCTTCGTGCTCACCAAATTGAAGGGTGAAGATAATTTTGTATTCCAGGGAAATGTTTCTCATTCGTTTCCCTAGAAACGATGCCAAAAATATGTTGTAGCTCCTAGAGACAGCCTTGAGATGAAAAAGGCCGGTGCCTAGGCCATCTTAAAATCAAAGGTTAAATGTAGACAATTGTATAAATTCCTCTGACAGAATATGAGTCAAGAGAATAATGGTTTTAGTGGTTCTAGGATGGAAAAGACCTTGGAGTCAATTCATGTGAATTCCCCAAACAGTGAGAGGCCTTAGGAGATTGTGAGACTGATGGTGTTTAGATGGGCCAAGTATATAAAAAATGAGCAGGAAGCTTTAAAAAGTATGCAGAGGCATTGAGAAAGAACAAAGAAGGAACTCACAAGGGACAAGCCTAGGAGGATTAAGAATCTATCTCCCCATGAACTCAGATGAATCGGATGTGAATGAGATATGGACGACAAGCGAGGTTCGTGGAGTGTAAATTAAGGGAGTGTAGAAAACTTAAAACATGAGCGCTAACACCTGCGCGTTTTACAAACACGAATTCATGAATAAAATTGTAGACTACCAGCAACAACATTACACGAACCAATCAAAGTAGCATAGCATGAAAAATTATTACACGTAAAGAGGAGATTACTGATAACAGAAGGAAACAAATATGTAATACTCATTGCTCCATCTAGAATCAAAATAACAACTCTGTATCATATTAATTTTAAACAACTCTCCCATATATGTATCTCAGAGCATAGGCAGAAAAATCATACAAAAGTACAACAAAATTCTTCCAAATTCTAGAACCTTGATTTAATCTTGGAACTAGCTACATGAAGAGTTCCCCTTGAGGGTCTACCATCCTGATCATTTATGATCACACCATACCTATGAAATCAAAATATCGTACCTAACTTGTAGAGCGTACATCGAGAAATTACTTTTGTATTGAGAGAATTAAAACAGGAATGGGTGACATTTGAAATTTCACGAGAAAAATCGTCAAAATTAAATAGGAAACAAAGAGGACATGGTTTCCCATGGAGGCCAATAATGGGAGCATTCAAGACGGTATGGTGAAGAGTAGTCGTAGGTGGATAGGCTAATTTTCATCATACGCTTCCATATATTGCTCACAAAACTCCACTTCCTTAGTCTGGTGATTTCCACTTAATCCATTATGAAGAGGTCTGTCATACTGTGCACACCTGGTTCTTTAGCGGAGATATCCTGAGCAAACCGGATAAACCACAACTTGCATGTTCCACCCAAAATCCCAGGCTGCGTTTTAATTGCAAACCGGAAACATGATTTTGGAAGGGGGCATGAATGGTTTGTGGTATTGCATGTGGGGGGGTGGGGGTGTGAAATCACCACAAGCTACCACGTAGCACTGGAGGCGATATTAGAAACCGTCCATTTCAAACCCCCCCCGCCCCCGGGGAATTATCCTTCTAAAGGTGGAAGGGGTGCGAAATAAATTATGAGTCGTTCGATGTATTGACATGGAGCGAAGGTGACAGAGAGATGTGAGGGGCTAAGCGGTGATGGGATATGCAAATACCAGATGGAAATGGTGGAAGGCTTGGTGGGATCGATAGTATCAACACACGGTGGAAATGGTTTAAACCCAAAGAAGGCGATTCAGAGACCAGGGGGTGGCTTTCGATGATGTGGCAAGGAAAGTGGTGCTTTTCTCCCATCACAAATCACAGTCAGAAGGTTTTATCAGTGTACAATGGAGGGTAGGGGCTAATATCCATGGGGAGTGATATGTGATGAGCAGAAGTGATGCGGAAGATGGTGGGACCGGACCGCAACCTACAGATTGCAAAAATTAAGGTTTAGACGTAAGCGAAGGTGGTAAACACTAAGATAAGCAAAGTGTGAGGTGAGGGGGAGAAGGTAAGTGACGTGGAGGGAAAGTGGGACCCGATCACATCACAAGTTAAACAAAACAGTTTAAAGGCATTTCAAATGGTAAGTTAAAAACTATGCGATATCGCACATCGGCGATCACATGTTTTAATGTTTGGCAGAATGGAATAAGTTGTAATATTGTGAAATGCGATGGATGGTGGGGGAAGGGTGACGTGTCAGGGATAATGGCCCCACTTTAATCGCAATCAGAGAATGGGGAAAAGTGGAGTTGAAACAATGATATAGCAATGAAAAAGGAAAATTATAAAGATAAAGCAGAACAATGGAGAAAGGTAAATTTTAAGGAGGAAACAATATTTTGCATGCGGTTTTGATAATGTGGTAAGGTATGGCGGGTCTCGCTTCATAGCATTAGTAGAAAAACAAGGTTTGGCATAAGTCTTAAGAGGTAAGGTTAAAAACCCGCGGGCTGCAAAGTGTGGGCAACATATATGGCTTATATACACGCCACGGGTGAATGGGTCCCACCTCATCACAAATCGCATTTCGCTCATTTTAACATTTGCCCTTGCGCCCATCCTAAAAAAATTGTGATCTGCGATTGTGATTTGAATCTCCACCGTTGATCGTTGCTTAGATCCAATGGTCCTCATCGCTCACTTACTGTGGTTTGCCGACCTTGTCTCTTTGGCTGCACTCAGTCATTTTTTAACTATAAATTTGGGTGTTAATGGTTGAAGGAGGGGTTTCAAAGAAATAAGGTGTAGAACTTTAGAACATGGAGTAAATGAGGGGCATAGAGGGTGAATGAAATGGAATGAGGGTGAAAATTAAGTTTGATCACCATCACACCTTATCAGCAACATCTTCCCCTTTCTACTGAACTTAAAGGAAAATTGATTCCTTTGAAGCTCTTTGATAGTCAGGATTTCCCTTCCTTTCTCCTTCTCCACTTTGTGTGTGGTCATAGGCCAACAGGTATCATATTACTCATTTTGACTAGTAAGGAAAATTTCATGTCCAAAATCCAAAATATTTCATCAAATAGTGTTGGGTTTGCAGTAGGGTAAGCATATCACAAAAAAATATAATTGATTTTCATAGCTTGGTATTCAATTGGCCCAGAATTTTTGTCATATTTCAACTAAGAATTATAATCATTTAATAAACAATAGTTGAGCATGTTCTCAACCTAATTTTAATTAAAATTACCTAAATTTGATTACATTATGTGAAGTATCAGTGTTGGTGAAGTTCATAGGCCATAGGCATATTGTTTACAGATCAAATGTGTAGAGAAGGTCCAAATACTAGGAGGAGTTAAATTGAGAAAGTGAAATGGAGGAAAATAAAAGCATAAAATAGAGAATAGTCAACACGAAAAGGAACTCATAACCAAATGAGGAATTTAAAAGTGAATTTTGTTAAATTGATAAAGTAGAATGGATGAGGAAGATGAATGCATGAAATGGAGAACAGTAAAAAATCAACAGAAAAACAAACTCTGAGCAAAAAGACAAATTTAAACATAGTTAAATGGCACCAATAAAGGACACTTATGAAGTGATAAGAGAAAATGGAATAAGAAAAGGAGTTGTGATTAAGGAAGTGAATTAAAAGAAATAATATATCAATAACTAGGTCCAAAAATAGAAGTTTGGTAAAGAAATTCCACTCAAATGGAGAATTATTACTGAAGAATAAAACTGCCTCAACTAGAAATTAAGGGAAGAAATATTTTTCAGATCGAATAGAAGCTCTAGAAGAGGGGAGAAACTTGGTGTGTGCTAAATGATAATTAAATAAGACATCTAGAAAGAAAAAAATGGAAGGGGAATACAACCTCTCGAAAGACAATTTACCTGAAATAATAGAAAATATACCTCCACAATTAAAGGAGCCATGGTGTAAAGACATAATTGGACAATATTGAGGTACAAGTTAGAATTAAAATCTATTCAAGACATGCAGAGATAACTAATAGAATTTTAACATTCACCTGGTTGTAGGGGAGATGATTTAGAGCATGCCTTGTAGCACACACGACCAAGGAAGGCCTCCCAAGACATGGAGTGAATTTGGAGACCTACCAAGTACAGAGTTACACCTCGACCCCAAGTCTCACAAACTCAAAACCAAAAAGTTCTGCTAAAAGAAGCAAAATAAGATCTCTTGTGCACTGTTAGACTATTCGATGCTCAAAACTTGTCAACCAAAAATTCCACCTTAGTTCTGTGAAGATAAAGTTTACGTTTTATACATTCATATATGTTGAAGACTTACAAAAATAAGTGGCAATAGAGACAAACTAAAATTAGGATTAACATGTATATTCTTACATTGAAAAAAAAAAACATGCCAATATGCAATCGAATGTATAAAGCAGGAATGCTTCAGAAACATTGATAAGGAAGGAAACATAGTTATACATGAAAATAATAGTTAACAACAAAATGAGTTTTCAAAGAGAATATGTTGTTGCATCATTTAGAAGTGTTAGAATAGGAGGACATTTTTAGGAAAAAATCTAAACTGTGATAGCCTAATAAATGGGAGAGGAACAAATTTCATTAGAGAACTACAATCCAAAGGCCCATTAGTAAGGTCATAATAGTAGACATACAAGGAATAAAAAATATACTTTTATAATGCAACATATTTCTTCTATCAATAGTACAAGATGATCCTTGAATGTGCACATAAGAAGATCTCAATAAATTAGGGCTCTAAGAGATGTGTTGTGAAAATTGAAGTTGGCTAGCCAGATGGCATTACGCCATATTTCATAATAAAGTTTACAAAATAATCTCCAAAACGCTAGTTACAAGTAGACTACAGTAGTCCTAAAAATATAATATTGAGGGAAACAAAGTAAGTTTTGTGGCAGGAACACAAAATCTATCAGATAATGGTAGCTCAAGGGAATGAACATGAGAAATAGGAAAGAATAAAGGAATGTTGACAAAATTAGACATGGTTCTCTCTACAAAGTGCTTAGAGATTTTGGCTTTTCTTAAGGTTGACTATGCAGGCGAGAAGTTGTTTTTTGTTAGGATCATTTGTAGTGCTAACTAATGGGTATCCTGGAAACATATTCCAAACTGAGACAAGGGGGATGCCTATAAAGAAGATACCAATAGAAAAATATTAGTACTTAACATATGAATTATATTGAATAAACAAAAGGCCCACTATAATGATGTCAATAGACTCTAAGTTTACACTGAAATAAAAGATGATACAATGATACACCAAAAAAAAATTGTTAAAGTGCACAAGATTCACACTAATGGATCGAGATAAACTAGGTTTGGAGTAGTGGATCAATGGAAATTTTGATAAAAAATAATAAAAGTTGTATTTCTTACAAAATTATGCAATTCACTGAAATAGATTAAAATACATGTTAAAATGAATTTTTTTTCTCCAAAGGAGCATAGATTATCCTAATGTTGTCTATAAAAAACACAATATATGCACTTATCCCTTGTATGCCAATATATTAGTAGATTTAAAAACACAGAAAAAAGAGCTTTGAACGAAATCTTGCTTTAGATCAAGAAGTATCCACCTTTAAAGTACAACATTAATGGCAAATAAAGCACTAGGCCAAGCCCAATGAATGTTGACATTCCAAATCTATAAATTGTACGATGTTAGAATTCATATTGGAATATGTATGCAAGATTAAAATTTTAATAAAAAGTATGCGTCAACTTATCTCTTGAAGTTATGTAGTGAATGATTCTTTTGAGATTCACATGCAAATCAAACTAGGAACTGGTGTTCTAAGATCTATACTCATAAAGAGTCGCTAACTACATTTGGTATCACTGACAATCAACATCACATTTAAACAAGAAGCCTGCATGCTATTCACAAATGTTTGTCTTGGTTAGATTCTTCCATCATTTCTCATATATATGTGATGTCAAACAAATCATTTGCATTTTTTCTAAAATCACATTATGTTTACAATTCATGAACTACGACATGGAAGTGATGAAACCTATATAAACTTTAAAGTCAAATACTACATGTTTTAGCACTGGAAATTTCCTTAGCAATAACAAAAAGGTTTTTACATTTTTTTTGGCCCAGTTTTGCATTTTCCTTTATCTCAAACATACCACTTCATCATATTCTAAGTGAATCACATGCCAATTATGAGATGATAAGTTGTAATAAGAAAGCCAAAAAGAAGAAGACATAATATTTCAGCCACTTGGGAAAAAAGGCGTTAATACATTTTTAAAAATAACACCATTTGTATTGCAAAAGTAAGCGACACCTATTGTTGACATAGTGATATGTCGTGGTGCTAGCTAGAAATAGAATCTTGTCATAGATCGAACAACTTCTACAATTGACATGTAATTATTAAGTTCTCCCATTCCTTGCACCGCCCAAAGCAAGTAAGTTATAATCAAGTGATGGAAATTCATGAAAACTAACAATGCAACTTAACAAAAAACGATTGCAAAAAGAACAAATGAGAAAGTAATATAAACCCCTCAAATTCCCCTTTTTACACCTCAAGAAGAATAACATTATTTAAAAATTCTTTTATACTGGTAACTTTCATAAAGAAAACACCAGAAATTGTAGGAAACTAGAGCTATTTGTTAGATGTTTTTAAGTAGGAAATGGTATCTAAAAAAAAGCACATCCTTGGACCTTGATCTAAGTGCGGTATCATGTAATTAGAATAATTTCAAAGCTCAAATTCATAAATGGGCAGAAAACCAGGTTTCAAAGTATTCTCCCTAAGCTAAATTCTCTTCTCCAAAGGTTTTATGATTCTACAAAATTGTAGATTGAATTGCATATCTAACCGATGTATTGTTCAACTCCTGAAAAAATTGGCACTCAAGAATACAAGAAGTCAATATGTAGAGTAATTTTTCTTGGCATTATTATATCCAAAGAAAGCTTTTCACAATTTGGGTGTGAATATATTCATTTTTAATATAAAGCTTCATTCACTGTTGAAACCATTTCATGTTGTGTTGGCGAATCATTATTTAGAATTGTCTTTGTTAAGTATATTTTTTTGGAAAAGTGGCACTATGTTTTTGAGATAAAAATAGGAGCAACGCAACCATGTTCAAACCATATTTACCATACTAGGCCAAGTTGACTAGAAATTTCCAGTTTGACTAGGCTAGAGAAATAAACTAAGATAGATTAGCAAGGAAACTCAATTTGGTCCAAAATCAGCTAGACCTGGATCAAATGAGTCAAATTGGTTAGAATAGGGTTTATCCAGTGAGTTCTAGAAATACATAGCTAAGTTTCATGGGTCGAATCGAGGTCATAACTTGTTTCAAATATTAGGTGGAAATGATTTTAATGCCATTGCCATGCAACCTTAAAGTGGACTACTGAGCAAGGCTAGGAATTGTGATTCACGAGATCCATTGTTTTTAGAGGATGAATTAATGTTGTTAATGCAAAATGTTGAGGTAGGGCAAGGGAAAAGAGGGAATTTTTTTGGCACTCATTCCTCGGTCGTTTTATTTAATATGAAGTAAATATTTTGTCATATGATTTCAGACTTAACTCTTAACATTCAACATATTGAGCCTTGTACATTTAGTTCATAACTTACTGCCATGCTCCATGTCAATTTTGATCTATGTTGATAATAAATATATACAATATACTTTGATATTTTATCTTTACAATATATTCAGCATTATGATGCTACATTTCATCTAGGCTAAATTCAATGCCAAAATTTCTATTTTTCATGACTACATTTTTTGTATTTTTCTATATGCCAAGTCACTACCAGGTTGACTAGCAGGTCATTTCCAAGTACTGAACCATGTTTGAATGGTGGGACAAAATGGGCCCTGAGTCAATTCAAGTCTAGTAAGTTTGGCTCAAACATAATGAGGATCAAAAAATCTCTAAATATCAGTGGACTTAGAGAAAAATAGACACTAAAGTTCAAAGGATTCAAAGAAAAAAATATATGGTTGACAAATTTCTGGTGGGTTTTTGTCGAGTACTGAGTCAAGCTTGACTAGTGGGTCAAAACAATCCCTAAGTCAATTCAAGTCTGGTAACTTGAATTAGTGGAGTAAGAGAAAAACATAAACCATGAACATCAATCGATTCAAATAGAAAAATAAATAGATGAGAATCTCTCTCTCTCTCTCTCTCTCTCTCTCTCTCTCTATAAATAGTGTGAGAGAGAGAGAGACACACACGAAAATATATATCTTTGATCCAATGTTTTCTCTTCCCTTCCTTAGGTCCCTCCATGTTGCATGTGACCATCTAGTAAGATGCATAGATACCTGGCTAGGATTGATTTGTTTCACCTCGTGAGAGACACAAAAATATATGTCTCTAATCCAATATTTTCTCTTCCCTTCTTCAGTTCCCTGCATGTTGCATGTGAATAGCTAGAAATATGCTTATATACCTGGCTAGGATTGTATTTTTGTCTCACCTGACGAAATTTGAGGTCAAACATTGAAAATGAAAAAAATTAAATTTTGTTCAAATTTTCCTTGTCCATGGATATGTTGACAAAGTGGTTGACAATAGTATAGGACTAGAAAGTATGTGTTTATTTAGTTGAGGCAGGGAAGATTAGTAAATAGGAAAACATTTTTTTCTCATTTCCAACATTATTTGCTACTATGGTAGGAACTTTGGAGAATAGTAAATTATATTGAAAGTAATATATTTTAGTGTGCTTCTACTTTCCCTTTGAATCTTGTTGTCTATCTTTGTAGATATTTTTGTTAAAAGTAATTATTTATTTTTTCATAAAAAAGAAAGTATTAAATCATAATTTTTTATTTTTATTTTTAAACGAAGATTGTTGATTTTTGTTATTATCATAATACCAATCCAAAATTTGTGTCATTGGGAACCTTTTAGAGGTGATTATACTACAAAGGTCTATGAGACAAAGGTTTCCTTTGGATCCCTATTTCTATGTTATTGCACTGGATACTTTTCGATATATCATTCAATCTACTTGATTGCAAGGAAAATTTTGATGAATTCTCCTTCCTACTGGAGAGAATTTTCTTAATCTACATTTCGAAAATGATTCTTCTCTCACCCCACAACTCACTGAAATTGTGTAGAGGGGCTGATGAAGTGTCTAGACATCTCACTGAAGAATTAGAAGCAACACTTAGAGAGGATAATGATGTAGGTTCTTATTATTGGGCATGCTGAATTTCCTCACTAGATTTTTATAAAATGGAAAGTCATTCAACCATGGCAGTTATAAGGCACTTGGGCATTCTGGTTGGAATTGATATATCTTCAACAGACCTCTAGAACTAGATATTGACAATAATTGAGAACAATATTAAGAAATGGTTCGCTTAGATATACCACTCATATGAAGAATCACCATAGCGGATAGAATTTTGGAAGAAAATCATATTCACTGTATTTCTTACCTCTTTCTCTCTACAATAAGACAAATGATATTATAGGTATTTATTAGGTGGTTCCTTCAAAGGAGGATGGAGGAAAGATAAATATCCTACTAGTATCATGGAAAATCTATAAAATACCTAGGTAGGTTGAAGGGCTTGGTTTGATTGATATGCAAGCTCAAAGACCAACATTTGTTGCTAGGTGGCAAATAAGGGCTACCATGAATGGGAAGGGTCTAAGGCAAGTTCTTGTCCACCATTTCCTATAGAATAGTATTCATGCAGATGGCATAAAGGGTTCTTTGGGTTCTTTCATATCTATGATATAGTTTATGGACCCACACATTTTGAATTTCAAGGCTAGTGTCTAAGAAGCTGTATTGGGATTGTTTTGGTTGAAGGAATGGATGGGATTTGGAAGCAACATAGAATTGGACTTTTTCTTCATAGAAATTACATATCGGTTTAATACCTTGTTTTGTAGGAAAGAGGTTAACTAAGAGAGGAATTCATTACAAAGCTTAGGAGACTTGTGGGATAAAGAAATGGGAGGATGATTGAATTGGATAGTTACCATACGCAAAAGCTATGAACTGCTAACAATCATACGTTTTGAGAACTTTGCATGCGGACCAATTTGTAAGCATTGAAAGTGGATCTATAAAAAGCCTTGTAGAGATTAAACGACTAAAAATTTATCTGACAAATTCTACCTCAAATGTCCCATTACAGAACAACCTAGTTCAAAGCCTCAATTCTGCTCTGAAAAAACTTCATCGGATTTGATCACAATCAGTTCCCCACTTCCATTAACGAGAGAATATCCTCATCGAAAAAATCAATTCCCAAAAAATATACTTCCTTTCTTAGGGTTTATATTTCATTATACATTAGATCATCTTTCATGATGTCCAAATTGCTACCACCATCTTTAGAATCCATTAATTCTCTCATCTTTCTCCCCTGTCTTATAACCCCAATAGTTTTCTACGAAACCTAAACTGTCTCATCGAGGTGTGAAAGTTGTTTGGAATTTAACCTAAGCTATTGTAGGGCTCTGTAATCTCAGACCTAACTCTTTACACTGACCCCTGCAGACCACTAACCCGATATTGAACAACATTCAAAACACCCTCGACCTTCTTTAAGCTCTATATTTTTTGAACCAGCTTGTCATGGTGTGAATAGGCTTCATTTATTACTGCTTTTCAAGTAAGTGAATCCCTTCAACTAGCTTATATGTGCATGAAACCACAGATCTAATGTGGAGGGCCTCACTGCCAAATTTCATTGAGTTGAAACCATCGAAAATAAGTAAGTGAATCCCTTCAAATAGCTTATTTGTGCATGAGACTTCGGATATATTGTTGAGGGCTTCGCTGAAAAATTTCATTGAGTTGAAACCATCAGAGAGAATTTCAACTATTCTGTCTCCACAAGGATTACAAAAAATAGTGTTGGACAAACATTCTCTTCTTTAGTTGGCGACAACTCTATGTTCAATGCTTTTGTACATGCCCTTTGTAAATATCTACAAGATCGAAGAGTGTTATTACATAACTTATTCCATGTCGTTTTAGGATACCCTGTAAAATAATACAAACTGTAATGTATTCAACTTTGGGAAAATACCCACCTAAACAATCCAGATGTGGATAAGATGAATTGCAATGAATATTGAAACAAAAGTACAGATTTTGATATATTTGTTGCATCTATGTGATTAATGTAAGGTTCTCAAAGATTTGATGAATTGATAAAATGTAACTTGAAAAGTGAGAATGTTAAGAAAACAAGTGAGATATGGCATACTTTCACATTTTACTTACCTGCATTTGGTCGCCTAGGTTTACAACCAAAGCATTGGGGATTCCTTTAACAGAAAACCAGATGTCACCTCTTCACACTTGAAGACCAGGAAAATTGTCTTGAAGTAAGAAAGTTATACCTCCTGGATTGGAGTGAGATGACAAACCCAAAGTCAGATCTGGCTCTGGATATGCTCGATAATAATTTATTCAAAAGCACACGCCCAAATATTCCTTGCCTCCAAATGCTTCCTTCAGAAACCCCGAATCAAGTCCAAGGTTGACAGAAAATACTAACATCAACTTCAGGCAAAACTTTACTGTTGCTTTGCAGTATTGCTTCATATGTTTCCTGTATAATTGTTTACATGATGGTCATGCAAATTATCATGGAGAAAACAACTAATTAAATATTTTAGTTAAAATAACTGCATATGGAACTTTATAAATATTGTTACCTATAGGTCATTCGCGCCGAAGGATATTTACTCTAATTTATGATACCCAGAGGCAGGAAATGGTGAAAGTAATAATCTCCCCAATAAAGAAAAACACCTTTCTACACTCTGAGTCGAATTCCATATCCTTCATATGTGATAGGATCATTAGAGTGCTTCTCTTAGTCTTCTAATGGCAGGTTTAAAAACCCTCTACTAACATCTAGAGCAGTATATAGTTGTCTATAATTGTTGAACCAATTTTCGAACGTTTAAGCGGGCTCCACTATACTAGATCATTTCAAACAAGACACGCTATTTCATGTGACCAGTAAATATGGAACAAGCGAAATTCTCATCTCATCCTCCCTTGTTGTTCTAGGCTGGATCACCGAAACGAATGCCCAGATTTTCCATTCCACGATTTTTTGCTTGAAGTATATGGAAGGGACAAGGATAAATGTCGTATGTGGCCGAATTGGGGAAGTTGCTAAAAATAGGTAGTGTCCTAATATGTATTCCTACATTTTTGTGGGTGTGGATCTAGTCGAAGGATCTCTACACCACCTCAGATCTATGATATGGTCCTTTATTTCTCCAGATCTGAGCCACAAACTCAAAAATTTAGATCAAGCCTGTGAGGAGGAGTTTCGAGTTATTTTAAAACCCTAAATTAAAATTCAATCCTAGTTGGGTTTTGACCAGTGGATCTAGTATAATGTATTGAAGAATGCGCCAGTGAAGATCTTGTGAGAATTTAGAAAATTGAAGTGGCAGGATAGAAATGAAACAAAATTTGAATTCCATCATCCGAGGAGAGGTGTGTGTGCATGTTGATGTTTAATAGTGCCAAGGAATTATTGAGGTGTGAATGTGTGCATCTTGATGTTTAATAGTGATTGGGAATTCTTGTTGACTGTGACACAAGATTTTAGTTCCTTATAATTACCTTGTGACTAAATTTCCCTCCCATTTTTATAGGTTGATGGGTACTTAGTTAAAATGTTTCCAAGTGAAATTTTGGCGACTAACTTTGATATTTTGTTAGGATGTGTTAATTTGAAATTATATTGACATAACTAATATTAATATCTTAACTTAGAATAAAAATAAAGAGTATATTAGTGAATAAGGTTGTTACAACTTGTAGATTTAAATAAATTCTTTTTAAATCAAAATATTTGTTTATATTTATGTCCTCTTATTCATTTTTATGGAGAAAGAGGGGTTGAAGGTTGATTTTTTCAAGTTTCTTGAATTATATTAACTTTCTCCCTTTTATTTTTTTGCAGTATAGATGGGACACTTACCTAGTATTAAAAGCGTGTGTGCTTTAATGGAATAGATTGGATTGGTAATGAGATCACTTAAAGAGGCACAATTGATCTTGCCAACTTCTCTTGCACTCTTTTATCATTAAACAAAGTAGCTTTTATTTAAGTTGGAAGGACTAAAAAATCATGGTTTTAATTGCTATATTTTCATTCTCCCCCTCTTAATCCAATATAATAACAATCAAATCTGGGAGACCAATCACGCCTTGAACAAAAGAAATTGTAGTATTTGAAGCTAAACCTAATAACATGTGTGAATCAAAGGAATCATTTCAATTATCCATTTCAAATATAGGTTCAAGTGCACCCAATATCGTTGATAGGTTTTGTTGCATTAGCAATGTTGATCAACAACCTTCTCATTAGAGGTTCCCGAAAGTCTAACTCTACTCTTCTATTTTTCCGCAATGCCCTAAACGAATAATAGAAGGAGACCACCCCTCTAGCAGTTGGATAAAATTTCTACATGTAACCATGGTTTCACAAGTAATACCCTCTCTTCCATTAACAAAACTTGATTCTAGAGAGTCCTTACACTGTTTTTTCATAACATGATAATAATGAATTTCATACAATTTCCAAAACACAACAAGTATAGCTGAGATTTCCCTGCCAAAGCCATGGCTTGAATACTTTCACAAAACCCCAGCCTTATTCAATCACATTGCTAATAATCTAAATTGAAACGTCAAAATGTGTCTAAAGTGAAAAGAAACTTGACAAGAAGGGAAGATATGAAAGAAAAAATTCATAGATCTAACTTGCTTATATTTTCAAACTTGATGCGTGCTTCATTTTATGCAAGTGAAAATGTTTACTTGAAGTGGAGTCTTAAGAAGAAAATAAGAGATGGAGAGGAGGAATGAATTGTTTGAATGATTATGGGAAATATTGGTGAACAATTGAATTCACTCTTGCTTTTATTTCTTTCTCTAGGATTTTCTCCTTATTTTCATCTTCAGGGAAAATGTAGATGCAGGCAGGGAGGGAACCCTTGCTCTCTCTGGTGGAAAAGGTAAATGTTATTGTTAGATTTTTGTTAAAAAAATCTTAGCCTTTGCCTCTCATTATATGGAAGAGACTGCGATATTTAAAATGTATAATTTTAATTATTATATCACCATATTTTATGGAAACTTATTTGAAAATGGTTATTTTTAAGTAATTTATTTTTATTGTATTGTATAAGAAAAATACAGTGAGAGCTAATTCATTAATGTTATTTAAGGAAAATTATATAATTTGAAATGATTCATTGGTAGGCTATTAAGGAGTGAAATTCAGCTATTGTAAGATACTTTTGTTTATTGCTTAGTTAACTTATTTCCTTGTGTATAAGGAAAACAAGTTTTTAGTGAATCAAAAACAATTTTAAATCTTATTATATGACCAAAATCAATTCTTTATTGCCAAAACATGTCTCGATGAGGTTTTAATATGGTTCTTCTTAATGTCAATTCAATTTATCTATTTTAAGTACAACCCACACTATTCGAATTTAAGTGGAGTTTGAGATATAGTTTTTATAAATAGAAAAAAAATATACATTTCAATTTCATATCTATAAAGCATTAGAAAGGGATAAAAAATAAATTAGAATGTCAATTAGGTTTAGCTTGGGTGGTTAAGAGGAGTTTTTATACTCATTGTCTAAGGTAAATCTTACTTGTGATGTTATGTTATTCCTCGTGTTTTGTGATGTTATATAGATACAGTTTGGATCATGATCATAGGTTCGGTGTTGGAGGATAAGGCCTCGAACCTAGTACAAAATTTGGGTAACCATCTATGCTATGATTCGGGTAACTTCCATGCTATGATGTTTCAGCAAAATAGTGCCTTAGTGTCAACACATATCTACCACAAAATCAATGCTATGTTATGATACTCAATGCTATGAAGATCCTCGGTGATCTTAGTTATGATGCTCAATGTTATGATGATGCTTGGTGATCTTAGTAAGGATGCTTGGTGCTATGTTGCTATCTCAAAATAGGTCAACGTAATGAGGATGGAGTTTAGGTTAAAGAAAATGATATCTCAGTGTCATGGAGATCTCGGTGCTAACATAGTGAAGGGATGACTTGATGGAGGAATTCTATAGTCTAAAGGTCTTGGTTGTCTCATCTTAAATCTACTGAAGGAATAATATTGACTGGGTTTTCCCCAAAGAGTGGGGTTTTTCCCTTGCATGTGCCTACATATTGTATCTGCTTCTATTTTTTCATTGGCATTACTCTTCAGGATAAGAAAATAAAAATTAAAAGAACAAATAATAATAACAAGACATCACAAGATAATGTCATGATGAGGGAAATTGTTTAACTTCCATCTCCTTAATTTATCTAACACATAAAAAATTCCATCTTAAGGTGGATTCAATGTCATATAATCCATATCAAATACTCATATAGTCCATTCTATTTAGTATATAAAAGAGCTAGATATTGATGCTTATTTTCCCCCAAGACCCTACAAACACTATATTCTCCTTCCAAACCTTAGCCTCTATAACAAAAGGAACAAAGTTCCCACATAATTTACAACATCATGAATTTGAGAATTCCACCAATTCAGTGACACTCCAAACAATTTTTTAGAAAAAAAAATGCCTAGATCAAAAGATACCATGTGTGGCATTGATCACCATGGTGTCAGTCTCTAGTAAATATTTTTTGGTGGACTCGCCAACATATACTTTTTTGATCCCACTCCACAAATTTCTCTCAAGGCATTGATTATGTTGGATTATATCTTAGACATTATTTATAGTGGCCCTGTGGTTCCATGACACACACCTACAACATTCCATCCATATAAGACACAAATTAAATAGTTCAATCCTTATCATAATACATTAACCCTCTCACCCAATCACTCAACACACTATAGACCAACATTCCTTCCATCACTGTGCAAGTTGGCCTTTATTTTGAGAAGATTAAGAGTTCGAGGGTAAGCATGATAAGGGTGTCATTTTCTCAAGACGAGTCTCTCATAAGGATAAGCACTTTATTGAGAAATAAAATCACAATATTTACCACTCACTTCTTACCATTCCCACACCGAAAAAAAACCTTAAGAATGTCATTTTTAAAATCTCTTGCATAGTTTCCTAATGTAATTCAAGTATAATATCTCAATTACTTATGTCAGTAATGGTGCGATAATTTTTTTATTCTTTTAAAGGAACTCTTTATAGACATGCACCCCATCAAACATAAATGATTGAGTCAAAATGAATGTAAATTAATGAATAAGAGGGTGTATCGGGGAGTGTCAACGAGTGTTAGGCGTGCCAAGGTGGGAGTGACAAGGCATGCTAAGGAATGCTAGGGCATGTCAAGAAGTGTCAGGGTGTGCTAACATGTGCCAGATATTTCCAAAGCATTCCAATGCATGCCAGTCATGCCAATACATGCCATTCATGCCAAGACACGACATGTGTTAAGGCATGAAAAGATGTGTTGGGTGTTAGGGTATGTGAGTGCGTGCCAAGGAGTGTCGGGAGACAAAATGGAACACCAAGTTAAAATGAAAATACATGAACACATATGAGGGTTAATAATTCATGACCTTACCTTTTCAAGAGGGGCACACTAGGCATACAAACACTAGTGCCAATACATGCCAAGGGCCAAGGGCTAGTGTTTCTTAAGTGTCGAATAATCCTAAATTACTTCTCTCCTAATTGTGAATAATTTATCTCAAATAAATTTTATCTTAAACCATGCCAAGGAATTCCAAGGAATCCAAACACATGCCAAGAATTTTCAAGTACGAAGAGCCAATATGTTCTAGGGAGTTATAGGGAATGCTATGGAGTTCCAGGTTTGCTAAGGAGGGAGTGATAAGATATGCTAGATAGTTCCAAGGAATGCCAGAGTGTTAGGGAAGCATACCAAGATGTGCCAAGTGCCAATGTGTGTTGAGTGTTACTGAGTGTAAGGGAAACACAAGGGAGCACTATGTCAAAATGAATGGAAATGAATGAATAAGAGTGTGTGACAGGGAATGTTAGCCAGTTATAGGTGTGCTAAGGAGGGAGTGACATGGTATGCTAGGCAATGCTAAGTCATGCTAGTGTGCTAGAGTGGCATGCGATCAAGATGTGCCAACACATGCTAGGAAGTGTGAGGGAGTCCTAGGGACACATAAGGGAGCACTAGGTGAAAATAATGCATGAAAATGAACGATTAAGAGATTGTGATAGGAAGTGTCAGTGAGTTCCAGGTATGGTAATGATTGAGTGACAAGGTATGCTAAGTAGTTCTATGAAATGCTATAGGCCAAGGAAACATGTCGAGATGTGCCAGGTGCTAGGGTGTTCCAATGCATGTCAAGGAGTGTTATGGATTTCTAGGGATAAACAAGGGAGCACTAGTTTCAAATGCATGGAGATGAATTAATAAGAGTGTGTGAAAGAGATTGTTAGTGATTTCTGGGTGTGCTAAGGAGGCAATGACAAGGTATGTTAGGTATGCCAAGGAATTCTAGAGTGCCAAGGTGACATGCCAAGATGTGCCAAGTGTCAGGGTGTGCCAATTTGTGCCAGGGAGTGTTAGGGATTCGCACGAAATCACAAGGGAGAACTAGTTCAAAATGCATGGAAATGAATAGATAAGAGTGTGTGATAGGGAGTGTCAATGAGTTCCAAGTGTGCTAAGGAGGGAGTGACAAGATTATATGTTAGGAAATTCAAAGGCATGCTAGAGTGTTAGGGCATGCCAAGGAATGGTAGGGTGTGTTAGGGAGTTATAAAGCATGCCAAGGAATGCAAGGGATGCTAACATCCGCCACATATTTCCAAGGAATTGTTATATGTTCCAGGTGTTATGGCATGTCAAGATGTAAATTATGTTGCTTAGTTGTTTTATGGCCATGGTTGGACGTGAGCCTTGAATTGGTAACTTGTTAAGTGGGATGAGTTAATATTGGAAATGAGTAGCCTAAGCTTAGTTATAAGCCTTTCTTAGGTGAGCAAGGCATAGTCTAGTTGTATTAAATGAAACTTGGTCAAGTTTTTGTAGTTGAGGCAAGACTTGGTTGGGTTCCCAAGTCTAAAATAAATAAGGTTAGTTATGAGGACATGATAGTTAAGGAGTACGAGGGCGTGATAATGAATGAAAAGGTGTGATAACACATGATATATAGTTTCAATGCATGTAGAGAAGTTTTGGGGAGTGTCAGGGCATCATAAGGGATAACTATTTTAAAGTGCATGGAAACAAACAAATAAGAGTGTCTGCTAGAGAGTGTCAGTGAATTCCAGGTGTCCCATGCACAAAGTGTGTTAAGATAATTTCATAATAGGACTTGTAGGAGGCAAGCCTACGATTGCGATAAGGGGATGGAAAAAGAAATTTAAGAAAAAAAGAGACTTTGGGCTAGACACAACATTATTTTTTCAATGAATTATTGGGTTCCCAATTCGCAAAAACAACAAGGCTATCTATGACTAGAGCATGAAAAATAGGGAGTTCCAAGGTGTGCAAGGAATCCCAAGAAGTGCTCAAAAATTATATAAATTTCTAGGGCATATTAGGCATTCCAATATGTGTTAGGTGCTAGGGTGTGGCACCAACACATGTTAGGGAGTGATAGGGAAATAGAAAGAAGGACTAGTTTCAATTGCATGGAAATGAATGAATAAGAGTGTGTGATAGGGAGTGTTAGCAAGTTCTAGGTGTGCTAAGGAGGGAGTTATAAGGTATTCTGGGTAGTTCCAAGGCATGATAGATTGCTATGAAATCATGCCAATATTTTTCAAGTTCCACGGTGTGTGAATGTGTGCTAAGCAGTGTTAGGGAGTGCTAGAGAAATACAAGGGATAACTATGTCATAATGCATGGAAATTAATGAATATGAGTGTGTGATAAGGAGATTCAATGAGTTCCAAGTGTGATAAGGAGGAAGAAAAAGGCATGCTTGGTAGTGCTAAGGAATTCTAGAGTGCTAGGGCACTATTTGGCCAAGATGTGCTAACGCGTGCAAGGAAGTGTTAACTGGGAGTGCCAAGGAAACACAAGGGAGAACTACGTAAAAATGCATGGAAATGAACAAATAAGAGTTTTTGATTGGAACTGTAAGTGAGTTCTAGATGCTCTAAGGAGGGAGTGAAAAGGTATGCTAGGTAGTGTTGAGGCATGCTAGAGGCCTAGGAAACATTCCAAGATGTCCTAGGTGCTAGGGTGTACCAACACGTTCTAAGGAGTGTTAAGGAATGCTATGGAAACATAAGGAAACACTAGGTAAAAATTCATGGAAATGAATTAATAAGAGTTTCTGACTTGGAGTTTCAATGAGCTCTAAGTGTGATAAGGAGAGAGTGACAAGGTATGCTAGGTAGTGCGAAGGAATGCTAGAGTGTTAGGGAATCATGCCAAGATGTGTCAAGTGTTAGGTTGTGCCAAATGCATGATAGGGAGTGTTAGTGAGTGTCATGGAAACACAATGAAGCAATAAATCAAAATGCATGGAAATGAACGAATAAGAGTGTGTGACAGGGAGTATCAATGAGTTCTAGGTGTGTTAAGGAGGGAGTGACAAGGTTATATTCTAGGCAGCGTCGAGGTATGCTAAACTACAAAGGCATGTCAGGAAGTGATAGGGTGTGTTAGAGAGTGTAAAATCATGCCAAGGAATGTAAAGGATGCTAAAACATGCCAAATAATGCCATGGAATTTAAGACATGTCAGGTGCTTTGGTATGTCAACATGTAAATTGTGTTGCTTAGTTGTTTTACAACCAAAGTTATATATGATGAGACTTTTCTTGGTAACTTGTTAAGTGGGTTGAGTTGAGATTGGACATGAGTAGCCTAAGATGAGTTATAGGTGGTTGTTAGGTGAACAAGGCATATGTTGAATTTCCAAGACACATGAGAATCTAGGTTTGGTATTAAAATATTTGATGCAAACACACTCAAGTGCCACAACACATATACTTTTCATAACTAAATATACACACATCAGGGAATCAACTAGTGCACATGACAATTTTTAAGTTTTCAAACTGTTCTTTGTTAAATTACAGACTATAATAGAATAGGCTAGATATCTCCTACTAGGGATCATGGCCCTTTAAAATAACACAAACACAAGAAATACAACTAGGGCTTGGTGTTGGTCCTTTGACAAACAATCCACCTTGAAAAATAAAAAAACCCACTTTTTGACGATGGCCACACATATCCCTTCCAGTACACATGTCCTGAACACATTTAGCAGGTCCTCTTGCCTCCCATTTTGTAACTCCCCAATCTGCCTCTATCAATGAACTCAACTCCTTTAGGTTACTAAACTTGGATAAAAAAAAAATCCCTGTATCTACCTCTTTTTTCCTTTAAGGTCTACAACACTTAGGGTTTTCGATAAGTTTTTCACAACTCCATTTGTGAAAAAATCTTTGGTTTTCCCACTTTTTCCATACTCCTGCTCCAAGATGACAAGTCTAGGGGTATGGAGGTTTCCCTTCTTCTCATTGACTCAGTACTCTACAATACAGTGAGCTATGGCTATTTGGAAAGCCTACTTGAATTCTACTTTAGACCTTCAAAGTCTACACGTCCTTAGGCCCAATACACCTACCCTTCTACCAGTATTTTTTTCCTTCACAAGTAGAGGGCTCACGACTATTCTTTTATAGTCACCTAACAACCCTCCAACTATAATTGGGCTGCCATCAATTTACCCAACCATAGTCAATTCTTTTATTGATCTAGTACCCAAAACACTACCCTCATTTAGGGCTCTTCAAATCTGCCACCTAATAGTGATTTGATTCCTATCAAAATCATTATTCTTGTGTACTAATTTCTTTATTGTCCAATCTGTTATCACTCCCCTCTGCTTCCCAATGCTAAGAATTGAGTTGAAAGAAGGTAACCACAAACCAACCTTTATTTCAAGTAGCTAGCCCTACCAAGACCAGAGAGGGCTCTCTCAATGTCACTTTGCAGTTATGATGCTCAGTAGACTAGGGTTTTTGTTTGTTTGGAGTTTTGTTGGATAAGAATGTCAGTTAGGAAACTAGGTCTAGGGTTTTGGCTTGAATTCAAAGGTTTAGTTGCAGAGGTAAGGGTGAGTCCAGGTAGGTAAGATAAGAAGCATAATTGATTTTTCATTGTGTATATATTGAACTGAGAGGAAGTTATAATGATCATTAAACTAAATTCATTCATCAGAAGAGCAGAGACACTTTCATGTAAATATTATGAAAAATAGAGCATGGAAAGCATGATTTCTATCAATAAACTGATAATACTTCACATAAGGAAGCATATATATGAAATATGGATAACATAACATTCAACATGATAATTTAATAGAGAAAAAACAAATTCTCAAAGACATACCATTGGAGTCTCAACACTATGTCTGCAACACTGTCTTTGATTTCATAAACAAAATCTTGTACAATATCTCCATTGCAAATAACAACTATCCAACCTCTAAAAATACTTGAGTTGGACTACTTATAGAAAATAGAGTTCATGACACCTCATAGAGTCGAAATCCTATCCAAAAATCATCATGAGTACATTATATGAGTCACTTCCTAGAATCTAGGGAAGTTAGAAACTAATCCCAGAAATTTAGCTAAGCATTAGGAGTGTGTTTCTGCTTAATTAAATTACATGTTTCCTCATCATACATGAAAAAAAAACTAAAATACATCAAATGATTCCTCATGGGAAAAATAACATTGAATTATGGAGTTTTCCTGACATGACAGTTGTCTTAAAGTAATCCTATGCAGAAACGTAGCACCTTTAGCAGAAGCATTGCACCTTCCTGGTACAAACGTCACATCCAAATCAAAAATTGAAAATCGGGATGAGTAGCCCTATGAGTCTGGTTTCCAATTCACCTTTAAATATGATAAAATTCCCACACGAAGACCTCCAAAACTTGATTTTACAAACCTCACTCCAGGTGCACCATGCCTGGTCAAAAACACTTGCAGAAGCATGAAAAAGAGGAAGTTTTTTGGCTTTTTCTCCACAACCAAGGGGGGTCATGAAAAAAAATACCTGATATGAAAATTTCAAATGAAATGGAATCCAGCCATGTAAGCCAATATTCATTTGAGTGCTCTGAGAGAAAGTGTTGCGCTGCTGCGTGATGCTTCTGTGGAGACCAATTTTCTGGAATTTTCAAAAAACATTCTGCGAAAAAAAGGCTTAAAGATGGATCAATATCTCTCTGACCATAATGTTTTTTGAAACATTAAGAGAAATTTTTGTTCTTTGGCATGTTATTAACAAAAACCTCCTCTAGTTTTCCAAAATACTTTTCCATTTTCTCGGAATCCAAGTTTTAAGTTGATCACTAAAAATTTGCAGAAGTGTCACGACACTTTAGCAGAAGCGTCACACCACTTTAAGAGGGATTTTGGAGGCCTTTCCAGATTATTTTTGGGATGAAAGTGGTACGTTTTGAAATATTAGGATGTCTATTATAAAATGGAGTCATCAAGCACTGCACACCCCTGCTCCAATCCCCTAAAAATTTGATTTGAAGACAACCTATCCAAAAGTGTAGAAAATGACCTGGAGAAACTATATTTTGAGAATTTATCTCAAACCATAATAGATGTGCATAAACAGAAGTAAATTTTCTTTGGACTATTTTTGACAAAAAAATCTTTCACTTTTGTAAAATTCATCTCCATTACTTCAGAATCTGATTTTGAAGCAAAATTTTCCTTGTGTGCACTGTAAACCCTAGCAAATGATCACAAAACTCTGAAAATGATGCCATGGGTATGAGTTGACTCAAACCCAGAAAATTGCCCTCCTTTTTTGTACTTTTTCTTCTCATTTTCCATGGTGTTTTTTGGTATGATAGAAACCCTAGCTTGATGGGAAGGAAGGAAAGGGTGGAATCTAGGAAAATAGCGGAAAATGAGGTAGCAAGTTTAGGGAGGAAATGGAGGGGATAGAAGCTAGGGAAAAATATGAAAAATTTAGGGGATATAGGGGAGTATTTTAGGAACAAATTTCAAGTGTAATTACTTTAGATGGATAAGGGAAAGAGGGGAAAAAGGCTAAAACATAGTCCTAACGTAGAATCTCTGTAAAAACGCAACGTGGGATAGGGTTTTAGGGGAAAATGAACGAAATGAGGGAGATGAATGTGGGAAATGGTTTGGGGAAGTGTTTGAGGTGTGTAGGAAGGTGATAGGGTAGAAAAGACAGTTTTTTTCTCACTGAAACAAACCAAACACCAAAGAAATAAAAAAACGCAGTGAAAACCCTAGGAGAGGGATTTCACCATTTGCTGAAGAAATTGAGCAGAATGAAAGGTGAGGGATGATCACTTACTAAATTGGAAGCATTTGAAACTTGTGAAATGTTGAGTTGATGCTTCTAGTTGCTCCTTTGGCTTTATTTTCTAATTTTCTAACTCCCATGATGGTGACAATGGTGATGACATGACTCCCATGTAGCTTTTGATGACATGAACAAATGATGAAACCTCAAATGTAATCCTAGAAAATTACCTAGATGATGGTATATTAAATGTTCATGACCATAAACACTAAAATGAATACTTGAATGAGATGAGTGATGATGACCATGAGTGAATAGAGGGAGCAACGTTGACCTAGGCAACAACCAATGACCATATTTTATTTAGAAACTTATTTGAAACCATAAAATTTGACATAAGACCCTATCAACTAACCTTGAAAGAGTACTACATTTGATCACTGGTGACTGATAGAAACTAAAATTAGCTACAGTTGGAGATGGAAACTCCTTTAGGAGGTGTCAAGAATATCATAGACTAGGTAGCTTCATCCATTGGGCAATGGAGTCGAATTGGAAACTGAAATGATTAACTAAAACAAAACCGAATTTGACTCAAAAACTTGACTACTGACAGAACTTACTTATGGCAGCATACCATCGGGATCTTAGGGACTTCGCCTTAAGCTTCAAATCTTGATGATAACCTCCCACCTACTAAAGGTACATATACAATCATGTGATATGATCCTTGTTGGAATCACGATTTCCATAAGACCAAAACCCGCAGGGATTAGTCTCCGCTACAATCGTCAGAGTTAGGATCCATGAGAGGTGGTTATTCCATGTCGTGAAACACACGGGGAGTTTTGAACCCAATGTCCAACAATATACCCCCCAACGCGAACTGGGTGAGTTTCGAACTTGAGACTTGTCGCTCTGATACCACTTGTTGGAATCACGATTTCCATTAGAACAAAACCTGCAGGCATTAGTTTCCACTACAATCACCAGAGTTAGGATCCACGAGAGGCGGTTAGTCCATGTCGCGAAAAACATGGGGAGCATTGAACCCAATGTCCAACAATCCCTCTAGTGTAACCAATCCAACAAATGGCTACTTGCTTGAATCCTGATCACACTTTCCTTGAGCAGGAAAAAGGAACAAAAGATAGGAAACTCAAATTTTCCACTGAACATGTGCTCATGATTCATAAATACAAGAAGATTCATCTTCCCATATGGTTGCAACAAACTTACCATAGGATCCTTGCATCCATGAAAAATCACCTCTTTTGATGCTGGATGAAATCAAAAAATAGATCCTTGAGAATATGGAAGATTGTCATGTCTTGATGATCTAAGGGACAATTTCCATTAACAATTAATCATTGTTCAATCCTGTCATGATCAAGTTCAAATTCAAAGAAAAATGGATCAACAGACTTGTTTATAAAATGTCCAAATTTTCTTTAGCATCCTCAAATATGATAACTGTATCATGTCTATCTAGACTATCCTTTTATTGATCAAACAATTCTGTTTTGAACTCATTATATAAATATATTTGAAGACTATCATCTTGATTTTCATGATGGGACAGTATTTCTGATAGATGATCCTCTTGCAGCTATGGGGCTTTGTTAATATGGACTAGTTCACTACTTGCACCTTGGTAAAAAAAAAATTGACAAACTGGCTGCAAATCTTCACCTATCTCAAGAGAAGGGACATGAATATCAACAACAAATTCTTGATTGATTTCATCTTCGTCTAAGAGAGAAACTGCTGATGGTTGTAAGTTTTCTACTTATTGTAAATCCTCTTGATCATCATGACAACTAACCTGAGAGGAGAATTCATAAAGTTCCTCTAACATATCCTCATCATCCATAAATTCTAGATCCTCATGAATACTTTCAAGATATTGAATGCAACCATCAAAATGATCACAACAATTTTGTACTAGCAGCAAATATGTATAACTCTCTTTATAATTCTCAAAAAATACTGTATGAAAATCCTTTAAGGAACATATGGTAGCTAGTCTTAACCATTCATACCATGTTATTTCTTTTTCTTCCAGAGTAGTCATAAATATCTTCATTAATCAATCCTTAGGAAAATTAAATTTAAGTCTACATACATGCATATGAAACTTGATCAAGTGCAAGGAAGCACCATATTTATTTTCATATTTGAACATGGGAAGATAAGATAAACAATGAACACGAGGTATAGGATTTGGAAAGTTAGGGATATGAGACTGATCCATAGGAGCATACCTGGCATTCCTTCTTGCAGTGAATCCATCTTGAAAACAGTGAAGTCACCAAGAAATTCTTCAAGCTCTCGATTTCTTAAAAGTGGAGTCACCATGTAAACTATAAACTTTTGGATTCTTCGACACTCGAGTTGCCAGGTCAAAGATGCATAACCTTCATTTTCTTGACCACTGTTCACTATCATCAATAAGAGCGAATCATTGTCATTCTTTCCCGAGAAATATTTAACCTTCGCTCCCTAACAATGATGACAAAAATGTTTTCACTTCCCCCTGCTTCCCAAGGTTGATATGAAGCTGAAGGAAGGTAACCACAAACAAACCTTTAGGTCATGTAGCTAGCCCTACCAAGACCAGAGAGGACTCTCTCAATGTCACTTTATAGCCAAAGGGATGACTGAATATAATTTTTTAGGCTAGTTATGATGCTGAGTAGATTAGGGTTTTTGTTCGTTTGGAGTTTTGTTGGATATGAATGAATTCAAAGGTTTAGATGCAGAGGTAAGGGCCAGGCTAGGTAGGTAAGCTAATAAGCATGATTAATTTTTAATTATGTATAGAGTGAACTAAGAGGGAGTTATAATGATCATTAAACCGAATTCATTCATCAGAAGAGCAAAGACAATTTCATGTAAATCTTAAAAAAACAGAGCAAGGAAAGCATGATTTCTGTCAATAATCTGATAAGACTTAGCATAAATAAGAATATATATGAAATATGGATAAAATAACATTCCACATGATAAGTTTAAAGAGTAAAAACAAATGCTCAAAGGCATACCACTATAGTCTCAACACTATGTCTGCAACAATGCCTTTGATTTCATAAACAAAAGCTTGTACAATAGCTCCACTACAAATAACAATTATCCAACCTATAAAAAGTCTTGAGGTAGACTAATTATAGAAAACAGAGTTCACGACACCTCATAGGGTCGAAAAAATATCCAAAAATCATCATAATTGCATCAAATGATTCACTTCCTAGAATATAGGGAAGTTAGAAACTAATCCCTGAAATTTAGCTAAGGACTAGGAGTGTGTGTCCCCTTCATTAAATTACATGTTTCCTCATCATGGAGGAAAAAAAAACTCAAATACATCAAATGACATGTCATGGGACAACTAGCAGAAAATTCTGGAGTTTTCCTGGCATGACAATTGTATGAAAGGAGGCCTATGCATAAATGTAGCGCCTTTAGCAGAAGCGTCACGCCTGTCTCACAGAAACATCATGCCTGTTCAAGGGTGATTTTCACCCACTTAGAAGCATCCAAATGAAAATATGAAAGTTGTTCTGAGTAGCCCTATGATTCTAGTTTCCAATTCACCTTGAAAGTTGAGAAAACACCCATATGAAGACCTCCAAAACTTGATTTTCCCAACATCACTCCAAAAGTGCCACATCTGGTCAAAAACATTGGCAGAAGCATGAAAAAGAGGCAGCTTTTTTAATTTTTCACCACAACCAAGGGGTGTCATGAAAAACCAAGACCTGATATAAAATTTTCATGTGGAATTTCATCAAACCATGCAAGCCAATATTCATTTGACTTCCCTGAGAGAAAGTGTCGCACCGCTGCATTACGCTTCTGCGGAGACCGATTTTCCAAAATTTTCAAAAAAACATTCTCCAAAAATAGGGCTTAAATATGGATAAATATCTCTCTAACCATATTCGTTTTTGAAACATCGAGAGAGTTTTTTGTTACTTGGAATGTTATGAACATAAACCTCCTCCAGTTTTCCAAAATAGTTTTCCATTTTCTCAGAATCCAAGTTTTAAGTTGATCACTAACAATTTGCAGAAGCGTCGGACCACTTTATCAGAAGAATCGTGCCACTTTGAGAGGGCGTTTGGAGGCCTTCCCATAGGCGTTTTGGGATTCACATGGTATGGTTGGAAATATTAGGATTTATTCTATATAATGAAGTCATCAAACACTGCCAACCCTGCTCCAAACCCCTTCAAAATTGATTTGAAGAAAACCTATCCAAAAGTGCAGAAAATGACCTGGAGCAACTGTATTTTGAGAATTTCTCTCAAACCATAACACCTATCCATAAAATGAAGGAGGTTTTTGTTATTTAGCTTATGATTGAAAAAAAAATCTTTCTCTTTTGTAAAATTCATCTCCTTTATTTTAGAATATGATTTTGAAACAAAAATATCCCTGTGTGCACTATAAACCCTAACAAATGATCACAAAACTATAAAAATGATTCCTAAGTCTGAGTTGACTCAAACCTAGAAACTTTCCCTCCTTTATTGTACTTTTTCTTCTCATTTTCCATGGTGTTTTTTTATGATAGAAACCCTAGCTTGATGGGAAGGAAGGAAAGGGTGGAATCTAGGAAAACAGGGGGAAATGGGGCAACAAGTTTAGGGAGGGAAATGGAGGGGATAGGAGTTAGGGAAAAATATGAAATATTAGGGGTGATAGGGGAGTGTTTTAAGAACATACTGCAAGTGGAATTCCTTGAAATGGCTAAGGAAAAGATGGGAAAAATGCTAAAACATAGTCCTAACCCAGAATCTCTACAAAAACGTAGCGTGGGCTAGGGTTTTAGGGGAAAATGAAGAAAATGAGGGAGATTAATGTGGGAAATGGTTTGGGGGGGTGTATGAGATGTGCAGGAAGGTGATAGTGTAGAAAAACTAGGATTTTTCTCACTGAAACAAACCAAACACCGAAGAAATCCAAAAACGCAGTGAAAAACCTAAGAGAGGGATTTCACCATTTGCTGAAGAAATTGAGATTAATGAAAGGTGAGGGATGATCACTTAGTGACTTGGAAGACTTTGAAACTTGTGAAATGCTGATTTGACTCTTCTCGTTGCTCCTTTGGCTTTATTTTCTAATTTTCTAACTCCCATGATGGTGACAATGGTGATGACATGAATCCCATGTAGCTTTTGATGATATGAAAAAATGATGACACATCAAATGTAATCCTATACCATGACCTAGATGATGGTATATTAACTAATTCATGACCATAAACACTTAAAGAAATACTTGATGGAGATGAGTGATGATGACCATCAGTGAATAGAGGGAGCATCGCTGACCTAGACAACAACCAATGATAAAATTTTATTTGAAAACTTATTTGAATCTACAAAATTTGACCTAGGACACTATCAAATAACCTTGAAAGAGTACATTTGATCATTGGTGACTGGCATAAATTAACACAGTCTATGAAAAAATCTGAACTACTCCTCTTATCATCGTTCTAAAAATTTATAAATGACTGAACTAGGGTCACAAATCATCCACTAACAATCCATTGACTAATTGTTTATAGCCTTATTCATATCTCTATACAAATATCTATGGAAAATACACCAAAATCAACTCCTCTTCATGTCAATCCATTCCTCATATGGCACATTTCTTATGCTCAATATTCTACTCAGGTTCCACCTTCCTTTGAATTTTCTGTCTCTGGGCAGACTTCTGCAAACCATCTTCCAAATATGCGGTATATATTGCAAAGATAAACCTCTCTCTAAGGGTCACGAACCCTCTTCTTCTACGCATATTTGTCACAGTCTTAGGGGCATACCTTATGGATTGAACATGCTAGGAAACCTCCCTAAATAGGGCATCATACTTCTATTATAATTGCTTTAGAACAAATGTTGTCCACCCATAGAAAAAATAATAACTCTTGCCTCCATAAGAGACTCAGCCTAGCTTAATGGATCCATAGATTTTGGGAATTTCTTTGACTTAATCTTGACCTGAACTTTAGATATCTATGACTCTAAAACTATAGTTATCTCAGTCACTATTACACATGCAACTACTTTTGTTATGGCCCTAAATTCTAGTGCAGGACTCCTCCATTTTTGTTGGTATTTATCACAGACCTTGTAGCTTAATAACCACCACAAGATAGGGTCTCAACCCTCTCTACCATTTCAAAATTTGATGCAACCTTCATAGAGAAACACCATTGAAATCACATGCCCAAATTCTCATGAGTCACTTCTCTTGAGCTCGATCTGCCATAAGAGAACCAACAATATGGCATCCCACTTCCTATCTTGAACCCATTAATATATGTGACATTCTTTTGAACCCTCAAAACCCTTACTCAGACCTCTAACTCGACCTACTTTAGAAATACATCTCTCTTTTCATCCTTGATCAAATGATCTCCTTATCAATTGATGTTATTTCCTTCATACTAAGGCCTCCTTAAATATATTTTCCTAGCTAGGCCTCTTAAGAACCATCTAGAACTTACAGGATTTATCCACTTAGACCTTCATAAATATTATTTTTCCTTTTTAATTTTATTTTAGATTTTAAACCCCATCTTGGGTCCAAAACCCCTTCTTCTGGGATCTTTGTCGAAAAAGCATTTTGTGACCAAAATCACACAAACCCATCTCACTAGGCTTATGGAGTACCTCCTACACTTCACAATTAAACAACATAGTCTATTTGTAGTAATCGTAACTTGATCAAGCTCTTGTAGTCAAGCGAGGACTTGTTTGGGTTCCCAAGTTGCAAATTAAGTAAGGGTAGTTGTGAGGGCATGATAGGTATGGAAGGTTAGTGTTTCGGGGAAAATCACCCTAGAGGTTCGTTGGGTTACAACCTCCACAGAGAAGGGGCATGCTACTTAAGAAGGACCCACACAACCATACATGTTCATGAAAAACTAAATAGAGCAGATCGAGGAACTTACCCGTAGGTCCTACGGTTGAAGCAGATCCCGCGGGGTCCAAACCCCCAGCAACCGTCCTTCCTTCTTAACCTGAAAGACAAGAAGAAACAAGCACGAAGAACTGGTTGTACAACATATATCTACTCTAAATGTTAGTAAAATCCATATGAAACATTAGATAAACCATCATAAATGCTTAAATAACAATATTCTCATATATGCAAGTGGACACTAACACGTATATTTCGGGAACAAGACGGTTCTTCTATATTATAAATAGCATGTACAGAAATAACGAGTGGAGAGATCACCTGAATCCTTCCACGATCTTCGAGCAGACCGTCGTCCAGATCCGTCCCGCCCTTTCCTCGCTAAGATTCTTTCCAAACTGGTGCATACGAGATGACATATAGGAAGATGAGCATCTCCAGGAAACAAGGGTTTCCTGTAATGAACTGGGAAAGTGCAGGAGGCACGGGGAATCAGACTTGGATAGGGAATACCAACAGAGTATAATATCAATAATTTCTCTCTCTCCCTTAGGCCATACACATGAGGGGCTTTTATACTCCCTCAAAGTAGTTTCAACAGTTGGAAACAGTTGGCCACGTGCTAGGGTGGTTGAACTACCAGAGTAACCATCAACCCAGCCCGAAAATAGGGAATTTTAATATATTTTTTAATGATTTTAATGGCATACGCGGAAAAGTACATGTGGACTCACGTATACATGCGGAAAAGTCTGGGCATAACCGCGTATGGGGATTTTTACACTGTTTTTTAGTGAATTTTGTCCAAGTCTGTAGGAATGGGTGCCCAAAGCCATAAAAGCAATCATGAATCATATGAAGGTGAGAAATGATGCTATAACGGATGCCCCCTAATATATGAGGTCAGAAGGGGTACATGATGGCCGAAATGTATTATGCACATAGAAAGAACTTCGCAAGGACAAGAGAGGACTTCACCAGATTTCAGCCTGCCAAAAACCAATGAAAGAAATCAGAGAGTCAACTCATGCTGAGGCGGGCATACCCATGCTCAGTCAAAAATACATCATGTAGAAAGTACTGAATAGATCCAACATGTATACAAGTATAGCTGAACTGAAAGTACACAATGAATCATCTGAGCATGGCCCAGAAATATAAGTCTGAATCAATGTCCAAGTATCACATATAGAAAGATGATCAAGGACGGTGCAACTGGATGTCTGATCATATAAGTAACTGAATCTCCAAGTACCGAATCATAAAAGGTGGAACAAATGGTACAATCACGCAACTCGGGAGCCAACATATAGGATGCTGTTGTACTGAACTGCAACATATAAGGGTGGAAGACATCACTGGCAGAAGCTGAATGGACTGTCAAAAGTGAACCGAGAAATGCTGATGCAACCCGAGGTCTTCACCGATCACTATGGCACAATTCTACACAATGGGAATAAATGAGCTGAAGTCGACCATGTGAGAAATCGTTGGATTACCGAGCAATGATGTATCCCGTTAACCAACGTGAGACAACCCACCGATAATGATAATGAGTGTCAAGGTGCCCCAGTACAATCTGACAAGTGCGAATGAATGAGTTGAAGTCGAACACTTGAAAGAATCTACCAATCGGGAGGCAATGATGAATCCCCACTGTCGATAGCGAAGAGTCTGCCACTGATGACTGCAAACCCTAAGGTACTGACAAAAAGACTCTAGACCTTATTCCCAGAGCAATGAGTCGGAGTCGATGAGAAAAGATCTGCTGGAAGGAAGGCATTAAGGCATCCCACATCAGTCCAGCGCGAGTGTAACCCGCAGGCCAAGATTTGGAAGGAATCGGACAAAGTAGAGTGATGGAACCAAAACCGAAGTATGTTTCCGACATGCACAAGATGAAGCTAGCGCATGGAAGAAACCCTCTAAACCAACCAATAATGAAAGCTGACACAGAGGCGAGAAATCCACCGATAGGGTCAAATGGAAATCAAGGTACTGCACGAATCCCAAGTGTGATAATGTGTGTTGACGTCGAACACGGGGGAAACCACTCAGTCAAAGACCCATAATGATGATCAAATGCTGAGCACAAGGTCACCTATCAATGATGGAAATAGGGCCAGGGTGTGGCTCTAGGTTTTCTCTCAGAGCAATGTGTCGTAGTCGATAAGAGACAAACCCGCCGGCAAGAAGTCAATGGGGACCTTCTCAAACCAGCATGAGTAGAAGACCAAAACATCTGATGTGATAGAACATGATACTGACAAGACCGGGAAGGCCGACTGAATAATGAGTCAAGAGACACCGCAGAATGGCCGACTCAGGTTAAACTTCCCTTGAACAAAATCACGACTCGTGATGACCATGGCAGTAAAAAGTGACACTGTATAAGTCTGTTATGCAGGAGGCAGAACAAACTCTCCATATGATTGGAAGAGATAACCAACCGGGGGAGGACTGACAAGTGAAACAAGGTAAAGGCTGAACCTAGGTCAAAAACTAAAACCATCCCAAATGTAGGAAATATATATAAGTATATGTGATTTGTTCAAGGGCGACAAACTGACTCTGTACTGCCATCAAAACAACGAAGATACATCCCGTTCCCGCTCTTTTTGTTATATTTGATTTTTTTGTCTTTTTTATATAATAAGCCTGAAAAAGAATAAAATAATGCTATGGTACAATGGATAGAACAAGTATCAAAAATCAGATGCACTAGTTCCTGGGATTGGAACAATCCTATGCTCAATGCAAGGCGGCGGAAACTGGTAAGCGATACTCAAAGGAATGTTCCATCCATGGGTAAAAGGGTGTTAAGTCGCGATAGCTAAGTGCATGCAATGGTTTACTTGTACAAATAGGCAAGGTCAAAAGTTGGCTTAAACATCGAGTCCAAATGAAGCCGGCTAAAGGCCAGGATAAACAAGTAGCCAATATGCAATGCAGTAATACAACTTAACGACACCAGGGAGCCTCTAGGGTAAAAGCCAGAAAAAATGATAGTGATGAAGAAGAAGAATGAAGCTTCAACACATAAGTCATGGCGGGACTAAAGAGGACTCCCGAGCCTACATAAAACGCAGCATGGGCAACAAGTGATAGCGAGGAACTAACTAGGAAGCCCATGTAAAGGAAGGCTCTACCACCAAGTCATGATTAAATAATCGGCGAGTGAAATGGGTGTAATAGTCATGACTTGATGGGATCGACCCTATGGCAAGTGATCAGTATGGAGGCTAGTATGCAAGATGCAGCGGAAAGTGATTTCCCTAACCTATATGCCAGTGAAGATCATATACCTGCCGTGACGAGTCAGTAATCATGGATCAAAAAACCGGGAAAAATCTCAAATTCGTCAAAATGTACCTGAAAACATACCAAACTGGGCACTTCCAAGCATCCTGGTTATGCAGCTTAAGATAGATCGAAAAAATAAGCATAACAAATTTTTGCGAAAATTTTCAACTTTTTAGCCATAAATAGACAAATTACCTCATATTTGGTTCATTATTGCATCGCTGATTTGGAAAAAAGTGCTCTGGAGCAAAAAAATTCTTTCGTCAAATCAGGAACAATCGACCGTCGAATCGCACCGAATTTTTCAGGTAGGTTCCTCAATCATCCTTGCAAATCATTTTTTCCGTTTAGAAATTAAAATTTAGTGATTTTCACCATTAAAACCCTTGCTAAAAAACTCGGACTTGTGCATACGCGGGTTGGTAATAGGAAAGTCGCGTATACACGCGACTGTGCATAGAAAAAGTCACGTATGCGCAGGCCCGAATCAAAAAATGCGTGGCTAATGCAGGATTTATTGAATTTTGACAGGATGACAATCTCATGGAGAGAGCGTGAACACAGTGCAATTGATCAAGAGGTCATGCAAGATCGAGCAGCGCAAAATATTCTTCGAAATTGCGGATTGTTCAAATTTTTCAAAATGCCAAATATGAAAAGCAATGTCCGGTTGCTAGAAATGCTCGTCAATTATTGGGAACCAGACCAAGATTTCTTCATTATAGATCAGATGCCAATACGCATTGAAGTGGAAGACATATATTTTATCACTGGACTCTCCCGGAGGGGAGAACCAGTAGACTTGCACGGGAAGCCCCTGGGAGGGCTAACCGTGGAAGATTATGTCCACGTGTATTGCATAGAGGGTTCCAAAAAAGTTGGAACTCAGATTGCAATTAAAGATTTGAGGGATTTGCACATGAAAATCCTCCTTTTCACCATTGGCAGAGTGGCAGGATCTGCCTCCCTACATCAGGCGTCCAGGACGCAAATAAGCATAGCAGTGGAATGCTTGACTCATGTGTATGATTGGTGCACAGCCCTATTACTGAACATGAAGCAACAGTTGACCTCAATCCGCCAAGTAAAGACCAAACACTTTGGATACGGTACTGTTTTGATGACATTCTTCTTTGAGAAGATACCAGCATTGAGACCCAGAGTTATCTCTACCATCAGTAGCCTGAGGGATCCAAGAATTGCCCGTTGGGCAGACATGATGAAGAGATTAGGGGGAAGTGAAGTTCCCCGGACCACTTGGGATGATGAGTTCTTCCTTTGGTGGGGAGAACAAATCATCGCTGTGGACGACTATCCCTATGCCGGGATGGACTTTCGTGGAGATCCAGATCTTGTTCTTCCATCAGGCACAACATGGGGCACAGTCGGTAAGTTTGTAAAATTTTTTGACTTATATAATTTTTTTGGATTTTTTGAAATATGTATGAAAAAATGAAAAACAAACATGTTTTTGATTGGATTCATAATGACTGACAATGTAAATATGATCATGATACAGATATTGGACCAGTTCGTCCTGAGGGTTACCCGCGCCACAAGTGTCGCAGGGGCGAAGCAGATCCAGTGGATTCAGACAGGACCCTCCAGGCTGTACAGAGGAACTTGGAGGGGTTAACCCGCCAAATACCTATGGCTGCCGTGGAAGATCTGCCGGAAGCCGTCCAGAGACGAGTGGTAGGAGTGCCCCGAGACTGGGTACAATTATTCCGCTGAGTTGCCATCGCGATCATGTTCTATAGGAACACGACTTCTGGGCAGGGACCTCAGGAGTAGACAGATATTATGTATTAGATGACTATATATTCTTTTTGAGACTGAACATGATCGGGCATAAGCCAAAATTTTGTATGACCTTATGGATCCAAATTTTGTAAAGTTTTTTGAACACTCTGATGATATATATACAGCAATATTTGATGTGATGTGATAAATGTATCAAAATGTATGATGTTTTTGATGATTAAATTTTATTGTATGGAATGATTAATATGCCAATCAAGTGCCTGATTAGCTAATGAGTCAGCCAACCAATTTTCAGCTCTAGGAATATGAATGAAAGTTAAAAATTGAAATGATCTTTGTAACAAACGTACCCTCAAGAAAAATCGTAATAAAAAAGGATCTCGAACCCGGTAAGTATTGTTCAACTGCGACACCACCAGCTGAGAGTCCAAGAAAACTACCAACGAATCAACACCCAAAGATATTGCCTCCAAGAGTAGATAAACAACTGCAGTGTATTCTGCTATATTATTGGAAGCAGGACCAATGCAGACCCCTCTTGATACTAACAACTGACCGGAAGGATAATGAAGCACCCAAGCCGCGGAAGCTAAGTTCCGGGTGTGTCTACTAGCACCATCGGCGAAACCAAAATGACTCATGACATCCAACACAACCTGCCAAAGAAGATCAAAAACATCACCAACTCATCAAAGATCGAAAATCAACCAGATATGTACAAAACAAAACTACTATATACAAAAGCAACATGCCAGGCCAAAGCCTAGGCATAATAATTCTTCAAATAGAGCCCATTTCGGGGCTCCGGCAATTCGTTCCCTTCAAAATCAACCAAGGTATACGCTCCTTTCTTAAGGAATTTTTTAACGATGAAGGGGCCATACCACATAGACTTAAAATTTCCTGCCCCCAGGGCATCTTTTTCTTGGGCATAGACGAAAACAAGGTCACCTTCCAAAAAAACCCTGGGTTTGACCGCCTTATCGTACTGAACTTTAACTCGATTTTTATGCACTTCATTCATCGTGGCGGCATCCCGACGCTGCTCATCGAGATGTTCCAGATGAAGGAGCCGTTCTTCAAGACTAGAAGTGTCAGGAAGAAGTTCAACAGCTAATTTAAGAGAAGGAATCTCGCATTCAATGGGAAATATGGATTCCAACCCGTGCACTAGCTGAAACGGAGTAAAGCCAGTTGCAGTTTTCACTAACGTCCTGTATGCCCAAAGTGCAGGATATAGCATAATATGCCAGTTGGATCTAGCTTTATCAATTGTCCTTTGAAGAATTGTCTTCAAGGATTTATTCACGGCTTCCACTTGCACATTGGCTTGAGGATAATACGGAGATGAATGCTCCTGCCGGAAACCTAATTTTAGAGCCAACTCAGCCATCATGCTATTCTGAAAATGACTGCCATGATCAGTGACAATCTCTCTAGGAATACCAAAACGAGCAATAACCTGGTTAAAAAGAAAAAGAGCTGCAGTCTCACCATCATTCCCAAAAGTAGGCATAGCCTCGACCCACTTCGTAAAGTAGTCTATTGCTACAATAATGTACTTGTGACCTTTAGCCGAAGGCAGGTTACAAGTAGTATAATCAATACCCCACTTTGTAAAGGGACCGACAGTAATGACTGGAAAAAACGGAGCTGGATGAGTGCGCATTTTTTGAGTATAGACTTGACACAGATGACACTTTTTGACCGATTCGATACAATCCTTGAAAATCGAGGGCCAAAAGTACCCAGCACGCAAGATTTTTTGGGTTGTAGCAAGCCCAGATAAATGACCCCCACAAGCTCCACTATGGGAATCAGTTAGCACAGCCTCAGCTTCTTCGAGAGTTAAGCAGCGTCTTAGGATTGAATCAACCCCTCGACGGTATAAAGCATCACCAATAATCAAATAATTCTTGGCCAAGTGACGCAACTTACGACGCTCATCTTTCGAAAAAGTAGAGGGAAACTTCGCAGTCTGAAGATACACAATGATATCTCCATACCAAGGATCCTGTGAAGAGATAAGAAACAAATGTTCATCTGGAAAGGATTCATCATAAATCATCTCTTCCCCACAGGGCAACTCGGAGATCAATTCCGCGAAAACTAATGATTTCTTGGATTTGGCAGACATAAATTCGAGATCAAATTCCTGTAAAATTACAATCCATCTATTGTATTTTCCCCCAATCACTCGCCTACTGAGGACAAACTAAAATGGATTGGCTGCTGCCAAAACATAAGTTTTTCGAAGAATAATGTAATGCCGGAGTCACTGCACAGCATGAACTGCCGCTAAAGCTAGCTTTTCTATCAGAGTGTACCGGAGTTCAGGTCCTACCAGTCCTCGACTAAGGTAGTAAATAACATGCTCTGCAAGAGCATCATCCTCTTGAACCAGAACCATACCAATAGTAGATTCTGCTGCTGCCAGATACAAAAGGAAATCCTTTCTATAATCAGGTGGACTCAATAAAGGAGCAGAGGTCAATGCTTTCTTCAAAGCATTGAATGAGCGTTGAGCGTAGTCATCCCAAAGAAAAGGAACTCCCTTCTTCAACAATCTCATAAATCCCTTTGTAACTTCAACATAATTTATGATAAATCTCCGAAGAAAATTAGACTTTCCTTGTAGACTTTGAAGCTGACGGATAGAGGACGGGGGAGGCAACCGAAGTATTGCCTCAACCTTGAAGGGATCTACCCTTATCCCTTCCCTAGACACAATGAATCCCAATAGCCGACCGGATGTAACCGCGAAAATGCACTTGTTCGGATTCAATCTAATCTTATAGAACCGACATCGTTCAAATATTTGTCGGAGGTGACCAGGATGATCCATCCTCTTTCGAGAATGAGCAGCTAAATCATCTAAGTATGCCTCGATAATCTTTTTGATGTCGTGGAAGGCATATGACATGGCTCGCTGAAAGGTAGCCCCAGCATTTTTAAGACCAAAAGGCATCTTCTTGTATGCAAAAGTACCCCATGGACAAATAAAGGCAGTCTTATGTTGATCTTCAGGACGGATAGTAATATGATTATATCCGGAGAAACCATCCATGAAGGAGAAAATCTCATTACCGGCACAATCGTCAATGATCTGATCGATAAATGGTGTGGGGTAATTATCTTTAGGACATGCTTTATTTAGGTCTCTGAAATCGATGCAAAATCGAATCGTTCCTTACTTTTTATCTACAGGAACGGTATTTGAAACCCATTCAGTCAAAGGAACAGGGAAAATGAATCCCGCCTTAAGCAGCTTCTCAACCTCAGCTTTGATAGCTGTTGCCTTCCTAGGATTGACTGGACGAAGTTTTTGTCTGACCGGCTTAGCGTTTTCATACGTCTTGATCTCATGCTAGACAATAGATGGATCTATTCCAGGCATTTCCTCATAAGACCAAGCGAATACATCCCTATACTCTTTAAAGAGCTCGGTGTAAATTTGAACCTCTTCACGGGAACATTCAGCTCCGATGAAGACATTCTCAATAATATTGGGAACCCTGGAAATGTTCACCGGGATAGTAGGAGAAATCACAGCCATGTTCCCTTCAACATAAACCTGTGTTTGTGCTAAAGGGTTCAAGACTGGGTGAACAGGACCAGGAGACCGAGGACTTGGAAAACTTGTTTCAACTTCGCTCAAGTCAGGTAAGAAGTAAGACCGATGATGCAAATCATCCCACGGTCTATCTATACCAGTCATGGCTTCCAGGATGGCCTCTTTAGATGGAAGAGTGGTATCAAGGCAATCCTGGGCCGAAGAAGAACTAAGCGTCCAAGCCGGAGCCACATCTCCATCCAACTCTTTCGGTGAAAGAGGAGCTGGACTGGATTCTGCAGAGTCAACAATAGACTGATAGGCAATCTCAGCTGCAGACATCAGAAATGCCATTCCACCCACTTGACCTTCCGCTAATGTGGCAGTAGGGGAAGGTAAGGTCCAAGGGTCCGAAAAATAATGAGTTCTGAAGAACTCTCTTCGAAGAGGAGCCTTGGAGGATGAAATTTCATTAATATGAACCGAAGGAGGAGGAATATCAAAAGTACCCATCAAGGAAGAATACATTCCAACTCCTAAATTCTCAACAGGCACCTTAGTATTATCCAACTTTGGAACAGATGAGTCAAAAGATGCATTCGGGTCTATAGGAGGACAGTCCAGTTGATCCACTGTAGCAATCCTCCCTTCGTGGGGGAAACATATAATTCGAAATAATGAGGATGCAATGGCATCCATCTCATAAATCCAATTCCTCCCCAACAGAAGGTTGTAGTCCAAGATTGCATCCACTACCTCAACCTCTATATTAACAGTTTTTCCCCCAACACAGATGGGCAAAGCTGGGACAATACCATGGGGTATGTGAGAATGACCATCGAACGCAGTCAGAAGAGTGGTAGATGGAACAACTTTGGGAGATCCAATTGTCTTCCAACATGTGAGAGACATCACGCATGTGGAAGCACCCTCATCAACAACCGTTCGAAAGATATTGCACTTCCGGTACGATGATTTAATATGAAAATCCATGTGATGAGGGAGTCTCTTCTTAAAATTAGTCATATCAAAAGTAATCAGAAGAGATTTTTTTGGATCAATAGCCCCAATGGCAGTGAGAAAAGCACTGCGCTGAGCCGGACAAGACTGGAGTACCTCTAAAGCCGACATAGCATAAGGACTCTACGCCAGATCTTCCACAATCGAGTAGTTCTGGGTAGCCCTAGCATTTGGATTAATCGTTGATCGCTTAGAAGATGCTTTGGGCATCCGAGGCATAGACTCAACAGTAGGCTTTGTAATGTGAAGCGGCTCAGTAGCATCAGGAATATCCTTAGCTTTCGAAGACTCTTCTCCGCCATAATCACGGGATCTCGTAGCGATATCCGCGTGAGCACTCATCATGAAAATGTTCGATGGAATTTCCCCTTCCTGGGTGCCCCCAGAGGAAGCCCCAGGATTTTGGTTCACGCCAACAACTAATTGTTGCCCTTGGGGAAAAGGGTTTGTTAACACAGCCTGGGAACTAGAAGAACCCTGCTGGGCTAACAAGCGCTGCGCATCCTAAATTTTAGGGCAAAGGTGTGTGAGATGGTCTCCAGTACACAACTTGCATGGAAACTTCACTTTCTTTTTCTCCTTTGGACCCTCACCAACACGCTCGTTGGTTTTATTTGCATTACCCTTCCCGTTCTTTCCCTTCTTCTTGTTATTTCGTCCCTTCTTCTTCCCATCGGATTGTTGATTTCCTTTGGGATCAGAAGCTTGGACAGCATTTATGGACAAAGACTGGGAAGGCGATGACTCAGCAGGCACAGCCTGACCAGAAGGAGCAGATTGTAAAGACAACTGCTGCAATTGAGTAAGCAGGCTGGCTGCACCACTATTGATCGATCCAATCAGTCCGTCACCATGAGGACCGGGCTTAGTTTTTGATAAATCTAATTTGGAGCGAGGAGCATTGGGCAGATATTTATGGAGGACCCCAGACTGAGAATAGATCAATTCCAATTGCTGGGCCCTAAAAATGGCCTGCTCCTCAGAAAATACCCCAGAAAGGGATACATCTTTCGAAATATCTGACTGCAGGGATTTCAGAAACCATTCCAAAAGGAATTCTCCTGGAATATGAGCTTTAATAAGCCTCTTCCTTCTCCTCCATTCCTGAATGTGATCAGAAATGTGGGTTGCGTCGTCCTGCTTAAAATTGGCTAGGAGTTCAGTCCCAGCTTCATATCAGATAGGCAACTGAAAATGGTTTAGAAATGTAACAGCCAGTTCTCCAAATGTAGCAAAATTGCCCCCAGTTAGCTCAATATACCATTTGGCAGCGTTTCCAGTTAGGGTGCGTTGAAATAATCTCAACCTAATCGAATCATCGATCAGGGAGTTCGAAGAACACCATAAATGGAAGGTAGTGATGTGGTCAGCCGGATCTTCTCCATTCTTGCCTTCAAAATTTGGGATGTCTGAAGGAAGTTTGGTGGGAACTGGAGGCCACCCCGGACCATAACGAATCGGATCATTAGTCAATTTCGACAGATCTGGCAAGTTTAACGTTGCCAGAAAAGGTAAGTGAGGTGGAGCCTGAGGATTCCATCCTTGATGGGATGGAGTCCCAACATTCTGAAAAGAATACCCTGGATTTGATGAGGCACCAGGTTGCCAGAAAGAATTCGTAGAAAAAGGAGAAGAACCTCCTCCCCACGCCGAGTTACCAAATCCCAGACCAGTTCCCCCCGCTGAAGTATTAAATGAAGAGGAAAGCCCCTGATAGGGGTTCCAGGCATTAGAAAGAGGAGAAAAGGTCTGATAAGCACTCGACGAAGGGAAAGAAGTATTCCCTTGATGACCTGCGTAAAACTGATTCCCTGCCCCCGCTGTAGTGAATACAGGGTTCCAACCTGTAAAAGTAGTCGAACTTTGACCTCTAGACCAAGGGTTGAAACTCTGGGTCTGTGAAGTGAACGGAAAGGACCCTAAAGAAGGATTAGAACTAGGAATATGTCCAGTTCCGAAGGGGAACCCTTGAAAAGAAGCTGATCCACTAGCCATGGAAGACATGGGTGTAGATCCAGCTGCAGCAGTGGAAAAGGAAAAAGAGGGATTCCCACTAGTGGGCATCCCTGAATAGAAGGGACCAGAATGAGAAGCATGTGCTTGGGTGAAACCAGAGCCAAACACAGCAGCACTAGAAGCAATCGAAGATGAAGCAATAGTGCCCCCTCCTTCAACAGAAGCAGGAGTCTGAATGCCTGCAGCACTCATAGCAGAAGCCGCGTTCCCAGTCGTGGCCATCGAAAGGTAAGAATGATACGAAAGATCTTCTGGTCTCTCTGACTCAGGTCCGATGTATTGAACAACGAACGGATAATCAGGAGGAAGAGGAGATGGACCTGACGCAGGAGGTTCAGGTACGTCTTCAATTTGAAAATCTTCTTCCTGAGGAAATAAAACTCGCGAGGTGAGCGGAACGCTCCTCTCGGAACCGACACCAAAATCAGCTATGAAACCTTCAGACCCTTGTGGAGGATCTCTCTCCACTGCGTCAGATGCCACAGGGTGGTAACCACCTACTAAATCACTCCTACGCCTTCTCGAAGAAGGCTCTGGACTCTCGGGAGATAACCCCCGGATTCTCCTCGATCGACGAGGCGCTTGATCAGCCACTTTAGCAAATTTTAATTAGACTCAAAAAATATAAAGCTAAGCAAGATAGGAGCAAAGAGCACTCACTAAAAGAAAAATCCCTGAGATACAGTCAAGCAAACAACCCTCAAGTATTTCCGCTCCGGGTGATGAGGACCGGACACCAAAATACAAGAAAGCGAAAAATATAGGACCTCCCGAAAGCAGTCTGGGATAATTACGGCCCAGGCCTACTAGCGAAGGTATCAGAAACAGTTACACCGACCTCCTAACGACAGCCTTTGCCGGCTCAAGCACCCAAGCTTCACAAGGGCACCCCCCAGAAGTATTGCTGAAAGTGATGCGACGTCTGCCTCAGGTACCACGGGTATTCCCCCCCGCAGTCACTTGTGTGGAACCTAGGAGTGGCAACTATGGGCACCAATCCGTATCAGAAGCCGGGCAGAACGGTCTTGAGGTCAGATTCAGCTAATCAGAGAGGGGGTATCCCTCTTCTTAGCCTTCACTTCCCCTCGCGCTTGACTCTCTGGAGGAGAGCTTTCCCGGGCCACCTAACGGAGTTGGATTTCGCTCGATTAATCAACTTCTATGTTTTGTTTGAGCGGCCTTGGAGAGTTAACTCTCCACTCACCTATTCCAAGGCCCTACAACCTAGCTAATTGGTGTATGACACTTAGAAAACTTGCTAGTTGATTTTAAATTAAATTGCTTATTTTAATGGGCTGTTATGTTAAGTCAAAGGGATACGGAGATGAAACTTATGATGTTTTGACGCAGAAAGAAATTAATAAAAACCAAACTACATGCAAATGCAGTTATTGTCTTTCGATGAAAAGCAATCTCTATACAGGTTCTACGAGATTAAAAATTGTATTTTTCTTTTCAGATAACACACTCACACTCACAAAAACTATGAAAATGACTAAATGCTTAAGTGCACCTGATGCAAATCACTACAAGCATGCAAATCCTAAGATGAAAAATCTCCTAAAGCAGAGTGAAATTTCCCAAAAGATCCTTCAGTTTTAACTCTTTTTGGTTGTCCAGAAAGCTAGTTCCCGAAATCAAGAACTCTTAATATGAAGACACCAAAAACACTTAAAAACAAGAGGAAGAAATCAATAACAACTCCTTTCCAAAATCGAGTCAAAATCCAAAGACAATAAACCTCAACAAAGCTTCAAAAGATATAGTGAAACGAAAACAAAAATGCAAGAACAAAAGCAAATAACAAGGCAAAATGTTTTTTGAGCTTTTGAAATGCAAAAACAAAAGCAAAGCAAATATTTTTTGAGCTTTTGAGTTTTATAAAGGAAGAGCTTGAAAAGACCAAGCGAAACTATCAAATCCCAAGCTAAACAACACTGAATTTCAAGCACAAACTTCAACAATGCTCCAAATCTTATAGGGCTAACTAGTAGCAAGATCAATATGAGGAAAAGAAGACAAGAAAACTCAGCCACTCAGCCTAGAAGAATAGTACAACCTTGCCGCAAACAAAAACTTCAAAGAACCAAGAAAGACTCTTCAAAAGTTGCAACAAGACCTAGCCAATTGAACCCAAGAAAACCAATCAAGAAATGAGCAAAAATCGTAGTGCCAAGCGAACCACAAAGATAGGAAAGAGTAAATGAGCAGAAGCTCTCTGTTCTGATAAAGTAGAATAGCCAAGAATCCCCAGAAAAAGATCTTGGTACTCGAACCAGGAGTGCCAGCACCAGAAACAACACTTTGCCAAAAAGACTAGTTTTCAATCAAACGAAAGAGAGAAAAGACCAAAGACCACTTTCTTCACAATCCAGAGAGTACAAAGACACTGCAGGAATAGGTCTCAACAGACAGAAAGGACTGAAAAGTCAAGAAATCCAAAATTTCAAAATCTGCCTAGGTATACGCTACTTCACAGTTTAGCAACCAGCGTGCATACGCGACTGTGCTAAAGGAAACACACGTATATGCGACTCCCTTTAGACAAACTTACGTGTATACGTGACTGTGTGCAGAAAAAAGCGCATATATAAAGGTAAATAATGAAAAAACAAAAGGATCAAGCCTGGATAAGAAACCAGGACTTCAGTCTGGCTGAGAAAAAGTAAACTGGACTGCAAATGAAAGTTAAAACTGCTGGAAACCTACCAAACAGCTGAAACCACCCAACAGGGGAATCACAAGAATGCAATCCCCAGCGGAGTCGCCAGTTTTGTTTCGGGGAAAATCACCCTAGAGGTTCGTTGGGTTACAACCTCTACAGAGCAGGGGCATGCTACTTAAGAAGGACTCACACAACCATACATGTTCACGAAAAACTAAATAGAGTAGATCGAGGAAGTTACCCGTAGGTCCTATGGTTGAAGCAAATCCCATGGGGTCCAAACCCCCAACAACCGTCCTTCCTTCTTAACCTGAAAGACAAGAAGAAACAAGCACGAAGAACTGGTTGTACATCATATATCTACTCTAAATGTTAGTGAAATCCATATGAAACATTAGATAAACCATCATAAATGCTTAAATAACAATATTCTCATATATGCAAGTGGACACTAACACGTATATTTCGGGAACAAGACGGTTCTTCTGTATTATAAATAGCATGTACAAAAATAACGAGTGGAGAGATCACCTGAATCCTTCCACGATCTTTGAGCAGACCATCGTCCGGATCCGTCCCGCCCTTGCCTCGCTAAGATTCCTTCCGAACTGGTGCATACGAGATGACATATAGGAAGATGAGCATCTCCAGGAAATAAGGGTTTCCTGTAATGAACTGGGAAAGTGCAGGAGGCACGGGGAATCAGACTTGCATAGGGAATACCAACAGAGTATAATATCAATAATTTATCTCTCTCCCTTAGGCCATACACATGAGGGGCTTTTATACTCCCTCAAAGTAGTTTCAAGAGTTGGAAACAGTTGGCCACGTGCTGGGGTGGTTGAACTACCAGAGTAACCATCAACCCAACCCGAAAATAGGGAATTTTTATATATTTTTTAATGATTTTAATGGCATACGCGGAAAAGTGCATGTGGACTCGCGTATACACGCGGAAAAGTCTGGGCATAACCGCGTATGGGGATTTTTACACTGTTTTTTAGTGAATTTGTCCAAGTCTGTAGGAATGGGTGCCCAAAGCCATAAAAGCAATCATGAATCATATGAAGGTGAGAAATGATGCTATAACAGTTAGGGCATGCCAAGGAATGAAAAGGCATGCTAACACATGTCCTAAAATGTCAATGCATGTTGAGGAGTGTTAAGGAGTGTCGAGGCATCACAAGGGAGAACTAGGTCAAAATGCATGGAAATTAACAAAAAAGAGTGCACGTCAAGAAGTGTGAGTGAATTCAAGTGTGTCAAGGATGAAGTGTGTTAAAATACATTCATAATAGGATTTGCAAGAGGTAAGCCTACGATTGCAATAAGGGGCTCAAAAAAGTAATTTTAGACAAAGGGAGACTTTTTGCTGATAACAACACTATTTTTCCTTTATATATTATTTTTATATGAAATGTGGCACACTTTGGCCGAATGTTCATGTTTTAAACTATTTTAGACAATTGCATATTTTACATTGTTGTGTATAAGTTTTGGGGCACTCAACTTGTGCCAACTTATATCTTGTGTGTATTTTCTTTCTTGTGGTTCTTTCAAACTCTCAGCTAATGCTCTACTGTGTATATGAATTGGGCATACATGTGAAATATTGCCTATGTAAGCTATGTTGCTTAGTTATTTTATCACCATGGCTAGATGTGATCCTTGTATTGGTAATTTCTTAAGTGGGACAAGTTTAGCTTGGATATGAGTGGCTTAAGATGAGGTATAGGTAGTGATTAGGTGAACAAGGCACGATCTACATGTAGTAGGTGCAATTGGTCAAGTTGTTGCTGTTGAAGTAGGCCAATGTCACAGGAAATGCAGTAGTTAAGGACTTGATTCGATTCCCAATTTGCGAAAAAATGTAAGGCTAGTTATGAGGGCATGAGTGCCAAGGCATGCTAGGGAATGCTAGCATGTGCCAGATAGTTCGAAGGCATGTAAAATATGCTAATATGTTTCAAGTACTAAGGCATGTAAATATGTGCAAGGGTGTGACAATATGTGCCAGGGACTATCAAGGAAACAAAAAGGAGAAACAAGTTAAACTACAAGGAAATGAACACATAGAGGGCTAATAAGTCATCAATTTACCTTTTGCATGAGGGGAATTATAGGCACACCAACACTAGGTGGCAATAGTTGCCAAGTTGTTTTTGCATTCTAAGTGCCAAATCATCCTCTGTTACTTCTCATCTACTTTCAAATAATTGATCTCAAATAAATTTAATATTAAACCATGCTAAAGTATACCAAGGCATCTTAATGAATGCTAGACATGCTAATACTTTCCAAGCGCCAACATGTGTCGAGTTCCAATGTGTGTTAGGGAGTGATACACATGTTATGAAGTGGAAGGGCATGTTGAAGAGTGCTAAGGTGTTACAGAGTGTGTTGATGCATGTTGAGGAGTGTTATGGAGTACTAGGGAAACACAAGGGAGCACTAGGTCAAAATGCATGGAAGTGAATGAATATGAGGGTGTGTCAGGGAGTGTCAATGAGTGCTAGCTAGCATGCTAAGGAGGGAGTGACAAGGTATGTTAAGCACTAGTTACACATGCTAGGGAATATCAGGGCATGTCAAGATGTTCAAGAGTGTGCTAGGGAGTTCTAGTCTGTGTTTCCATGTGCCAAATAATACCAAGAAACGTAAGATGTTAAGGAATGCTAGGATGTGTAGGGTGCTAGGATATGCTAATATGTTTCAAGGAGTATCAAGGCAAAAAAAAGAATAATCAGTCTAAATTGCAAGGAAATGAACACATAAGAGGATTAATAAGTCAATACTTTATCTTTTTCAAAAGGGGCATGCTAGACACACTAATAATAGGTTCCAATACATGCTAAGTTCCAATGTGTGCCAAGTGCTCATACATATTGTTAATGCATGCCAACACATGCTAGGAGAGTGTTATGTTATGTTAGGGCCAATCAACATGTGCTTGGGTGTCCTAGCCATGGAAATATGTTCTAGGTACAAAGGTGATCTAGGACATGTGAGGTGCCAAGGAATGTTAGTGTGTGCCAAAGCATGTTAAGACGTGCCAAGAGTATTTGGGAGTACTATATCTCTTTCATTAATATAATTGACAAGGCTTGATTATGTATTAAATAATATAGTTTCTACACACACTAGCGGAACTTTATATAAATAAAATTTGTTAGATAATAAAACTAATAGAGATGAATCATGTATTGAGTCATAGGAAAACTATAGTCTCATTACTTGAGGGAAATGATGCACACTAATTACTTCTTAAAAAATTGACTGACTCTAACCACTATATGGCCTTGGACACATAATGAAAAAGACTCCACAACAATGGTCTCAAATCATTATCTTTTGACAAAAAATATAATAACATGCACATAACGTTATAAAAAACTCATTGGAATGATCAATGATGATGGAAATTTGTTGACCGTCACCAAAAGTAACCAAAAATAGCATTGGTGAGGGTCAATAAAAGATCGTCAATAGAAGTTTCACCAAAGAGAGAATTAGTGACGGGCCTTTAACAACTCTCACCAAAAGTGTCTCTAAAAATGGCTCTGGTGGCAAACCTTAAAGGAACATCACTATATGCACTTACAACAACAATTTTTAAGGACCTTCACCATATGTGACATTGGTGACGGACCTTAAAGGTTTGTCACAGGCATGACCCCCACCAATATATTTTTTTCTTGTAATTATGTTTGGGATATGTTCAATACTATCTTGGTATTGAAGTAACCCAACATCTAAATTTTATATTCCTCTCTTAAAATAAGTACAATGGAGATTTTTTAAACAAATTTGGCAAGGAAAAGTGCAATCCTTTGACTACTCCAATGCAACTGGATTTAAAGCTCACATCCACTAAAAGAAAAGAATTTGAGGATGAAAAAAAGTACAGAAAACTCGTAGAAAGTCTCAACTACCTCACTAATACCATACCAAACATTTCATTTTTTTTTTTAATCCCCTCCAGGTTTATGAAAAATTGTTGTGAGGGTCATTTGTTTGCTGCAAAAAGAGTTCCAAAGTACTTGAAGGGAACTCAAGACTTTGTACTCGAGTATACATAGGTGGATGACTTCAACTTGATTGGATACTCTGATTCAAATTTTGATGGAGATAAATAAATTAGAGCATCTACTTCAGGTTATGCTATGAACCTTGGATCAAGGGCTATCTCCTGGAGTTCATGCAAATAATTAGTTCCAACATATTCCACAAATGAAGCTAAATATGTGGTAGTTGCAGAACAAATGAATAAAATTTTGTGGCTCAGGAAAATTCTGGAAGATTTGTAAGAGATACAAGGGAATTCAACTCCTTTATTGATCGAAAACACTTTTGCAATAAATTTGGCCAAGAAACCAGAGTTTCATGATCAAACTAAGCATATAAATACAAAGTATCACTTGATTTTGAGACAAAGACTATTCACCTTTGTCATTGTTACACAAATGAGCATATTCCATAAATATTCACCAAAGTGCTTGGAAGAGGAAAGTTTGAAATATTCATAATGAAGCATGGACTTACCAACATCCCTTCAGATTAAGGGGGGAATGTTGGTTCCTAATCCTAAGGTATTGGGAAATTAGTGTAAATATTATAAATAGTAATATAAAGAGACATTGGAAGATCAATCCTAATAGTCTCCCTCTCCTTGTATATATTTACGTATTCCCTTAATGAAAATCATCAATTAATTTAGAGCTATAAACCTGACCTGGCACCTTTATAATTGCATTCATGAAGGCTTGAAAATCGTCTTTTGCACAATCCTTATAAAAATGTAATCCCTGGGATTTTTATGGAGAGTCATAGTTTTATTTGGATCATTTTGATAAGAATTCATTCAGAGGTTTAGTTTTACTACCATGAATGAAGCACTGTCAGCTTAGTGCATGCATTTTCACATGGTCTCCCATATTGGCAATTGCATCATCTTAATATAACCTTTTATTCTATGTTATTATTTCAATTGGTTACATTATCATAAATCTTGGTGGAACATATAATCACATTTTTCTCTTGTAGCATGTAGTCGCATATTTATAACATTTTTCACTATGCTTTATCACATCATCCTTTGGTCGTAACCCTTAATTTTCATCACATGTGTTATGATAGTGTTTCACCATAGCCTTAAATATGTATTCCATCGCATGCACATTGTTTATGATAACCCTTCCTTGCATTTCCTGAACTTCATCACATGTATTTCCTAGCTAGGTTTTCATGCAGTCTTTGTCGATTTGCATTTTATTTAGCCTTCTATTGCACTCATTGGTATGGCCTTGTCTGAGTGTTGATACTTCACGTAGTCTTTGTCAATTTGAATTTTATTTAGCCTTCTATTGCACTCATAGGTATGGCCTTGTCCGAGTGTTGATACTTCATAGCAACAATTAACAATGTTCCATCGGATCATTTTAATATAATTCCAATCACAACCTTTTAATACGAGATTATTGTGACCTTTGACATAACTTTATCACATCATTTTTTGTAGCCCTATCACATGCATTGAACGCAATATTTTCATTTCATCTCACTCACTTGACATAACACCTATCACACTAACCTTATTCATTCGCCTTTTATACAAAATATTTCATGTCTATTAAAGGAAACACCCTATTATTCGAAAGTAGGATGAAATTGATTTTTTAAAGTATAATTGTTTCTCTTTGCCTACTCTCTTGAGAAAAATTTCATTTTCTTTGAAAATTCTCTCGGAATGAGAGACATATTTTGATGAAAGATGTCATGATTTATGTAACCCTTTTTTATGAGTGTAAGTCAAAAGAAACAATAATTTTTTAAAACAAGAGATTTTATGTTTTCCATTATTACACACACATTTTCTCTCCTTAAAGCAATAGTATAGTGTTTAGGAATGAAGGTGGTTTTTAACTCGCAAGTATGTCTCTCTTGGGTGAATTCTCTGCTTCCACAAAGCTTCAAATATTCCACATATTTAACTTGACAGCTAGAAGCTACAAATTGGGGAATGAAAAATAGAGATGAATGGGTAATTAGGTTAAATGCCTACAACCTGAGCCTCATATCCCCTTTTCATTATCAAAATATTCTCCCATAATAAGAGCCTTGTCGATCACATTGTAAGAATAATTATTATCATACCATGCAAACTTATGATGCAAATATTTACTACATATTATAATAACATGCTTATGTAAAATTGTAATTCTTTAATTCTTTAAATGAGAGGTACAAATATGAGTTGTTTGCAACTTGAATGTTGAATCCTTGGATGCATACTAAATCAAATATTACAAGCATTAGCTCTAAGAGAGACTCCAAAATAAACCTCTAAATTATCTTCAAACATAAGTAACAAAGATGTTTTAAATTCCTTCTTTAAGAGTGATATTCCATGCAATATGTGGAACATTTAAGACTTAATCATACACGAACAAAAATTTTCTTCAAAGAATTTAACACTCAAGCATTTTAATGGACTTAATGACTCAAGGTGGCATTGATATTCAATTTGATTCCTAACATGATAATGCAACAATGTGACTGCTAATGTCATGAAATTATCATGAAAATTCACCTTATAGGATGATGATCAAGGTAAAACATGATGTCATAAAATTCCCCAAACCCTAATGCATTCACTAGAGAAATAACTAATATCAATCATTGAAAATAAATTTAATATGCATCATGAAAGCATGATCATACATAAGGTTTAATGATAGGTAGGTAATTGAAATATTCGACCAATTCAAATACATAGACATATCTGTTTAAGACCTTGAAAAGCATAAGGGGTGCCCAAAATTTGGGTGTTACGCTATAAATTTTGGGTGTTGTTGTAGGAGAAACAACAAATGGCAAACCACTCATAGAATCTAATGTTCTTGCCTTAGTCCCTTACATATAATGATCCTAAAAATAATACTATGAATTATTGAATTATATATGTTGGGTACCACTTGATTTGTTTGACCATACGGGTGTGTTATTCATCCATTCCATAGTTAGGTCCAATTAAACTTTACACACTACATCAAGAGTTCACACATGCAAGTTTTTGACAATGATATATAGATAATGATAGAGGGTTTATATTGTTTATAATTTAAAGTGAATTTTAATGTTTCTCAACTAACAACAAGTGTCCACATCCCTGGCAGAGTCACTCAATAAATACAAGTATTTATTCAATGCTAGAAAGCGTCAATATAATTGGAAAAGTTTCTTGCATCACCTCTCTGCACGGGAAGTCTTTCTCATTACTTTACCATTTATGTAATTAGTTTTCTTTTGCATGAAATTTGGAATAATTTATTAAGGCATTCATTGCGCCATGGAAAAATATGGATCCTGACTTATTTTATGGTCTACAGAGGTTGTTTCTTATTTGATAGAAACTAAAACATTTTCTGACTTAGGTTTACCCTCATGTCACATTTCCACATCATACCTCTGACTCAAAAGTGGAGAATGAAAACACACAATGAAATATTATGAGCAAACTGGAAAATATTTTTAGGTTATGGATATAGGCCTTATGAACTGATTAGAGTTCCCCACATGTATCAAATAATATTTTCATTATTAATATATCAAAATCATGTATAGATATAAGAGACAAGGTTGTAATACCAAGGTCTACAAGAGGTTGTCTCTTAAAGTCCACAAAAATAACATGGAACCATTGAATGGGATTCTAGCATTATGAACACACCAAGTTAATAATATACGGGAAGACCTTCATCTATTTTTTATGTACAAGCTTGGAAAGACCATGCAGAGAACAAAGCTTAAATAAAAGGAAAAATCATAATCCAAATAAATGAAGGTTGGATTAAATAAGCCAGTAATGAAAAGTAGACAAGGGTAAATGTAATGAAAGTGGTTAAGAATTTTGAATGAAAAATAAAGGCATAATACAAGAAAATGTGTATTCCATGAAAGGAAAGTAGATTTGAATTCATACTACAATGAAACAAAAAAAAACTACATGAAATTCAAAATCTATGTAAGGAATAAAACTAGATGATAACAAAAAATGTCACATAATACACTGAAATGAAATGAAATGTAGGGACATTATGTTATATGCAATAAAGGAAAATATAAAGGGAGAGAATGAAAGGTTTTTGGAATGAAAAGTAATGCAAAAAAGAAAGCTAGATGCAACTAAGAGCTACGCAATGTTATGCAAGTTATTCTTAAATGTAATGAATTAATGCAAAGTAATGAATAAAGATAAAAAAAATATTAATCAACTAGATGTGTAAAAAAATAAACCACTCTAATGAATGGAAACTAAGCCTAAACCCTAATCTAAATTGAGAAAATATATTGGGTTGATGTGAAATATGATTTTCAATGAAACCATTTGAATTGATCATGAACTACAAAAAAAAAAATATTAGCAATCAATACCCATTCAAAACAATGTGTAAATGTAAATCTATTTACATGTATAGCTTCTACAATAGATAGAAGGTGCATTCTATTGGCAGAAAAGCGTTCCATAAAAAGTTGATCTGACCAAACTGCAATTCTATCATGAAAGAGAGGATGATAAACATAAGAACCTTGAAAACCTCTCACAAATGTGCATTAATTTCCATTTTTATTTGTACTAAGAAGAAGATAGAACATAGGGAACTTGTTTATAGAATATATTGCTATATAGGACTCTTCCCACTTATCATCAATTTGATCATGATATTCAAAATAACCAGCTCGAAAACCTTGAAAAAATTTCAAAGATGATCATTCATTTGATGAAATTGATCTATTTTGTTAAATTTAATAAACTGTGTTCAAATTCCACCTTGGACAATTTAGATGAAAAATATGATGATTGCATTGAATTATTCCTTTTGAGAGGACCAAAATCACCCTAAATATCACCTTTTTTATATAGTAGAAGTTGGTTTTTGAATTTATGAACCCACTCATGTATATTGGATTAGGCCGCACCTATGCACATGTCCCAAAATATAGGTTGGCCTCAACATTAAGTGGATCCTCATGGAAGCCTATAAATATAAGATACCTCAAGCTCATTTGGTTACATTGATTAAGCTCTCTTATTCTCTTTTATTTTTCCTTGTCTTGCACATGTTTGACAGAATGAGTTCATAGAAGAGAGGAATAACCTGTTACTGAGTTTTTTTTAATCACCCAATGAGTTCGTGCAGGGAGTAGAATGAGTTCGTGCAGGGTCTAAAATCATAGGTGAGAGGCTCGCTTTGATCTAGGGTTTTTTGGTTCTTACCCACAACCTCGCTGTAGAGAGTTTTCATCCATAGCCACAGGCTCAAAGGCTTATGCCTGTGTCTAGGGTTGCATAGACATAGGAAAAAAGGCTCAATGGTGTAGATAGGGCCTCAGAAGGCAGATCGGGTTGCGCTCACCCATAGCCGTAGGAATAGAGTGTCAAAGTGTTGAGAAAAATAATGAGAGGGGGGGGTGAATCAGTATTTACAGCATATTCAATCTTTTTACTTTTTCATGCTCTAAAACACATACGCTACTTTGCTGAAGTCAACTAGCGTATACACGCGGATACCCTTTATGAAACTCGCGTATACCCAGATATCTAATTATGTCATTAGTTCTTCACTTAAATCATTCCATCATTCATTCATCAGATGTTTAATAAATAGTAAACATATGCAGTAAGAACTAGTAAACCATCACACAAAGCATCACACATGAACACCAGGATTTTTTTGAGGTGGAAACCCAAGTCGGGAGAAAACCACCGCTGCAGTTGCTCAGCCGTCAATATTTTATTATAGAGAAAACATCTTACAAAATATGTGCTGGTGCAGACTCTACCAGCACGCAGGCACCCACCTGTGCTCGTTTACCAGCCTCTCCTGGAAGGGAGCTCCAACCCCCTGACTCGTTTACCAGCCTCTCCTGGAAGGGAGCTACGACCCCCTGATCTTATTTACCAGCCTCACCTGGAAGGGAGCTACAACCCCCTGACTGAAGGCTACAACCCTCAGCACCTTTATGGACCATGTTTCATCAATTTTCACACTGGATCCAAACCTTCCTCTAGGACACAACTTGCAGGCCACATTTCATCATATTTTCAGGCTGGACCCATTCCATACTTTTAAGCTCAAACATACATCACCAACAGATACTTACCAATTCAGACAACACAGATCAGATAGCAGTAATACAGCAGACCAGATCAGATGTTTCATACCCCATGCTTCAACAAACCCTAGTTTGCATACGCGATTCACTTTACTGATGTCGCGTATATACGCGCTTCCGTTCACACAAACCAGCGTATACCTCTGTACATATTTCATTGCGCATACGCACTTTATCTTCATCTAAGCCGCGTATATACGCGCTTCCTCTGCGGCAAAGTAGCGTATAGATCATCAACCATTATAGAGCAGCATACTTCTTCAGATCAGATATTCAGTTCAGGTTTACCCTTTTACTTCAGACAGATGTTCGCCTCAGTTCAGATCTAAGTCTTCCATAAGCAGATCTAATAGATACAAATACATTTCAGATCTAGATCCCCTTCTTCATCATTTTCTTCATTGGTGCATCATAGATTCAGATCTATCATCAAGCCTTTACCCTTTCCATACAGATATACTTCACAGAGAAGTATTCATTCAAGCTCAGACATCTTGCACCCACACTCATGATTTGCATAATGAATTTCTTCTCTTTATATAGGTTTACCCTTTTTCAATACCATGAGCCCCTTTTTCAATACCATGAGCCAAAACAATACCATGAGCCCAAAACTACATTACTTCTGATGGTATTCCTGGATGGGGTCATTTAGACGAAACATTACCCAATACAATGGGTCAATTCCATGGTGGTTACCCCTGGTTTTGCACTTTTAAGAGTGCTTTTGCCCATACGCGACTTGGAACGTTTATTCCCGCATGCATACGCGACTTCCCCTAGGCAGATCCGCGTATGCCTAGAGACATACTCTTTTCACCATAGATTTTGCACAAGCTGAATTCCTTTCTTCATTGTCTTCTGTACTCACTGTAGATACATCAGATTTACTTCATCAAGAACATATTCTATCAAGCACAACTTCATCAAGTAAGTTGCCATCATCTTGCCATTCAAGGACAACACTCAGCATCATATTGCTAACAAACATCCTTTCATATTAGATTTACATCATTTACCAAGTCCATCAGGTAAAAGTAACTTCCTTAATTGGGTGCCATTAAGGACAACACACGTCAACAATCTCATGTCTTCATCTTCATTAAGTGGGTTGCCATCAAGGACAACACTCTGCATCATATTGCCAACAATCTCCCCCTTTGGACTTGATGGCAACCACGATGGTGTTTGGTTACCACAACGGATAGGTACATTAAGAATACAATGACACCATGTCACTCTCTCCATTTTTGACACCATTCTTTCTCTTCATTCAAACACCATGTCACTCTCCCCCTTTGACATCAAGGGAAAAGGGCGGATGTCACTCTCCCCCTTTGACATCAGGGCAAAGGCGGATATCACTCTCCCCCTTTTCTTCTCATGTGGAAGAAACGATACCAGGATCGATATATAAAGTGACCATCCTCACAGGTTCATGCTGAATCTTCAAACATAATTTTCAATGGAGTACATGACTCTATGAATTTCCTATCACCAACTTACAACAAATATCCAACCAAGTGGATTTACATATGCGACTCAAGTACCCAACCAGGTGGGTTTACACATTTGACTCAGCTACCCAACCAAGTGGGTTTACAAACTTGACAAGTTCTTACATGACTGAATATTACAATTTTACATCATGGGTCTTAACAAGACCTTTTCATCAAATTACAAATTTACAAATTTGACAAGTCCTCACATGACTGAATATTACAATTTTACATCATGGGTCTTAACAAGACCTTTTCATCAAATTACAAATATGACTTTAAGACCAACACCAGAAAGACCTCAAGAGAGATCATATATCAGAACCACCATAATGCCAACAATGCATTATACTCAGCAAAGCTAATGCTCCCCCTGAATCTGTGCATCCAAGCATTCTTTCAATATGACTAAGGCTCCCCCTTAGTTTGTGCATCCTGAACACTTTCACCAACAAATCATCAAAACATCTTCATCAAATCACTAGAAATAGAATTATGAGAACTAGAACACCACCTGAGATACCAGACAGTATCAGAGATACCAAACAGCACTGCAGTTATGCTGAGGAGAGCTGACTCCAAACTGAAAAAAGTCAGCAATCAGACATACGCGGTTTTCTGTGCATGAACTCGCGTATATACGCGACTGTGTTTCAGGAAACCCGCATATCCAATTCCATCTTCTAAATTTTAACCAGATCTGATCCTCTGTGAGAAAAAGACAGTGTTCAGCTTCTTTTGAATGCTTCCCTGGACTACAGATAGATAGAAAAGTGAAGTTGTGTCTTCAAGCGTCATCCAATGGTTGTAGCATAAGCACATTAGTAACCAAGCCTTCATATTCTTTGCAGCATCAATACAATCTTTTCAAGAGAGATTATCATACCAAAGCAACATCTTCAAATATGTGTCAAGAAATCATCCATGTGGTCCAATATCATCAAGATCTTCAAGATTTAACATGAAGTAACATATGTAGGCAAAAGATCTCAACCATAGTAACAAAGCTCTGCATGATTTATTTCTGAATCAAATGACTTCCAACTCATCCATGTGTGAACACAAAAGATACTTTTCAGTAAACCGGGATCAAAATCTCATCATAATAAACCATGTACCAAGTCATCATTAAGCATGAGTATCATAATAACCAAGAATAAGCAGTCATATTGCCAACAATGCAATCATTAGTATTCAATCTGCTGCTCCCCCTGAACTAGTGCTCCTCCTTAACTAGTGCAACCTGAATACCTTTATCAGCAAGTCATCAGCAACAATCTCTGCATGATCTGTCCTTATCTCTGATTTATAAGACTTTCATCTCAGCAACGAATACTCTTCATCATCAAGCAACTAGGACTCATCCATAATCTTCAACATAAGTAACCAAGTATCATGTCATCATTATTTAAAAATGAGAAATTAAGCTGATATAGAGTCACTAATACAGTTATTAACAATCAGACTGTTACTCCCCCTGAGCCTCTGCTCCAGATCTTCAGCTAGCATATAAATTCTCTTATCATTAATGCATACGCGACTGTGTTTGATGAAACTCGCGTGTATACGCGACTTTTATTAATATAACCCGCGTATGGAAAGTGAAGCATAGAAAATTTTCATCTTCCTTCATTCTCTCCTGTACCTGTCCTTTCCACATCAGATGCGCTGTCAGAAGTAAACATAACCAGAATAATCAAATCAACCATGAGAGTCATCATGCATTGCTCCCCCTATGATGACACATTACTAAATCTCATAATGTATCCCACATCATTCCTGCAGTCAATAAGAAAAGTCAGCTTCAGAATCGGATGACTGCAGTAGGGTCAGAATTCCCTACGTTTCTGATCGGTTCTCCATCTTTTTCCAAACTTGCTTGAACTTCCTAACTGTGTGCTGAAAGTTGTCCACTTTCTCAGATCTGTTCAACCTGTATTCCTTTTCTACATGTCCATACTTGTTACAGAAATAACATCTCATGTGTCTAGAGAAATAAGCATAAGAATCATAATGAGTATTTCTAATCTTCCTCCTTTTACAATCAGCTGCTTTATGTCCATACTTGTTACATGAAAAACAATATCCCTTGAAGAAACCAGAGTACCTTTCTATGTAGGAACTTCTTGTTTGAGGCTGAAATGATCTGCTCCTGCAATTTGCTGCAACATGCCCATGATTATGACATTTAAAGCATTCAACTTTATTGACTGATTTCCTTTGAGATTTCATCATTGTTGGTTTACCTTTTGTCTCTTTCAACACTTCAGGTTTCGCATTGTCATCCTCTGAAGTTTTAGCACTTCCTTGTGAGCTAGATTCTCCTTTAACAGTTTCTTGGAAACCAAGACCAAGTTTGATAGCAGGAGACCTTTGATTACTCAGAATGTTGTCCAAAATGTTAGTACTATCTTGAAACCTCAAAAGTTTAACCTTTTCTTCTAATTTACCTTTGAGAATGTTTACCTCAACCTCCAAGGCTTGGCATTGCTTTGTCATGCTTTCTTCTTTCCTTCTTCCATCTTCTACTTGATCCTTCAGATTTAGAATCTCTTCTTTCAACCAATTTTCGTTTTCTTCACATGTTTGTTGCAGCTCTTCATTCCTCTTATTTGATTTTTCCAGATATTCTTTGAGAGAGATGATCTCTGCTTCAAGGCCTTCCTTTTCAAATGTTTGTAGAGGTTCCTCATTCTTCTTACTTGATGCTTCAAGATCTGCTTGCAGAGAGATGATTGCAGCTTCAAGTCCTTCATTCTTCTTGCTTGATTTTTCGAGATCTGCATTTTGATCGTTGATTTCTGCTTCTAGTTCTTTAATTCGATTGGATGCATAAGTGTGAAACCTTTGATAGTTTTCCACCTGTCCATTCAGCATTTCTATTTGATCTTTCATTTGAGAGATCATCTCATTGTAGATAGAATCTTTCTTATCAGTTTCCTTTTGTTGTTCTTCAACTTTTATCTTGATAGCTTCTTCTAGCTCCACAACTTTACTTTCACTATCTTCACCATTCATTGTACCAATGAGACAATCAGGACCCCAATCACTATCTGATTCAATTTCTGCTAACCATGTTTTCTGAGAGATCTCCTTGTTTTGAGTAGACTTCTTCTTTTGCTTCTTTGCCATGAGCACTTTCAGATCATGGTCAGAATCTTCTTCATCTTCACTGGACACTTCATCATCATCTTCATTTGCATAGAAAATCTTCCTCTTTTCAAATTGTTTCCCTTTACCATGTTTTTCTCTATAAGGACATTTAGCAGCATAGTGACCCACTTTTCCACACTCAAAACATTTGAAGGGAAGCTTACCTTTGAATCTTCCAGTGCCTAGTTGGAGTTTTCTCACAAAATTCGCTTCTTCTTCTTCGGATATATAGCTGGTTTCTTTGACAACTTCCTTTTCCTTTCCTTTTGCAGACACGTTAAAAGCAGCTTCTCTGATTTGAGAAGGGCCTCCTTGTCTCATTTCAAAAGCAGTCAAAATACCATGTAATTGAACAATAGTAAGAATTTGCAGATCTTGCCTTTCTTCAATAGCTGAAACTTTAGAATCAAATCTTGAAGTCAAGGATATTAAGACTTTTTCTACCAAAGTAGTATCAGTTATGGTTTCACCCAAATTTCTCATCCGATTTACAATATCATCTAGACGGAGAAAGAAACTGGCAACACTTTCATCACTATGCATCTTCAAATTTTCATATTCAATTCTAAGAGTTTGGAGTTTTGCACTTTTTACCTTTGTATCTCCTTCATAGCTCGGAATGATTTTGTCCCATATTTCTTTTGCTGAATGTAGCTGCATCACTTTAGCAAATTCTGATTCAGACATGCTTCCTAATAAGACATTCACTGCTTTGGCATTGATTTCATACTTCTTCCTTTCTGCTGCATCGGTAGGAATACTTGCTGGGTATTGATAACCTTCTTCCACGATTGCCCATACATCTGCACCAAGAATTTGTAGATATGCTTTTGTTCGTACCTTCCAGAATATCAGATTGCTTCCATTGAATAGAGGTGGATTTATAGACATTACTCCTTCTTGACTTCCCATTGCGACGGATCTCCTTTAAGCGATCAAGCTTTTGCACAAGGACCTGCTCTGATACCAATTGTTGAGAAAAATACTGAGAGGGGGGGGTGAATCAGTATTTACAGCATATTCAATCTTTTTACTTTTTCATGCTCTAAAACACATATGCTACTTTGCTGAAGCCAACTAGCGTATACACGCGGATACCCTTTATGAAACTCGCGTATACCCAGATATCTAATTATGTCATTAGTTCTTCACTTAAATCATTCTATCATTCATTCATTAGATTTTTAATAAATAGTAAACATATGCAGTAAGAACTGAGTAAACCATCACACATGAACACCAGGATTTTTTTAGGTGGAAACCCAAGTCGGGAGAAAACCACCGCTGCAGTTGCTCAGCCTTCAATATTTTATTATAGAGAAAACATCTTACAACATATGTGCTGGCGCAGACTTGACCAGCACGCAGGCACCCACCTGCGCTCGTTTACCAGCCTCTCCTGGAAGGGAGCTCCAACCCCCCGACTCGTTTACCAGCCTCTCCTGGAAGGGAGCTACGACCCCCTGATCTCGTTTACCAGCCTCTCCTGGAAGGGAGCTACGACCCCCTGACTGAAGGCTACAACCCTCAGCACCTCTATGGACCACGTTTCATCAATTTTCACACTGGATCCAACAACTTCAATAGACCACAACTTGCAGGCCACGTTTCATCATATTTACAGACTGGACCCATTCCATACTTTTAAGCTCAAACATACATCACCAATAGATACTTACCAATTCAGACAACACAAATCAGATAGCAGTAATACAGCAGAATAGATCAGATGTTTCATACCCCATGCTTCAGCAAACCCTAGTTTGCATACGCGCTTTCACTTCACTGATGTCGCGTATATACGCGCTTCCGTTCACACAAACCAGCGTATACCTCTGTACATATTTCATTGCGCATACGCGCTTTCTCTTCGGCGAAGACGCGTATATACGCGCTTCCTCTGTGGTGAAGTAGCGTATAGATCTTCAATCATTATAGAGCAGCATACTTCTTCAGATCAGATATTCAGTTCAGATTTACCCTTTTACTTCAGACAGATGTTCGCCTAGATGTTCGCCTCATCACAGATCTTAGCCTTCCATAAGAAGATCTAGTAGATACAAGTACATTTCAGATCTAGATCCCCTTCTTCATCATTGGTGCATCATACATTCAGATTTATCATTCAAGTGTAACCCTTTCCATTCAGATATACTTCAGAGAGAAGTATTCATTCAAGCTCAGACATCTTGCACCCACACTCATGATTTGCATAATGAATTTCTTCTCTTTATATAGGTTTACCCTTTTTCAATACCATGAGCCCCTTTTTCAATACCATGAGCCAAAACAATACCATGAGCCCAAAACTACATTACTTCCGATGGTATTCCTGGACGGGGTCATTTAGACGAATCATTACCCAATACAATGGGTCAATTCCATGGTGGTTACCCCTGGTTTTGCACTTTCAAGAGCGCTTTTGCCCATACGCGACTTGGAACGTTTATTCCCGCATGCATACGTGACTTCCCCTAGGCAGATCCGCGTATGCCTAGAGACATACTCTTTTCATCAAGATTTAGCACATGCTGAATTCCTTTCTTCATTGCCTTCTGTACATACTGTAGATACATCAGATTTACTTCATCAAGAACATATTCTATCAAGCACAACTTCATCAAATAAGTTGCCATCATCTTTATCAAGTCGATTGCCATTCAAGGACAACACTCAGCATCATATTGCTAGTAAACATCATTTCATATCAGATTTACATCATTTACCAAGTCCATCAAGTCAAGAGTAACTTCATCAGGTGGATTGCCATCAAGGACAACACAAGTCGAGCCAATTTATTCTGCGGCAGGGGTGACTTTTCGGACCTCATCAGAACCTATTTCTTCAGATGTTGTGTCAAGCGGAGGCACATTTGGGTTAATAGCGGTCATAATTTCTTGAAAGAAGAATTCAGTGTGGCTACTATTAGACAACAGAGCTTGCTTAGTCATGTGGCCAGAAGATAAAAAAAAATAATGGGATATACAAGAGAGGTCAAGGTGTGGAAAACATGAGCAAAATTTGAATCCCGCAGAACAAACAATCCAAGCCTTATAGCTTCCACGAGAGAGAAAAGGTCGTCAAATCCTTAATTGCCTTCCATCATTACAGAAACGTTAAAAGGTCCTCATAAATCGCCTCATTAATTGCCACTTACCTATGTCATTAAACGAGGAGTGTGGTTGTCCATGCTCCCGCTCCATCCCAATGGCTAGTTTTGTCCATTGCATGCAGCACCTACGCCTATTGCGCACCCCTCTGTACTGCCAGTCCTACGCATCACCCCTGCACATCCATGTGGTTCTGTAGGCCCAGAGGATAGAGGGGATGCGCAATCCCAATCACTCCTTTGTGTGTTACAGACCTTGTTGAGCGTTTGTTCCAATTTTTTTTTGAATGCCTCTATGGTTCCATTTGCCTGCAGATGATATGGGGTACTTTTGGAATGGTGGATTTGGAATTCCTCAGTCAGAGCCTTAATTGTTTCATTAATGAAATGAGTCCCTTTTTCACTCATCAGGACCCTGGGGCACCCAAACTAGGTCAAGATATTTTCAAAAAGGAAGTGTGCCACCATGTCCGCAGTGCAGTCCTTGACAACTGCAGCTTTGGCCCACCTAGTAACGTAATATGTGGCCGTAATGATATATCGAGTGCATGTATTCTTACCGGGGGGGTTAATGGGGCCTATGAAGTCAATGGCTCACTTATCAAATGCATGTAGGGCCGTCTGTGGTTGCAAGGACATATCATCTCGGCACGAAGGTCTTCCTGTCTGTTGGCACGCGTCACAAGCTTTACAATATGTGTGGGAGTTTCTATGTAGTATGGGCCACCACAACCCAACTCTTAGTATCTTCTGCACAGTTGATTTTCTGGCATAGTGACCTCCTACCACTCCTCTATGGGCTTCTGCTAAAATGGCATGTCTTTCATGTTCTAGTACACACCTTCGTAGCATCTCATCAACTCCCAGCTTGTACAACTAGCCCACAATGATGGTAAAGTCAATGGCATGGGTGACAAATTCTCTTTTTTTTTGTACCGAGTAGTCTGTAGGGGCCATCCTCGTAGTTAAGAATTGAATAATATTTGCAAATTTCTCTTCAACCACCTTAATAGCAAATATCTACGCATCAGGCAAGCCTGTTTCTAGGTTAGTTGGCTCTTCACCACTCTCGATGTGGGACAAGTGGTCTGGTCCAACATTTAGTCTCCCAAGCTTTAAAATTATCTCAAAATCATACTCCTGAAATAGTAGTAACCATTGAAAAATCTTCCCCCCCCCAACAAAGGCTTATTGACTAGGTACTTTAAAGCCGAATGATCTGTGAACATCTTGAAGTGCCCTCCTAGTAGATAGTGTCGGTATTTCTGCAGGGCATAAAACATGGCTAGTCCCTCGCGTTCAGTAGTAGATTAATTATGTTATGTGCTATAAGTAATTATGTTCTACTAAAAAACACAACTGGGTGGTCAATGTCCCCTTCCCCGAGTTGCGTGAGGACAACACCTAGGGCGATCCCTGAGGCATCCACATGGACATGAAAAACCTTCGCCCAATTAGCAAATATGAGGATAGGTGCAGAGACCATATTTTCTTTGAGCAGCTCAAAAATATTCTGATACTCTGCGTCCCAGAAAAATATACGTCCTTCTTTAGTAGCTTCTCCATTGGTGTCATGATCAATGCGTACCCTTGAATAAATTTCCTATAGTAGCCAGTGTGCCTGAGGATAGAGCACAACTGCTTCTCAATTGTGTAGACTACTAAATTGATGATAACTGCCACCTTGGCTGGGTGAACCATCAATCCTTTCCGATAGACCACATGTCCTAACAAGATCCCGAAAGGTACACAAAATATGCATTTCTTAATGTTTAGGGAGATTTGGTGTTTTTTGTAGGCATCCAACATCATGCGCAGGTTCAATATGTGCTTCTTTACCAATACAAACAATGTTCAATCGTCAAAGTATACTTCCAGGAACTTTTGAATGAATTCCTTGAATACTACCACCACTACTCGTGAGAATATGGTAGGGGCATTCTTGAGCCCAAAGGGCATGACAGTGTATTGGAAGGATCCGCATTCGGTTGCGAAATTCGTTTTGCTACGATATTTGGGTGCGATTATGATCTGATGGTAGCCTGAAAACTCATCAGTGAAAAAGTATGCTTCCTGACCTCGCACACTATCAATAATTTCATCAGAGAATAGTGTAAGGAAGGGACCATGTATGCAGACATCATTCAACTTGCGCAAGTCTATGCAGATTCTTATTTCCCATTTTTTCTTCATTTCTTGGACACCATAGGGCTTACCCAATCAGATTTTTCTACTAGTTCGATGATGTCGGTGGCTATCATTTTATCAATTTATTCTCTTACTTTCTACTTATATTTGGGGTTCAATCGGTAAGTTTTCTACGTGACAGGATGTACATCAGGTTTTAAGGTGATCCAGATGACACCCAGGTCCCCTACAATACCTTTGAGCTCTAAAAATTTTGTGGGAAAGAGATCTTGATATTCAGTGACTAGTTCTGTGATTTTTCCAATGGTATTATCATCCAAGTAATCCACAATTATAATAATCTTGGGTTGTTCTTTCGTTCCAATGTTGAATTCCTTTCACTTGAGAGGCTTAGTCATGTCTACTTCTTGTACGGCGGGTCCAGCAACTGCGCGTTCACCCTCGGACTCCGAGATAGGGATATTTCGCGGGTCCTCATCACACTCTTCCACTGATAGATTCTGATAGTTGGAAATATCCCACATATGCACATCCCAAGATGGTTCCCCACATTTTATGAGAGGGTGTGAGTCATCAAACACTATAGCATCTATGTCCTGTAGGGCTTCATCTAATGCCTCAGTTTCGCCTATCAACCCGAATGTCCCAAAAAAATCTTCCCTCATGATATCCCAGTGGCAAGTGCACTGATGTAGCTCTGCATCCAAATACCACATGGTGGGGATAGGTCCCAAGGGGTGGATAAACATGTGGAACCATTCATCCCAAGTCCTTTTGCACCATGCTTCCATCCATAATGAAAATTTCTTGCGCGGGTCCCTACGGCCGAGGAAAATATCCATAGGTAGGTTGACCAGAGGTTCGAATCTTAGGATCGTCATTCTGTGACATTCCTCCGAATCCTAGAAAGTCCACTTATGAGTTTCCCACCACTACGCAAGGGGTCGCATGCATAGCTAGGTTAAGCACCCACAACCTTCGTTCCCTTGGGACTTCGACTTCGAATGCTTTAAGAAAATCCCTAACACTACCATAATCATCAAAATAGGGAAACTCTCTTACCTAAGAGGAGATGCAGTAGAAGCTCTTTTTTATCTTCAAGCATCATAGCATAGATACATCATGCAATCGGTTCTGTCAATTTTCTATCTCCTTATCTGAGTTAGAGAGACATTCGTTGTCCTACTCCCATCAAAGCACGCCATCAGCGGTAGGGTTGATCCAATCCTCATTCTAGGTAGTTAGCTTGTATATCTGATCAACATCATCCCCTTCGTGCAATGGTTCTGTATATTGCTCGCCCTCTTCTGGACTTAGAGGGACTATTACTCACTTACCCTCATTTTCAAAAACCATGGTTCACCTTTTTTATTTGATATTACCTCCCATGTCGATATCCCAATCCATCCCTAAAAGCGCAAGGTAAGGGTCTGCATAATCTACAATTTGAATCACCTCAAAGTTTTTGTATACCTTAACTCTCACGATGTCTACAATAACCTTTGATAGCCCTCGTAGTGGTATGATCTTCTGCTGGTTTGCCATGCGAAGATGTATAGTAGACCATTCTAGCTTGGGCTCTCCCATCCTCTTCCAAGTCTGTTTAGGCAGGACATTCACATCAGATCCTAGATCAAGGATGACATGCTCCATTTCATAATCCCCAATCTGCACAGTTAGCCACATTTCCCGACCAGTTCTCTTCTTATGCTTATAAAGTTTGTTGACATCTCTTACTTCTGTTGGTGGGGAAATATTTTATGTGCAGCTGTCTATCAATGCTTAGATTTTCTCAACCAATTTTTGGTTGCGTAGTAACTTCATACATGCCTATAGGAATGGCTTCACTTCTTCATCTTCTTTCAGGTCCGTTGGGGTCTGGGAGGTAGATGCCTCATTTTTGGTAAATTCTTTTCTAGCTTCAAGGAAGGTTTTTTTTCTTTCTATAAGTCCAGGCTTTCCCTTTTGTCAGTGACTTTTTTGATAAGTGGTTTGGCTGCAGATTTTTCCTTAGCTCCTCCCATGGTCATGCCACTACACATAATTATGTTAATATTGGGCCCCTCATCGCGCAGCTCCACCTTAACCCTTTGCACATTCTGCGTCGGCGTTTGATTTTTTTCCCGCATATTTTCTATCAGTACAGGAAAATATTCGATCAAATGATCCAACTACTTATAACACATGAAATATTTTCGTGCAGGGTTCAGACAGTCCCTTGCGAAGTGTCCCACCTCTCCACAGTTGTAACATATCGGTTGTCCTCTTCCCTGTCCTGTGCTTCCACCTCTTCCCCCCCCCCCCCCTTGGCCTCTTGTTGATGAGCCTCCTCGTCGAGAGGGAGATAGTGGTGTGGGAAAGTTAGCTTGTACCCTATACAAGTTTCCTCTATCTATCATCAAATCATACGTCTGAAATTTGTGCTCATCATGTCCTACAGACGAGCAGAATTTTCACCACTGCTACTTCAATTATGGGACATAGGCACCAAGTCGGGGGCAGTGGTTTGTATCATGCAATCCAACTAATCGACAGTTAGTGCACCATAACGTGGGGTTGCTTGGTCCCGCAGCCTCTTTGGGGCGTATCGAGTTAGGTCCCCCAGCCTGCATGTAGTCCAATAGTAGAGGACACTGATCCTTGGTGTGGCCTGTCACTCTACACTGTATGCACCAGATGTCTGTGCTGGCTTCTTTTCCTCGTTATTTTCGTAGATTCTAGATTTCTAGGCGCATTGCCTCCAACTGGCTCTAGATATGTTTCACCCCAAACTGGGCATCGTCCCTTGGCGCAACTTCTAGATTCATGGAAATTTCCAGGGCCTTACGAAGTGTCGCACCTCTCCACAAAACTTCAATCCATACTCGCCTGTCCTCTTCAATTTCCCTTCTCGCTTCCACCTCTCCCCCCCCCCCCCCCCTCGGCCTCTTGCCAGTGAGCCTCCTCATCGAGAGGGAGATAGTGGTGTGGATGGGTCAGCTTGTACACTATACAGGTTTCCTCTATCTATCATAAAATCATACGTCCGACAGTTGTGCTCATCATGTCCTACAGATGAGAAAAATCTGCACCACTACTACTTCAATTATGGGACATAGGCACCGAGCCGGGGGCAGTGGTTTGTATCATGAATTCCAACTAATTGAGAGGCAGTGCACCATAATGTGGGGTTGCTTGGTCCCGCAGCATCCTTGGGGCGTAACGGGTTAGGTCCCCCAGCCTACATGTAGTCCAATAGCAGAGGACATTGATCCTTGGTGTGGCCTGTCACTCTGCACCGTATGCACCAGATGTCTGTGCTAGCTTCTTTTCCCCATTATTTTTGTAGATTATGGATTTCCAGGTGCATTTCCTCCAACTAGCCCAGGATCTGGTGCACCCCAAACTAGGCATCGTCCCTTGGCACAACTTCTAGATTCATGGCAATTTCTAGGGCATTTTCTTGTGTATCAATTGTCTACTAGCCCATGGATCCACACAAGTGAGGTAATAACATGGCAATGACCATCCTTTGTGTTATCTTTCTTCGTACTTAAAATCCCCATCCCCGATAAATTTCTTTAGCCGCTGATCGACCTCCCATATAGATTCTGTAGGTCCCTGTCAGAAATTTTTTAAGTCGATCACCAATTGAGCGTAGGAATTCGGCTTCCGAAACTGTTGTTTGAAGGCGTCCTTAATTTCCTATATTGATGGATCCATGTGCTAGCTGACGTACCCCATGAACCAATCCAAGATTCTTCCCTCAAAGGCTAGGGATAGTTGTGCCCTTTTTACAACATCGCTAGCAACATTCTGCCGAGTCCATACTGATTTTTCTATGAACCAAAATTAGTCCATGTCCTCGTCCCCACACCCTTAAAGGTAGGTAGCTTCATGTGTGTGGCCATGTCATCTTCCTGTGGTGGTGGTGGGGTAGGAGAGTTCTTGCCTTTTCGCGGATTTGACAGTGGGGTAACCGGCGGACTAGTTTCTGCGTGCGTAGGCGACTTTCTTAGGGGACTATATAATGATTTTTCCCCTTATTGGTTAACCCTGTAATACTTACCGCTTCATGTTGTACTTTATTTCTGATCGTAGGTCATTCATGTGGTGTGACTGCACAACACACCTTTTTCACACAATAGTATCTTAATTAGTAGCGGCAACGTTTTCAAAAACTTACCTCTAAACCCTTTGAAGAACCTCCACTCGGCTTCAGAATAAGATACAAATTGATCAACTGCGAATTTCATTACAAATCCTCCCAAAACGCTATCCACCCAGTGATCTGGAGTCCGGGTGATTTTATTATCAACCCTTTCCAACTGTCAGATCAGTTTAGGAGTCCATTGCGTAACCCGATCATTCTTCCCACAGGTCTAGAACTTCACTAACCTTGCTAACCACTCCTATAGTTCGTGTGCGAAGGTTACAAATAAAATCTCATATACCTCGGTAAAGATATACTTGTTTTTCCACTCTTCGACAGTCAGCCTTGTACTTCGATTCTCTTTTAAGGAAAATTCCTGGATCTATTTCTCGAACCAGTCTTCAAGCTTAGACTTCTCAAGCCGCCACTAACCTCATGGCATTGCCCTTTTTCTCTCAAAATTCTCCCGGTCCCAGCAAAAGAACCATTTGTTGGCTTTAGGGGTCTTGACCCAGGTTCAGATTTAAGGTTTTCCAACAAACCCCTATACTACTGGCCCTTTCGGCAATGACCTGCTTGTGCAGGCCAATGTCTCACCCGAAGTAGTATGGGAGGGTGTTGGAAGCATGTTTCTGCACCCTACGAGAAAGGGGGTTAATAGAGGCGGCCTTGTTAAGATCTATCAGATTTGCACAGAAGAAATATTATTACAGAACCTTTAACATTGTACGTGCAGAATGAGGAATTCATAAACCACAGATAGCATAAACAAATATTACTAATCAGATCTCAGTAATACCTTCACATCCACGTGCGCATCAATATTTATCAACAAACTGAATCACCGTAATATCAAGAACATAAAAATTCTATAACACAGAGATGCCATCAAATATATTTATCATTCATTAACTTCCAAAATCCACTTACATACCCAATTCCCAACCCGCGGACACAGCTAGCGGGGTCTGCACACAACAGGACTGAGGATCTCCGCACACACAGCCAGCCGGAGTCCTTACCCAATTACAACCCAAAATAGATCTCAACAGTTCGTAATTAGCATTAATCAATCTTAGCCTACCTCTAGACTTGATTACCCATCTATATATAGCAACTTAGCCTGCACTATCCTATGGTCTACAAACCATGGTTTTTGGACCCTAGGTCTACCCTTTTGAACCATTACAATCCATTGGGGGTTTGACCCACCCAAAACCCCCTTTGCTAGACCAAATATTACAAAAATATTACAAAACTGGACAAAATTAGGGCTAGGAACCCCCGTTCCAACAGTATGAATAAAACCCTAAGTAGTTAGTGCATAAGGATTTGATGGTTAGGGTTTGATAGGAACCTCGGTTTATAGAAATTACTTGAGATTTGATGTATGAAACCCTATCATGGTCTATGTGAAGATTCTCAAGCACTTGGGATTGATTTTATGAAGCCCTATATGACCTGGTTGTTGATAAAGTTGATTGAAGGAAGGATTATTATGTGGACTATGAATAGTGATGGCTCCTGAATTCTAGTTCAAGAGGGAGAGGATCACCTTGCATTGAAGATAAGTGCTCCTTGACTCTTGATGTCTCTTTGTTTACTTACTCTTGTTTAGACTTATAGATCTAATTATTATAATTATTTTTTTTATCAATCCTTATAATTTCTTCATGTATATTTGAAGTAGATGGATGTATCTAACCTCCTTGATGATATGTGATAAGTGGATCCTTCTTGGGGATCATTGGAGATGCAAGAAAGAAAATCTAGATCTAGAAAAGGTAAAGAGGCACTTGATGAAAAGGCGACAAGCACTACAAGTTGCCTATGTGAAGGTGCACATGTATGTGAATTCTAAAAGGTATGCATGGTATATTGTTTTAATGTTATGTATTAGCTATAACATTGGATGTCTAGGTAAGCACTATGGTATGTTGAGAATGTCTCCTTCGCAAATGGCTCATACATGCATATGAAAGTGATTTGGATTTTATGTTTCCTATGATGAAATGGTGAACCTAGTATTGAATATTTTGATCATAATGATCTTCTTGATTATGTGAGGCTACTTATTTTTTATCTTAGATATAGTGGCATAACCTGATGTTTTAATAACATCTATTTTTTTTGGAGATCTTGATTTCGTGAAGAGGGATAACACCTTGACTCTAGTAAATGATACTCTTGACACTTTATATGCATAATACATGTTTGATCTCTTATAGAAGGTTACCTCATTGATATGGTATTGATAATGGTTGAGATAAGTATGATGAATGTATGTTACACTCTTGTTGTTTTGGTAAAGTTTTATTGAATGCTCTGACTTGATCCTATTGATCATGATAAGCATGGTAACCATGATAGAACTATGATATTGACACTCTAGATCTCTTATTAACTGTGGTTATATTTTAATGTTCTTAGTAATTATGGCATATGGTAAAACTGAATGCCCTAACTTAATGGTTTGACATGATAGAAGAGATAGTATGTTCATGATCTTTGAAGTGTGATGTATCACTTGTCCGTTTCCCCTATCATGTGATTTTAACCCTTGATGAAAGTTTTATGTCATGATGTGATGATGTAATAGATGACCATGATGGATATATGTTTGATTTTATGATCTAACAGATCTGTTGTTGCATGAATCTAGTAAAGACAGGTTGATGACATGAATGAAGATTAAATTATAAGTTCCATTTAAGTATGATTTATGGGTGTATGCAATTATTAATGTATCTAACATTGTTGATCTACAACAGAGGTCTGAGCCTCACTCACAAAAAGGAAGGCCCTTAGGTGCGACTATGCCTAATAGACACAAAATTGAAGTTTTTTACATGAAAACAGATGTTAACCTAGATGATGTCAGTTCTATAGATGTGTAGTTGAAATATCTGAGAACAAGGAAGTTGGAATGTTTGCAGGTGGTCGTGACATACATATAGATATGTCATTATGTTTACAGGAATTTCACATGATTTAGAAGATTGATATAGATGAAATATATGATGTCTGATGATGACTTATACCTTTGGATCAATGATTGAGAAGTGTCTAGGACTATTTATATTACCATGATATAAAATTTGGATTTGACATTATTTCTAATGATTTGACTTGACGACAATCATATATAACCGTAGTTACTTGTATTATGATCATGGAAATGAATTGATGAAGTTTTGGATTCATATTAAGTGGTTGATGAAAACATGTTGGCATGATAATAGATGATGTCATGACTTGATGAAAGATTTACTTGTCACCTAGTTCAATGAACTGATAGTGAGATATTTATGATTTTTTATATTAGTATTTATCTGGCTTCTAAACTTTGATGATTTTATTTAGTTTATTTGGTTGCATAATAATTATTTATGAAAGGTTAGGCATGATGGTTTGGTAAAGTTGTATAAATTATACAATATGCATGTATATCTTGGATTCACCCGATCTAAAAATATGCTAAAGTTAAATATTGAATCTCTTCTAAAAATATTTGTGGAATTAAAAGCACAATCGCTAATTACATACACATGAAGAAAGATCAATCACACACAACACATATAATTTCCTAGTGAAAGCTTATAGCTAAAAACCCCACTATATTATATTGTATATTATATCATGGATCATGAAACAATTACATACAAAAATCTAATCACAAGAGCTCTCAGTACATCAGCTAGTTGTCTCACATTGTCATACAAAAATTGGCAAATCCCTTAGACAATTTACTATCTCCAGAAAACTTGCCTTCACTGCGCAATCCCTACTGAAAGCAATCCTTGAATTGATGCCTTCTTGCCTGCCTTGACTGTGCAAGTATCATGGGCTCATCCAATGTGTGCGTGCTTGTTGTTACAGGGTAAATGACCTCCCTATAACACTTGCATGTGTGCAAGTGGATAATGTCACAACTGGTACTTTACTTCCCTTTCACGTAGAACTCAACTGGGTCTCCACTGGATCTGACATGCATGTAGTTAATAATAGTAAATCTTCAGTTGCATGTGAGATCACTACTTGTGAATTAATTAATAATTAATTCACTTGATCTCTCACTAGTGTATCTTCAGTTACAACTAGCACAACTGAGCTTAACTCACTTAACTGAGTTAAAATATTTACAACTTGCACCAACTCATCCAACACTGCACTTCCAACTTTTTTACAACTAGAATCACTCAGTTACAACTAAAGTCAACCTTCAAGTCCCACCAACCAACCTCTTAACTCAAAATTTACTTAGCTAACTGATTTTCCACTTCAGTTAACTATTTTCAGGTCCACATTGAGAATATATTATAGTTTAATGTCCATATAAATTAAGGGATATTAAAAATAGACATGCACCTAAAAATAGCCTGTGGGCCCCACCCTAGTGTAGGTGCTTAATTTTCACTAGGATCACGGGTGGAAAAAAAAATTCTTGTTGAATCTCAACACTCCCTCTCAGAAAGAAAGGGATTATCCTTCACCCCGATCCTGTCTCTATGGTATTTGAATTTTCTCCTGGTGCTCACCTTCATCAGAATATCTACATCCTAATCTTCCATAGGAATGTACTAAAGCAACATAATTCTCCTCTACACACAATCTATGAGATGATGGTACCGAATATCTATATGCTTGGACCTATCATGAAACACAGGATTGATCGAGAGTTTAATGCAACTTTGATTATCATAATGAATCACTGTCAGATCCATCTGAGAACCAAACAAACCAAACAAGATCTTTATCATCCAGATAGCCTCACATGCAGCTTGACTTGCTACCGTGTATTCCGCTTCCACTGAACTGAGTGCCACAGATCTCTACTTCCTGTTGTACCAAGAAATAGTTGTAGACCCGATACTAAATACCCCCCTTATGCGTTCTTTCTGTCTGATGGACTGTTAGCCCAATCCGCATCCATGAAGCCTTGCAACTTCACTACATCCGTTCTTTCTGTACCATAGACCATACTTTGGTGTGCCCCTCAAGTATCTTAGGAAATTCTTCCCTGCCTTCCAAAAGAGCTTGGTAGGCTTAACCATCGCTTGACTTAGCTGGTTAAATGCATAGAAAATCTCCACTCTCATGTTCGCTAGATACATTAACGAACCCACTAATTGTCGATAGATAGTAGCATCCACTACCTCTCCAGAAGTAGCATCCTCTTTCCTCCAGTTTCCTGGAAGAGGCGTATCCATGGGTTTGTAGCTCTCCATGTTAAACTTACCAGTTATCTCCTTTGTATTTTTTCCTTGATACACAAAAATTTCACCATCCCGCTGCAATATTTCCAATCCAAGGAAACAATGAAGGAGGCCCATATCCTTCATTTCGAACTCCCTTGCAAGATCCTCCTTTCATGAGTGTATCAGATGCTCATCATCAGTCAAAATTATATCATCAACATGAATAAAAACGATCAATAGCTTACCCTCAACCACGATCTGGTTCAAGTTTGCATCTTCTTCACTTTTGGTGAAGCCCAGTCTGGTGAAATAGTTGTCTATCCAAGTGTACCAAGAATAGGGTGCTTTCTTTAGCCCATACAACGCTCTTTTGAGTCTGCACACATGCGAATCACTATTGAAGATCTTTAAAACTTCATGCTGCTCTATGTACATCTCTTCCTCAATTATCCCATTGATAAACATAGTTTTCACATCCATTTGATGAATGCACTAGCCCATCTGCGCTGAGAGTGCAAGTATGGTCCTTATGGAAGAGTACCTTGCGACAGGAACAAAAGTCTCATCATAATCTATCCCCTCGATCTGTGAGAAACCTCAGGAAAAAAACATGGCCTTTTTTTTCTCCACACTCCCATCAGCAGCTTGTTTTACCTTGTAGATCCATCTCAAACCTACCACTGATTCGTCAACCGGTCTTGGGACAATTTCCCATGCACTGTTTTTGACAATGGAGTCACACTCCTCCACCATTTCATCAACCCAAGTAGGTTGCTACACTGCTTCCTAAAAGGAAGATGGTTCAGTCACAATACATTTTCTCATAAGAGCCATGTATCCATTAAATCAGTTAGGAGACTGTCTTTGTCTGCGTTATGAAGTAGGAGTTCCTACATTCTCTGCAACATCAAGTTTGAGCCTATCAGCTTCTGTGGTGCACTTTTTTCCATTTCAGATGGATGGCTTTGCATGAGTGGTTTCCTTCAGTCCATTAACCTCCTCATGTGGCTGATTCACATCTTGAGACTCATATTTAGGAACCAGCATATCCTCCTTCGCGTGCAAGTACAATTCCCTCTCAAGCGAAAACCGCATGGCTTTCCCCTCATCAAATTTTATATCTCATCGCACAACAGTCATTCTGTTGTTTGGAAAATATACACGATAATTATGGGGTGTTTTTGTGTACCCCAAAAAAATCCCAACTTTAGTGATCGACTCCAGCTTCTTCCTGGCGTCCCTGGTCACATGCACATAAACAGATGAGCCAAAAATCTTAAAGTGTGAAACATTCTGTTTCTTACCAATGAAAGCTTCTTCAGGTGTACTCATGCCAAGTAATCTATGAGGACAACTGTTTTGCACAAAAACCGTAGTGTTTCATGCTTCCACTCACAAATTCATTGGCAGGCCCTGATCATGCAACATCGCTCGTGCTGCACCCACGATTGTTCTGTTCTTCCTCTTTGTGACCCCATTTTTTTGTGGGTTATGAGGCGCTATGAGTTCTCTTCAAATTCCTTCTTTGATGCAAAAGTTATTGAATTTGTTAGAGATGTATTCTCCACCATTATCGCTCCTAAGAGCCTTCACTTGCTTCCCTGTCTCTTTCTCCACCAATGCCTTAAACTCACAAAACTTAGAGAATTTTTTATCTTTCTTCTTCATGAAGAAGATCCAGCATTTACGAGAAAAGACATCAACAAATATTACATAGTACTTATGTTTTTTTGTTGAAGAAACGGAGAATGGCCCACACACATTTGTGTGAACTCTCTCAAGGATCCCTGAAGCACGGTTCTCCTTCTCATGAAAGGTGGACTTTACATAATTCCCCATGGTGCAACCCTTGCACTGATCTAACTGAGAAAGTGTTCCCATTGGAAGTCCAGTAGATATTTGTTGCATGAATTTCAAGGCTCCATGATGAAGATGGCCCAATCTCCTGTGCCATAATTTGCCCTCACCCTGGCTCACCATTTTCTCCGCCTTGCCCACCATGGTAGTGCAACCATCTACCTCCATCTTGTAGAGATTGTTAACTCTAATCCCTATCCTCTTGGCTTGAACTATTGTTTTATGTCGCAGGAAAGATTTTCCATCACTAAAAACAACGTCATAACCTCTGTCCTCCAATATTGCGACTGAGACCAAATTTTTCTTCAAACCTAGTACATGCATCACATATTTTAATTGAGATGGTTTACTTGACTCCCTATGAAAGGTAATGGTACCAATCCCGGTAGCACTATACCATCCATCGTCGCCCATCTCAATATGCATCTGGAGATCTTTCTCCTCCAAGTCACTGAAAATTTCCTTGTCTCCTGTCATGTGAAAGGAAGTGCCATTATCCAAATACCACACCGATCCCAATGCACTTGACACCATGCATATAATCAAGGAGAATTCAAGCTCAAATTGCAAGGCAAGTGCCTCACCAGATGCAACTTCAACAACCTTCTTGTTCTTCTTCTTTTGTTTCTAAACTAGCACAACTGAGTTTAACTCACTTAACTGAGTTAAACTATTTACAACTTTCACAAACTCATGAACCACTGCACTTCGAACTCTGTTACAACTAGAATCACTCTGTTACAACTAGAATTACTTTGCATGTCCCACCAACCAACCTTTAACTTGAAATTCACTTAGCTAACTGTTTGGCCAGTTCAGTTAACTATTTCAAGTCCACATTTTGAATAGATTACAATTTAATTTCCATCTAAATTAAGGGATAATAATAATATACTTTCACCTAAAAATAGCCTGTGGTCCCACCCTAGTGTAGTTGCTTAATTTTCACTAGGATCACGGGTGCCAAAAAAAATTCTTGTTGAATATCAACAAAAGTGTTATGGTAGCAGTGAGCATTGCATGAAGCAAGCTCTCCTGATCTAGATATTTCTACATTGACAGTTATATGATGAAGTCGGGATGTTGTATTGATCCAAGCCTTTTCTTCAGAAGTGTTCCAAGGTATAAATTTGATTTTGATTTTGTTTTTTAATATACTACGGTCAGGTAAAGAGCCTCTAATGATATAAGTTAGAGGGAGATGGATTCTCCAACTCAACATGGTGTATCATGGCATGATGAATTAAATTTTGAAGTTGAGAAAATACAATCTATTAAAGAAGTATTGGAAGATAGAAATAAAAATACGTGTACAATTTGATTTGAAGTTCAAGATGTTGTTGAACTGGACATGGAAACCGAAAACTGATTGAAGCATTGATGTTCCATTTAGAACATTCATCTTTATATATACAATGATGTGCATAGAACCTGGGTCGATTCATTATTGAGTCACTTCATTCACATTTAGTTTCCATAGGAAATCCTTCGAGTTGTTTGCATGAGATGATCTATTCTTGGTATTTAATATTCCTCCTATGATATATGAATGTATGCATATGTTGATGTTGATTACTGATGAAGATGAGCACATATGGGTGTTTCCTGAGTATGATATCTTCCATGATGAGAAGTTTCTAGTACAACTGAGGTTGGATCTGATATTGCTAGCATGGCTAGTTATGAGGCAGGATGTAGAATCTCCTTAGACAAATGTTTGAGCATGTTTTAAATATGACATGGATACGTTGCGATGCCATAGATAATAAAATAATCCCATATATATATATATATATATATATATATATATATATAGTTATAGTTGGGACAGAGATACTCTCATATATTGAGACACTGCAGTTGTAAGAGACAAGATTATGTTTGTGTTTGGCACCCCCTTGAGAGGTAGGATGATTCCTTTTGTGATTTATATGAATATTTATGTTCTAACATGATATTTGAGTTGATGACCTTTATGAATAAGAGACAACTACTACTGACATGATGATTACTGAATACAAGTACGATGATATAAGTATTATGAGAACAACGTTGATTGAGGACACTGAGCCATACTCTTCCCTCCCTATGAGCTCCTAGGGTGAGGAATTGAGATAAAGCGCTCCTGGGGTTGAGGAGCATAGGTAATTTTTTCCCCTATTAGATATAAATATGCATAACCTGTTGGAGAGCCCATGGAATTATTTTACTCGGAAGCGATTGATCTTGTTAAACTAGTTTATCATTGCATAGTAATCAATAAAAAGACTCAAATTCAAAATCAGTTTTTACATTATCCAACTGATCCTCCTCACATTGATATTGAGATAGAGGAGGAAAAAAGGCATGGTGATCAGATGATGCCGCATAATTCCACAAAAAAACCCTTCGCTGATGTTAACTATGGATAATAGGGTGTTATCCCTATCTATTACCCATAGGGTTGGAATAGTATCTCACCCTGTTGTGCAGGAAAAACCCCTCTACGGACAGAGGTGATCCCTCTAGCCCTAGAGTGGGTCTAGCAACAAGGGAACACACTGAATTCCTAACTTCCTAGCTTGTAAATGAAATATGGACTGGAACATATATCCTACCTTAGTCCAATGCTTTTGTCATGGCATGTGGCAGGGATCCTTCGATCTTTGTCTTCACACCTTGCGCTCCATTGGTGACGATGTCCATGCACCTGAAAAAAGATAAAAAAACGTTGACAACATACAAACATATACATTCATCTACAGATATCAAACTAGTCAAGGAGAGTTAGACACTTTGAATATAAAAGGAAATAAAGTTGGAACCAGAAACCAATCATGTAATATTGATATATGAAAAAGAAGGTTACAATCTATGCCTTGAAGTTGTAGATCTCCTTCAGTGGGTTTAGTCAAGCACGTCTCAAGCATTCGCTCGTCGTTCGGCTTGATAAGGCAGTGGGCTTAAAATATCTCTCATAACAGTGGACTCTTCTTTGCTCTCTTCAACACACCTGCTATAACTATTGACTGTTCAGCTATCTGAATCAATGTGAGGAAGAAACATTTATAGGAGAGGAGGAGGAGGTTTGGGATCCACATAAGGTGGAGGAGAGGTTTATCCCTTTGGGGAGTTTCAAATTTATAGGAACTAATAGGCCAAAGGGAGAAAATTGACTTGATCCAATTGAACAAACAACCATGACTCCGCTCACCAATTTGTTAAACCATAGAAGCTTCATTTCTATTTTAAAACACTTTCCAAAAGCATCTCAACACGGGTTCCCTTCTAATACAAAGTTTCTATGGGCATGAGGCTCAGTGTTAAGTTGTTCATGGGTACGAGGACATAAATACCTACCAGTTTTGACCCAAAAGCATAGGTTTTTTAGGGTCTAATTGAGGAATGATCAATAGAGATTATGTTCTTGACATGTTAAGGGATGAAATTCCATTTATGGAAATGTATGACAGTACACAAGGGTCACTAAAATTGTCCTCCAATTTTCGGGATCGAGATTGCAGGGATGGTGACAAAATACTGTGTAACAAATGCCCCCTAAAGCATGAAGTCCGAAAGAGGAGGAGGGGTGAAATTATTTACGAGAACATGCCCAAACCAAAATGTCGTCATCAGAAGACTTGCAAGATGAAGTACAATTGATATCTCTGATACATGAATACATGGTATGGGTGCAAAAATCCATAATACAGAACATGTAATAAGATGAAAGGTATGGACCCTGCCATCTGGTGAGAAGGATCATCAAATAGAATCAGGTATGGTCACAACCATCTAATCAGAAGAGTCATGCATATAGTCATGATAAACCAAATCGTCCCGCATCCTAAATTTTATCAGACAAAACCCATGGTATTGCGCTTCATCTCGACCTGAACAAGTACATATTCAAGCATGTGAATAAATGAGCTGGAGTCGAACACACAAGAAAGTCACCCGATTACCAACCAATGATGAAAGTTTTTAACAGGCGCGAGAAAGACCACCAATAATGACAATGGTTCTCAAGGTAATACTAGTACAATCCACGAAATGTGAAAAATGAGTTGGAGTCGAACACCCACGAAATCACTCGATCAAAGGCAAATAATGAGAACCTGTCGTCGAAGGCAAAGAACTTTCCATTGAGGCATGCAAGATCCAAGGTACTAGAAGGGAGTCTCTAGATCATCTTCCTGGATAATGAGCTGAATTGAACAGGAAGTGATCGGTCGAATGAGGGCCATAATGTTTCCCACATCATCGACACGAGACAGAGGAATAAGATGATAGTTAATCAGGACTAAATAGAGGATCAGGGTTTGAAAACTGCAGAAGGAGATTCTCTTGAACATATTTGGTGACACAACTCTGGAATTTGGTAGTATTTGACATCAAGGGATCTGAGGTCATGGTGAAAATGAAAAGAGTAGATGAGAGGTCAAAATGGATAACCCAAACTCATGGAGGAAAAATGACGAATATTGGATGTCCCCAACCTGACACGAACTGTAGACAAGTGTCACGTTCAAGAGTGACATATTGCCGATACAACTGATAACTGGTTCCATTTCCCCCCACCATTTATGGCGAGTACCCCAATTATTTTTGGAAACAAGCTTGAAGGGGATATCATATGCTTTTCGTGTAAGTTTTTCCTTCAGAAAAATCCATCTTAGTACATTTTACGAGCCCTAGGAAGGAGGAACTCGGTAACGTCATGATGACGGCATCCGATGTCATTTAGTTTTAGCGAGTCTAACAAAGGAAGAACTTGGTGTCTTTTCATGTTTAGAGAGTTTTAAAAGAAGCAGGAAATAAAACTTCAGTGGGTCCCTTTTTGTAGGTAGTCTCACAGATCCGAAAATGTAGAAAACAATACCTGAGAAAACCTCTTAGCCATGTTCGACCAAGGTATTCCCTTTTCATAAATAATCTATCCCAGCCCAAAAAAGGGGTAAACGTATATTGGGAAAATGATGTTTTGCAGCCTTTAACGAGTTCAAAATGGCAAGAGTCTCAACAATCTTTTCAATTTTTGAGAGTTAGAAAAGAGCTGAAATTTGACTCCTCCTGGAGGAATGAGTGGTATTAAAGGTTGAAACTGGTTCTGGTGATGGTGGAACTGCTCAGAACAAGTAAAGTTCAAGAGGCTGGCTAAAAAAACCACTCATTTCAACTGTTCCTCAGGAATGGGTAAAATAATCAAGTGAGGGCATATGATCAGTGAGCAAATGGTAACGATGGAATGATAAAACCAAGGCTCATCTAGAAAAATAGGCTGACAAAATGGAAATCACGAGAGGTAAAATAAGAATGGTTTCATTTTTACACAAGCTTGAAATCAGGAAACTCTGCTTGAAGTTGGTTTCATTTTTACAAAAGCTTAAAACATGGAAAAATATGCTTTAAATAAGTTGGCATGCCCCCAGCATGATGACTCAATTCGAGGTACATGCCCTCCCAACTTCATGGCATTCACCTGAGTAGAATACTGGTTACTAATAGGTGGATGGAATGAAGGTTCAATTATGAGATCAAGAAAAAGATTCAACCTGGATTTCACAAGATCTAATCAAAAGCTTGAATTGCACGGGAACGTGTTTCATTTTTTAATGAGGTTGACACATTAAAAGAATTATCCTCACGAAACCTTGTTTCATTTTTTAAGGATCTTGGCACAAGAAAATGAACTATGCTCCGAAAGAATCTTGTTTCATTTTTTAAGGAGCTTTACACAAGAAATTGAACTCTGTTCATGGACCTGATCATGACGAATAAGCAATCATGGCTTCCAAGAGTTTCTCACCCGACGGGAAAACAACACTCTGGAAATTAGGATCCAATGCCCCCAATACATTGTGTACTACTTCACTGACTAAATTATCAGTGGACGTGGACATGGAATAAGTGGCTACATAATTGACCTGTGGTAGGGAAGATATCACCGGAATGTAAGGACCAGGAAGGGATGATGGTAAACTAGATGTCACATCAGGACCAAAGAATGAAAGATGATCAATGGTCATGATCCGACCTTCATGTGGAAAACATATCACACGAAAGATGGTAGAGACAAGCGCGCCCATGGCATAAGCATAGTCGCGTCCCAGGAGTAAGTTAAAATCCAAGGGGCCTTGGACCACCATCACGTCTATATAGACGATTTTCCCTCCCAAAGTAATAGGAAGCTTTGGAAGGATCCCTAATGGTTGACTTGTTCCTTTGTTAAAAGCCAACATATTCTGAGAAATAGGCACAAGAAGCGGAGAACCTAAATTTTGCGATGTAGTTGAGGAAAGAATATTAACCGAGGCACCTTCATCTATAATAGTGCCTGGTATGACCATATTGCATGCTTGTATAGTGATCTCAAAGGGTATGTAAGAAGGAAGACGATATTCTATGAATCAAATCCAGTCAATGGAAGCAACCAAACTACATGGAGGGGGTTCCATGGGAATAAGAGGATTATCCCCCTGCGTTATGGGAGTGGAAATACCATCCTTCTGAACTCTGGGAGTGAGAGAAGGAGGATTTCTTTCTATAACTATGGCAACATAAGTTGAAGGATCACCCTCCTGGATCATGGAAACGGGAGGGTCGCTGTCTGATCCCGGGGAATCAGAGGAAACAAAAAGAACATGACTGGGATGAGACCCACACTCAAAGGAAAATACCTGATGAACTGTACATGGAACCAGGTCAACCTTTTTCTCAACCAATGATTGGTCGGGAATGGACTCGAGAGACTAAATTTCAAAGAGAGTGGAATTGACTGGAGATGAATCCCGATCAATGACTTGATCAACTATCGGAGGACTCGAAGAAAACTTTTGGTACCCGACTAGAAGACAGGTCTCAGAAGCCGGAAGGGTATACATTACTTTAGAAGCTCCATCCATATAAGGATAGAGGTGAATGGGATGGTTCCCTTCACACAACCTACAAGGAAATTTGATCTTACCCTTTTTCTTATGAGTCTCATTATCTCTAGCTGAAGGCTCATCATCAACATGATGTCCATAGGTTTATGATGAAGGATGAATCAGGAAAATGGACCACACTTATAACACCTTGGGAATACCAAGTCAATCACGAAGAAGGTGGTCACCCTTACATAGCTTGCAATGGAATTTGACTCAGCGAGACAGATTGGGAGGTTTCTTGATATTAGCTGCAAGGGTAGCAATAGTTGTTGATTTGGCCCCTCGCTTATTTTCCTCCTTCTTCTTGGTATTCTTCTTCTTATTCTTAGCCACCTGGTTACTAGAATCCAAACTTTCACTAGGTGAAGAAATAGGTGAAGAAGGTGAGGGGTCAACCTTAGGATCAACATGGTGTTGACATGGTTCAGGTGGAGGAGAACTCGGTTGAGAGACAGTTGGTATATTCGAAACCATAGGGGTTGAAAATAACCAGACTGGCAGACCAATAGTTAATCCTGGGAGGTACAACATTGCCATATATGGAGCACTAACATTTTTGAAAGAAGGAAATGAAACAAGATTCCCATCCGAGGGGACCCCTGGGTTGATGGACTGAGGAATCATTTCCATTGGCCTCAATCTAAGAATCACTAAGGAATATAATTTTAACCAAGAATATTTCGTGGGCATTTAATTTTACAACATTGAAACAAGACTCTACCTTTTCATATTTTAAGAGTTGAGAAAAGGACAAAAGGTGACTCTTGTCACTTTTAGTTTGAACGAGCTCAAAAGGACAAGTGTTAGATGATATTTTTAAATTTTAAAGAGTCACAGAAATATCAAAATGACTCCTCAAGAACTCTAGGAAAGAGGGTGTACCAAGCTCCCGTGAACTGAAATATACACCTTGGTGATCAAATGAAAGAGAAATGACCAAGGACGTAATGTACATGCAGGCAGTCTCCCCGAATGATGTGTTCGGTGTATCACAGTTACAAGGTGGAAAACTCAGCTTCCTATGGATAAAGGATTGCAACCTATGAGGTTCTCCCTTTATATACGCGACGGTACAGGGAGCACAAGTTCGTACTAGCACTGTCTAATGCCAGATGGCGAGCGACAACTGCTAGGTTTAATGACGCCAGAACACATCACTAGCCTAGACCTCTAAGTGTGAGCATAAGTTTCCATGCTTCCTTAGGTTGATTGAGTTACTTTTATAGTTTATCTTGAAATTATGTTTCAGTTTCAAGGCCTTATCGAATGTAATATCAAATCTCTAATGCACAACTACATGAGAGAAAGAATATCATTTCAATTCGATGAAAAGCTAGCTAAGAGAGGGATAGAAGTTCACAACAAATCAGCAATCAATCGAATGCAAGAAAGACACTTTCCTTTATGCTACTAACACAACCAAAGTAGAAAATGAAAGAATTTTCTCTTGTTTTTCACTTTATAATGAAAAAGAAACCTACTAAAGCAAAAGATTATTTTTCATTTTAAAACAGAAAGGAAGAATGAAAATTTTGTTCTTTTGTATGAGTGAGAAGCAATAATGAAACGTTACACTAAAAGGACAAAACAAACACTAGCTTTAAGCAACTTCAAATGAAATTATCAAAACACAAAGAGACCAATTCAAAGAGAATGTAAAACACACAAAGCCAGACATTGATTTCTTCATATAGAAAAAGGAATTTCAAGTCAACTCAATGAGCAATGTGATCTATGCTCAGGGCGATAGAGGGAGGGTCAAACGGACACCAGGGTAACAGTTCGACAATCCTACAACACGCAGAATTGAAATAAAAGACCAAGCAATTAGCAAACAAGCTAAAAGAAATCAAACAACAAGCTGAAAAATGAATGAATAAACTGACTCATATACAACTCGAAGACTCAACAAACATGTGACCGAACAAACAATCAAAGACACGTAGAAGCCCTAGGATGAAAAATCCACACAGATCAGATTAGAGACAATCAACCGAAATGAAGGAGACATGGAAGTCAAGAACCAATCCAAATGGATTAACCTAGGGAGAAAAACAAGTCCAAAGGGCAAGATATAGTGGAAACTTAGGGAAGAATCCAAAAAATTAAACCTATAGGAATCAGTGTGACTGTTAAGCAGTAATCTGTGCTGAACAGGGAAAATCGCACACATGCCAAAGGCAACTCACACCAATGGACGCGACTGTCAGGAAAATAACAGCGCTGAGTAAGGAAACCAAGGAAGGAAGAAATGGTAGCTGAGAAAAAATCAGGCTTATCACTCTGAGAATAGGTGAAGTGGCTTGAAACAGTCAGATAAGAAAAACAAAGCAGAGAAAGGGAAATAAGACCAAAGTTGGATAGACAAGAAAAACTTCAAAACGAACAACGAGAGATGATAGGCACACTAATCCCCAATATGGTCACCAAGTTGTTGTGCAGGAAAATTGCCTTTGTGGAGAAAGGCGATCCCTCTAGCCTTAGTGTGGGTCTAGCAACAAGGGAACACGCTGAATTCCTAAATTTCTAGCTTGCAAATGAAATATGGACTGGAAAAAATATCCTACCTTAGTCCCATGATTTTTTCGTGGCACGTGGGAGTGATCCTTCGATCTTTGTCTTCGCGCCTTGCGCTCCGTTGGTGACGATGTCCATGCACCTGAACAAAGATCAAACAAATGTTGAAAACATACAAACATATACATTCATCTACAAATATCCAACTAGTCAAGGAGAGTTAGACACTTTGAATATAAAAGGAAACAAAGTTGGAACCAAAAATAGTCATGTAATATTGATATATGAAAAAGAAGTTTACAACCTATGCCTTGATGTTATAGATCTCCTACGATGGGTTCAGTCGGGCACGTCTCAAGAATTCGCTCGTCGTTCGGCTCAATGAGGCAGTGGGCTTAAAATCTCTCTCTCACAAAAATGGACTCTTCTCTGATGTCTTCAACACACCTACTATAACTGTTGATTGTTCAGCTAGCTGAATCAATGTGAGGAAGAAAAATTTATAGGAGAGGAGAAGGAGGTTTTGGATCCACATAAGGGGGATGAGAGGTCTATCCCTTTAGGGAGTTTCACATTTGCAGGAACTAATAGGCCAAAGGGATAAACTCAACTTGATCCAGTCGAACAAACAACCATGACTCCACTCACGAAGATGTTAAACCATAGAAGCTTCGTTTCTATTTTAAAAAACTTTCCAAAAGAAGCTTGGTGTGGGTTCCCTTCTGAGACAGAGTGCCGATGGGCATGAGGCTTAGTGTTAATTTGTTCATGGGCACGAGGACATAACTACCTACCAGCGCCGACCCAAAAGCATATGTTTTGAGGGTCTACTTGAGGAATGATCAACAGAGATTATGTTCCTGACATGTCAAGGGATGCAATGACATTTATGGAAATGTATGACAGTACACAGGGGTCACTGAAATGGTCCTCCAATGTTCGCAATGGGGATTGCAAGGACGGTGACAAAATACTATTTAACAAATCCTATCCTGGTTGTTTCAGAGTATAACCCAGCTGGCATCATACCCACAATATGGGCTTGTTGGGATTATCCCTCTCCGTCTGGCCAACAAATGAGTGGGCTTGGAGGCATGTGATCCTTACCTCTTGGTAAGTCGGGTATCTCATCCAAGATAGATTATGATGTTTTTCTACCACATGAATATTTAGGGTGATTGTTGGGAAGATAAGTAGGCAATAGGATGGGTTGAGTAGTAGCTCCCCTATGTCACCTGTTGCTCGATATGGGGTTGTCGTACTAGCTCCCCCATGAGATTCTGGGATGAGTATTAGCTCCCTGACGTGATTTTAGGTTGATTTATGCTCCCTGATATGCTCTTTTATGATGATGCATGTCGTATATTTGACTCCTCACTGATATTTTCGGGTGGTAGCTCGATGATGTTTCCAGGTAGTAACCTGATGAAATATTTCCAGGAAGTATCCCATTGTCTTATATTCCAAGTAGTAGCCCATCGACTGATATTCTGGGTATTATCCCACAAATAAATATTCTTGGGAGTAGCCCACTAACAAATATTTTGTCTAGTGCTTGTTGACATAAATTCCAGGTAATAGCCCGATGGGAAAGGTTCTGGGTTGTAGCCCAATGAATAAAGGATGGTAGCCTAAGCTCCCCTGCGGTAGAAAATTCTTCTTCTTCTATATTCAAGAATATTCAACATATGAGTAGCAACAATCAAGTAAGTAGGAATTAGCAAGAGATGCACATTGATGATTTGGGATGATCAGATACTTGAGATGGTACATATGTCATATTGATCGATGGTTAGATATTGGCAAGTATAATTATCCCTATTTGAGATGGAGTTTTAAATTTAAGAAACTATGGTAAAATTCCACCTTGGATAGATCAGATGAAAAATATGATGATTGCGTTGAATCCCTCCTTTCAAGGGGACCAAAATCGACCTAAATGTCACCTCGTTCGGATAAGCAGAAGTTGGTTTTTGAATTTATGTACCCCTATGCATGTACCAATGGATAGGTTGGCCTAAAAATCACTTGGACCCTCATGCAAGCCTATAAATAGAAGATACCTCAAGCTAATTTGGCTACATTTATTAAGCTCTCTTCTTATCTTGTATTTTTTCTTGGCTTGCACAGGTTTGATGGAAGGAGTTCACGCAGGGTCTGAAATCATAGGCAGGAGGCTCGCTCTAATCTAGGGTTTTCTAGATCTTAGCCGTAGGCTTGGTACACAGATTTTTTGTCCATAGTTACAGTCTCAGAGGCTTATGCCTACATAAATGGTTACATATCCATAAGAATAGAGGATCAAGGGTGTGGCTAGGGACTTAGAAGGTAGATCAGGTTGCGCTCACCCAAAGTCGTAGGCATAGAGTGTTAAGGTAGCTACTAGGGACCCATATCCACAGGCATAGAGTGTTATGGTAGTAGCTAGGGCCTCAAAGATGAAATTATAGTACTCTGAAGTTTGTGCTCAGTGACATAATGTTCAAAAATATGCTACATGTAGTGACAATATATTACTGAAGTTTGTGCCCAGTGACATAAGTGTTCAACAATATGCTACAGGCAGTGACAATATATTACAGTCATCAGAATGACTTCATGGACAACTGGGAATGAAAACTGATAGGAAAAATAAAAACTTGAACCCTTATATAGATGGCACAGAGTTTAAAACATTAATGTTGAGTTAATGCTTGATCGGACAAGTAACGACACCATGACATGACATATGAGTTGTCTCACAGCTGGATGCATACGTCACTACGGGGGTGCTCTGGAGTATGGAGAATCCATCGCGGTTCTGCCCCCGCAGTTATTGTGAACCATCGATCTTGATCGACAGGCAGTTAGCAGAGTCAACTGCGGAGGCACCTTCTCTGCTAACCTGCAGGCTATTTGTGCTTGCGGGTCTCCGCTGATCTTCATTACGTCAAACTTATTTTAATCCCGCTCAGTGATTAGCACGGGTGTTAATTGGAACACTCGATCCCACCTTCACATGCATTCCAAAAACATATTAATCGACCAATAGACAAAAATGAAATGAGTTTCTGGCATATGAGGGATTTACATTTTGTCATATTTTCCAAATATATGCTTTTTTTGTATTTTGAAAATGGAATAAAGAAAAATGAAAATGAGCCAAAACACATGGTATGAAAGAATGGATGCATACCTTCTAAGAATTGGTTTCATGAAGAGTACATCTTATCCACATATCTACATGAAGGTTGAGGATAATGAGCTGATTATTATTCTACTATATGTGGATGATCAATTCATTGTGGATGTGGAGAAAAGAATTCGAGAATGCAAGAAGATGCGGGCAACTGAATTTGAGATGAAAGAATTAGGATTAATGCACTATTACCTAGTTTTTTAATTATGGTAGAAACCTGGGAGATATATTTGGGGCAAGGAAAGTATATAATCGAGTTGTTGCAGAAAATTGGGATGATGGATTCCAAGCCCATGACTACTCTTATGATCACCAATCTGAAGAATTTGAGGAGCTCTTACTCAAGTCTTGTAGATCCTACATACTATCATAAGTTGGTGGGCTCTTTGACATATCTAGTAAATACTAGGCCAGATATATGTTTTTTTTTTAACATTCTTAGTCAGTTTCAGTTGGAGCCTCATCATGCTCACTGGATAGCTGCCAAGCATATATTGAGATATCTTTGTGGCACTATATGTCACTTCCTAAAATATGATAGCAAGGAATTCAAGTTGATTGGATTCACAAATTTTGATTGGTCTGGAAGTGGGAATGATGGAAGAAGCACTACATGTGGATGATTTAGTTTGGGATCTTCCATGATCTCATGGATGAGTAGAAATAAATATCTTGTTTCTTTTAGTAGTTTTGAGGTAGAATATGTGGTTGCATGTGAAGTAGGAAAGGAGGTTGTATGGTTGAGGAAGCTTCTGACAGATTTGTTCGAGAAGCCTCTAGGTCCTACTGTGATTAAATGTGACAATCAAAGTTGTATCAATTTATCTGCAAAGCTCGTGTTTCATGTTAGGATGAATCATATCAACAATAAGTTCCAATACATCGGGAACTTGGTGTAGGATGGGATCGTGAACCTGGAGTATGTCCCAACAGACGATTAGGTAACTGACATCATAAAAAATTATCTTCCTAATAAGAAGTTTGAATATATTAGAAACATGCTTGGTTTAATAGATATTGCTGATATTCTTGATAAAAGTTTGGAAGAGATTTGTTGAGGATTTGTGAGTGAAACATTTCCTGGGAGGACATCAGGTTAGCACTATGTGTTGATGTATAGATCCTGAAGTAGGGAGGGTGGCATTTGTATTGGTTTTCTGACTTCAGATACACAACTAGCACTACAAGGAAAAGACCCTCTAGCGGAGGTTATAAAGAAGGTTTTTCGTGTTATAAAATTGGCCAAAATTGTCAAAAAAACATTTGCTACAACATCCATTTACAGTTACGGAGGTTTTGGCGGAGCTTTTAACGGAATTTCAACACAACTAAAAAAACTGGGTGGCCAGAGGTTATTATGGATGTTTTTTTCATCAGTGCACTACTAAGGTGTCAACGCATCGATGCGTGTCATCTAGAAGGTGGCCTGGGGCAGACGAAGGTGCATGCACTAGGCTGTCAAGGTCTAAAAACGCACTGGGCAAAGTGTTGGTGATACAATGCATGGGGTTGTTCTAATTGGTCTTGGGATTTGTGCAGTGCCCATAGGTCGTCTCAACATACTGGTACATAGACTTATAGAAATGCACCGGGGCACAGTATCAAACAAACACACCGATTGTTCTAATTCGTATTGGTATTTGTGTGGTGCCCATAAATCATACAAATGCACCGGTGCGTAGTCTCACATAAACGCACTGGTGCACAGTATCACACAAACGCACCGATATTTATAATTGGTATTGGTATGTGTGCGGTGCGCATAGGTCATACAAATGCACCGGTGCATAGTCTCATATAAACGCACCGTTGCGCAGTATCACACAAACACACCGAGATTTATAATTGGAATTTGGTATTTATGATATGCCCATAGGTCGTACAAATGCACCGGTGCACCGTATCATACAAACGCACTGGTGTACAGTGACTGACACGCACTGGTGTTCATTTTGTATTTTTTAGAAACATCAACCTATGACAACGCAATTATTGTGATTCTTTAAAATTCATTATTCATCAAAATTCGACACATCTTATAACATTATTCATATTAATTAAATTTTTATTAATGCATTTGATTGTGATGTTTAGACTAATTTTTTATATCATATCATAATTATTGTGATTTTTTAAAATTCATTATTCATCAAAAGACGACACATATCTTATAACAGTATTCATATCAATTAAATTTTTATTAGTGCATTTGAATGTGATGTCTGGATTAATTTGTTATATCATATCATCAAATTTCACATCTCTTAATTATAATATTTAATCATCCATAAATTTAATCGGTGGTGTTACATTTCACAACGACAATGGAGAACACAATAGAATAATTAAAACATATTTTATTATATATATATATATATATATATATATATATATATATATATATATATATATATATATATATATATATATATATGAATAAGACAATATTTGTCATACAAAATGGGATAGTTATTGTTATCCCTTTGTCTTTCAATTGGGACACTATGTCCATTACATTAAACAAAATGTATGATTTCACACACAAATATTTCAAAAAATTCAACCCCTTGCTTTGATATCCAAACATAATGATCATCATTCTTCGCTTGAACTGTTGTCACTGCTAGAGCTACTTCCATGACTTGGGTTATTTTCAGGAATGTTTTGTTCATGGTGCTGATTGTTTTTTTCTTCTTCACCTTCCATCTACAAACATAAAAATAAACTATAATGAGTTGATATACATTGGTGAGAATAATGAAAATTGCAATATTAAATAATATACATCAATGTAAATCGAAAAGAAATGTCGTGCCATAGCAAAAATTGACTCTTGAACTATACACGTTCTTTCAAAACCATGTAGTATGCCATCTTTCAAGATTTCATGTGTTGGCACAGTTCCATACTTTGTTTCCTGCAAGTTTTATACCCCATAACAAATCATATATTTAATATAAAGTATTTTTTTGTTCTATTAATTAAAGACGGAGCTAAGTAAAACAAGATTGATGGATGCTTAAAAATTCCACAATTAATTTCTGATATGCCAACATATACTCACAACCCATATTTAACCCAAAGTCAATCAATTTGTCTCATGGTTCTTCTTTGTATGTTAGCACCTATTTGAAGACATTCAATGATTATTTTTGTAAAACAACTTAAAATATACAAAATTGAAATCTAGTTAAGTTGTTATAAGGAAGTAACAATTACTCACAAACTTAGATATCAACCCTTTTCTTCCTTGTCGTCTTGTTTTATGTGCTGAATGGGTTCCATTTTATTTTATTTTATGCAAGAAAATACTTGAAAATTAATATTTAATGTTAAATTGTTTATTTATTGTACGTAATGATTGAAAAATTCAACAATTACATATTACATTTGAAGCACGTTGTTGTTCAGATGGCTCCTCCTACGATGCAATTTTTTCCATTTCTTTGACCATCTCCTTGTACACCTTTTTGTACATTCCTACTAGCATATTTCTGATATCAGCTCGTTCATCTTTTGAGATTTTCATAATCTTCTTGAAAATGTAACATGACAATAAAATATTTAATTTTTATATTGATATATGAAAAGTAAATATAACAAAAGTGATATTTATAAATAATTATAGACAAACATTTAAAAGAATATGACTTTTTCATTTTATTTTTTTTGTACGTTTTTGCTATTAAAAGTCTCACATGTCTCATTGACCAATTCTTTGGAAACTCTTCCTGTAGTTTAGATAAAATTTGGTTCTTGGAATCATTGGATTGATTTTTGTATTGTAAGTGGAAAGAACGTCTATACATTCATTTCACTAGATCCCTCAAACTTTTGTAAAAGTTTTTCCCCCTTTCGTTAACCTCCAGCACCACTCCAGATGAGCTAAGGAGCAATTCATTTTCATTTTCATGTTCTAATTCTTTTTCTTTTCTTAGAACAACATTCCTTTTCTGAGTTGTTGGTCCCTGCATAAAATTAAAAAGATGTGAATTAATAGATTTTTTGACATATGTTATATAATAATTTTAAGTATATTATTAATGAAAATTAGAAAAAGAAACTCATATTGGATCGATAATATTTTTTCATTCACCTGATTCATCCTTTTGCAATTTTTCCATCAAGATTTTACGCTCTTCTGTTCCTAGATCATAAATAATCTTATCGAGCTCTGTCATTTTGTTGCTCTACATGATACACAGTAAACAATACATATTATTTAAACTTACATATAGTTCAAAAATAATATTTTTTGTAAAGAATTTACAAAGAACTTGCCTTTTTTTCTTTTCTTGATGTTGTATCTATATTTTTGTTACTTGATCTCTTGTCAGCCATTTCTTTATCAATATGAAACCCGTACCATATCATTCATTAATATATTTTATAAATAAATTGTAAACTTTTTAGATTAAAAAAAAAAAATCTCAAGAAACCGGTGCGCCATTCATGGTGTATGCACCGACGTCGATGCGTGGTGGTCTTATAAACGCACTGCCCAAACATTATAATACACCGTACAATGCTCTATGTCAACAAGGAGCACCGGTGCGTTACATGTTAACCACCACACCGATTAACACAGAAAAAATAATAAAAATCGTCCAGTGTTATTTTTTGTAGCATAAACGCCCCGCGCAAACAAGGGACCACCATACGGTGCTCTCTGTCAACTAGGAGACCCGGTGTGGTGCGTTATATGTTACATGGTGCACCGATTAACACAATAATTTTTTTTTTTTGCAAAACAACACGTGCGCCATAATGAAATAGTGTACCGGTGCCCTATTTTACATATGGCACACTTATTAAAAAAAATTGTTTCTAAATTTTTTATCACACAATACTTGCACGGTACGCTGGGATAATCTAGCACACTGTTGCGCTAGGTTACGTTGGGCACACCGATAAAAAAAATTCTGTTTTTTTAAATTCATGCAAGGGCCGACATGGATTGGGATTCGATTATGCAAGTCGTCCTGTGGGTTGGATGTCATAGGCCTATATATAACAATACAAACCCTATAAATTTAAAATGAAAAACCCTAATTCTGAAATAAAAAAAAGCAGGGAGAAGAAATGGCAGAAACAAAAAGAATGAAGGGTTTAGGGTAAAAATGGATTTCTTTTCTTCTTTTTAAATGAAAAAAAAATTGAAATTTTTTTCTTACTGTAGAAAAAGTAAAAAATAAAATAAAATTTAATCACGAGATCATTTAAAATTCTTTGCTACATGGTTTGAATCACCAGAGGTTTGGAATTCTGATTGTTCGAATACTTTTGTTCGAACGTATTTCGTTGCTCCATAGTGCTCTTGTTCTCTCTTGCTCTAGGTATGTCTCCTGCAAATCTCTGGCTAAATTTTTTTGAAAAAATAGTGAAATAATGAAAAGTGCTTAGTATTTAAAGAATTGTTTTATGAAATTAGATTTTCGAAAATATTTTTCCGCCCATTTTTCAATTTACAGTTTTTTTTTTCACTAAAAGAAAATAGAGTTGCGCTTTTTTTATTTTCGATTATTCATCACTGGTGCGTCACTTAATAGCACCGCACCGATGCATCCGTTGATAACACGACATTGGTGTGCAGTAACTAAAACGCACCGATGTGGTTATCTATACATTAGCACCGATAACAAGAAGTCCATTTTTAAGGCACCGAAATTACTTTTAGGTGTGTACACCAAAATTTATTGTTGATTTTGCTCAAATGCAGGGAGAAAATATCATAATTATATCGAATGGACAATTCTTCAAAATCCAGCACGTTCCATAATATTTCTTAAAGTTCATCGTGAAGTTCTCCCTATCCATCTCTAGACATAATATTTACTTCAGATTTTATTTATATTTTTATCATCTAATTGAATTTATGTTTTTTATCCATGTCAATCATGTACAGCTTAATTAACTTTATAATGTATACAAATTTGCATGTTCATGCAGATTCAGAATTGAGTTCAAATGCAAAAAATATTCAAATAGCTCCAAAACATCGAAAGCTCTTATCAGGAGCAACATACTGCAAGGCGCATTTGGTAGATGAAAATGGACAACCACTTCACCTTTCCAATTGTAACAATATTGCATCTTCTAGCCACAATCCTGGGACAATGATGGTAATAATTATAATTGTTTGGTATAATGATTAATGTATTTATTTCAACGTTAAACGAATTAATCATGCAATATTGTCAATGTGATTACTAATTGATATCATATATTCTGTACTAATCATGTTCAAATATTTTTTTTAAGTATTAGGATTCTAGTGATGATGAGCGACCTACCTACCATCTTTCGTTTCACCCCGCGGCAATGTAAAATCGAGATAAGACTGAATTAAGAGAAAAAATCAGAGAGGAACGATTCAAATCATGGTTGAATCAACCACCGATTCAATTCCCGCTATGTCCAGATTCACGTATTATGAATGACTACATCAATAGTAGTTATTCACAAGCTGGAAATGGAGGCAATCAAATAGAGGTTGGTATGGATGATTACTTAAGTGATACGACTGCCATGGAGACAATGTTGTTAGATGCATTCCAAAACAATGATCAGCTAGTGGATGATGCTCATATCACTGACACCATTTTCGAAACCCTTAAATTTGCTTCCACCACCCCTCTCTTTGGACCTGGCGGTCAAACAAAGTCTACCCAGTTGGGGAAAATGATGTTACTATACAAATTTAAAGCAAATTTTGGCTTGTGGAATGCATTTTTCTCAGAAATTTTGAGGTAATTTACCATAAAGTCCTCCCTTATATAAATTTGAGAAATATAATCAGTACCCAATGAACATTGCAAATGGTCAATTTTATGAACGTTAATAATTATATCAGCATTAATGTACATTTATTAATACTTTCCATGATCATAAACTATAGGTTATTCAAAGATAAGGTTATTCTGATTGATAATGTCTTGCATGGTAGCTCTGAAGAGGCAAAGAAATTGTTGAAAATGTTGGGTGTTGAGTAAATATCATATCATGCATGTCCAAATGATTGTATTCTATATAGAGGAGAATATGAAGACAAAGAGGTATGTCTGAAATGTGGGCATGATAGGTATGATAAATAAAAAAATAAGGGTAAATCACGTACTGGTACTCATTTTAATATATTGAGGCACATGCCTATAATCCCAAGGATTCAAACGCTCTTTCGTTGCAAATAATTTTTATGTTGTAGGGATGGCATGCCTCACACAGAAGTGAGTTGGGAGTTATGTGAATCCCAACTGATTAAATAGCCATGAAGCATATAGAGGATACATGGCCTGAAAAATTCAAGGATGAAGTACGAAGTCTATGACTCATCATAGCCATGGATGGCATCAACCCATATTCCCTCCAGAACACCAACTATTCTGTTTGGCTTGTAGTAGTGATCAATAACAATATCCCCCCATGGTTTTCCATGAAGAATGAAGATCTTATGTTGGCTCTCATAGTCACTGGTAGAAGACAAGTGAAGAATATGGATGTCTACTTACAACCACTGGTAGATTAATTGAAGGAGTTATGGGATGGGATAAATGTATATGATGTATCAAGACCCATCGTTGTAGAGAGGAGTTTTACGTTGTATGGCATATGTGCTTACACGACACATGATTATCCAAGCTTAGGAGTTTTCTTTGGTAAATTACATGTTTAATTTATTGATTTTTTTATATACATAAAAATATTCTTTCACATATTAGTTATTTAATTCGTTGTAATTTTTATGATCTTCATGATATTCTTTAACGTGCCATGCATATTAATTGTATACAATAATCTCGCAGGTTTTGTAACAAAAGGGTTTTTTGGATGTAAATGTTGTGGACCTTATCTGAAAGTTAGATGGTCCAAGGACCTACAAAAGCCAGTGTATGATTGCTCTAGGGTATTCCTCCCAGAAGAGCAGCATCCGCTTTCAATGGTAAATGAGAGAGAACCCAAAGGCCTCCAATAATGAAACTAGTTACATGGCTTAGAGCATATGAGAGAGAGAAGAAGAAGGAGTTCATAGAAATGTTCAATTCAAATGGGAAGCCTATGTTCGATGATCTAGAATTCTTCGACACCTATCTTGAGAAATTTCCCATTGGGATGAAAAGGAAATCTATATTTTATAACCTCCCATATTGGGAGCATCTTAAGATTACCCACTTAGTAGATCCCATGCATATATTTAAAAATATTTCATCTTCTTTATGGAGGAACATATCATCGAAAAAAAGTGACACATTCGCTATTAGGAAAGATCTTATTACTTCAAAAACTAAAAAGAAACATTGGCCAAGACGATTAGAAAGTACAGGATTAGAGGTAGGCATTGGTCCCTCTAATTCATGGCATTTCAAAGAAGGTTATGTCCCATGGATTTTTTAAAAAATATGATCTTTTCTTGGCAAAGGAAGTTATAATATGTGTGAGGGTGCCATCTTCATATGGGTCTTTACTATAGCGCTGCTTCACCATGGATGACCATTTTTTAGGGTTGAAATCGCATGACCATTTGAATCTTCTAAGAGTACGTATAATGTCAAAAGCATGATTTTATTATCTGTTATATTAGTAAAATTTATCCCATGCAAGGATCATAAAACATAACTAATTTTGTATATTATTGCACATGTTTGTAACTTTGCAGTGTTATTATCCTTTTTTCGTGCGTCGGTGTGTCAAACATGAATTCCCTCAATACCTAGGACGTGCCATATTTAAATTATTTGCATTTGTACGTTGGATCATGTCGAAGGAGATTCATGTGGCTAGCATTCCATGGTGGCATCAAGAGATAGTTGAGATTGTTTGTATGTTTGAGAAGGAACTGTGGACAGGTTTCATGGACTTGTAGGTTCATCTTCTAATCCACCTAGTAGATGGGGTTGAATTAGTTGGGGGGGTTTCTTGTCATTAGATGTTCTTCTTAGAGAGGTACATGAAGAAATTGAAAGGTTTTGTTTGACAAAGGGAAAAACCCGAGGGGTCTTTGGTAGAGGGGTACATATCGTATGAGTCTTTCTATTATGCCAGTGAGTACATCAAGCAGATCAAAAATAGACCAAGTGTGGTGATTTGGGACGATGAAAGAGATGAACACAAAAGAGAAGGGGAGTTGCTCCAAACGAGTGGAAAAAAGTGCTTGATAAAGAGTAAGTGACTTATAATTTTTAAAATTTACACAAAGTAGATATTCATGTTGAACTTTGATATAATGTATATTTTGATCTCTATGTACTATATAATGTCTGTTTGATTTCATCAGTGAATGCATAAATTGAAGCAATCAATAAATTCATTCTTTACAATTCTGAAGCGACACAACCGTGGGTTGCATTGTACGAAAAAAAAGAGGATGTAATGGGATAGTGACAGGAAAGAATTCAGATGGTTGAATGGTATAAGTTTTCCTTATCCCGATCATTTAAAAGAAAATATGCCAAAAATATGCCACAACATTTGGGTTGCTAGCCAAGTCAGAGAGAAATACTGTGCAACCGTTCGTTACTCGCGTGCTGAAGAGGATGCGCTAAACTTAGGGATTGGGTGAAGCAACTCGGTAATAATCTATTTAATTTATATGTACATTTGAAACTTAACAATACACCTTTCAAATGTAATTACATCTATATTTCATATTTTAATTGTTGGGTTATTATAAGACACATTACACTATGATTTTTTAACTTTTTTATAATAGGTGCATTTGTTCCCATCTATGTGGGCATATGGACACCATTTTTTCTTAGAAAATTCGGATGCTGGAAACATCACACAAGATTGTGGAGTGGAAGTTGATTTCGATCAATCTAGTCAATCTAGCCACCGTGATCAAAACCTAGTACGAGGGACGTTAGGTTACGCCGGAAGGATAAAATAGATTGTTGAAGTGGATTTCTTTTCTTTCCAATGTGTTATTTTTAAGTGCAAGTGGTGGGATACCTTTAATCGGAATAATGTAAAGGAAGATTGCGATAGTAGGCCAATATGTATCAACTCTAGAAAGATGTGGGATGAAGCTAAGGAGCCCTATGTTTTCTCCAAACACTGCAACCAGGGGTTTTTTTATCCAAATGTGTTGGATAAGGATTGGTGGTTCGTATTGAGACCTGACCCTAGATAAAAACATATTTTTGAGAACAATAGTGTTATCATGCCATGCGAGCTGGAAGATAATGAGGGTGATCATGAGAACCAAGAGTGATGTGGTACATGTGTTATTTTATCAATATTTATACTTTTTAAGATGGGTTTTTCGAAACATTATAATATGTATTTTGAATTAATTGGTAATTTGCATTATGTAATCAATATTTCACTTGATAATTTGCAATTATGTTGATCTCAAAAACAATGGTGTACTGTATAAATTTATTTATTTTTGTATGTAAGATCCTAATAAAATAATGATAATTCTAAAGTACATGAATTTATTTGCATTATTTTCTAAACTTTATTATGTTACAAAAATTCATATTATTCTATATTTATTATTTTACAATTATTTAAATTTTTACAAATTTACAAATTTACAAATTTTAATAAAATCATTTCACATTAATACAATTACAATTTTACAATTTCACATACAATTACAATTACAATTTTAGAATTTTATATACAATTACAATTTTACAATTACAATCATTTCACAGTAATACAATTAAAATTTTACAAATATTTTACATACAATTACAATTACAATTTTAGAATTTTACATATATACAATTACAATTTTAAAAATTTAAAATTTACAATTACAATTACAATTTTATAAGTTTACATATATACCATTACAATTACAATTACAATCATTTCACAATAAATTAAATGTTACAATTACAATTACAATTTTACAAATATTTTACATACAACTACAATTAAAATTACAAATAAAAATACAATTACAATTTTAGAATTTTACATACAATTACAATTACAATTACAATTTTACAATATCATGATCATTTAATATTAAATTAATTAATAAACATCGCGATCATGAGAACCATCGTACAAACATCATATTCGACTAAAAAACACATTCAAAATCGGTAACATCATTGTGATCATGATCATCTAACAAAACACAATTAGCATTGTATAACATCATCACAACACAAACATTAAATATACATCTCATGTGAAATAACTACTATCACATACACATCTATCCGCAAGTTACACATTAAATGAACATATCTAACATGACCTAACAATATACACATCATGATGATCACCAACATCTAAATTAAGTACAACTGCAACATGAACATAAAATACATGGACCATATATATATATATATATATATATATAATGTCAAAAATATAAAACTCTAATATAAATTTCATATATCAGCTGGTGTCACGTCATCAATAGTAGTACTAGTCGAGGCCTGCTTAGTCAATGGTGCAGCCTCGACAAGCTCAGATACATGATGATCATCACGTGCCTGCTGATCTAGTACTGATGCCTCATGTTGATCAGGATCAACTATCGGCTGCTCATCTTGATGACTCGACATGGTCGATGGTCCAACCTGCTCATGATCATGAGTATTGTTGGATGCTGCAGGTTGCTGACTCGACGTGGCCGATGGTCCAGCCTGCTCTCCATGATGACTGCTGATTGATGCTAGCGGAGGTTGCTCATCTAGCACGGCGTGAGGTGAATGATGATCACTCCCTTGATCGTGATCATTAAATGATGTGTCGTTTCTCATGGACTGTCTATCACATGCTGTGTCTTGACCACACCTATAATATGCAAGGGCCCTCCTCAGCCATGTAACTAAGGTCGTAGCTCCTACAACATGCTACATCAGGCTGTACTTGTCATTTAGCATGGCTCTCCACATATGTACCATCCTACCATTGGCCTGTATGTCTCTCATAGTAGTGGGCCTGAATCCCGCCTCAACAAACAATGCATAGAGTTGGTCACCCAACTCCATCCTCAATCTACTATCAAGCCTACCATGCCTAGCAAAAGGTGGTACCGACGCACCAGGAGGAGTAGGTCTCTCTACACCGACCTCATGATCCTTGACATCTGGCATATCCTGATCATCATCAGGATCCACACCTGGATCATTTAGTGGTGTTGGCATGTCCTCACCATCATAAGACCCAATGTTTGCAAAATATATACAAGTACACAACAATAATTAGAAAATTTCATCACGATTTAATAAAAACAAGTTAAAGAACATGTTAGAATAAATTTAAATGAAAACAGTAATATTACCTCTATCATCCGGCTGCTCATCATCTGTGAAGAGGATTTTGGCACACCCTTTCCAATCCAAACCAGCATAAGGACAGGGGACCATAATGAAGGGATTCTCTTAAACACTAGCTAGCAACTTCAGTGCATCATGCGATATCCTTGCAAAAAAATCTGTCTCACCCCTCTTAGGCATCATCTGTCCCCATATGTGCATATTTGCATCTAGCATCGGCCTACGAGGTTGCCAAACAAAATTAGGCCTCGTCTCTGGAAACCTCTTAAAAAATAAACAAAAAAATCTCTGAAGAAACATGGAAGTTGAACCTCCCTTGTGCATGAGCACAACATCTATCTAAGTTTGTACAAAACTGCCGCAAAAAAATGGCAGACCACCTAAAAAGTTGTGGCTCCTGTACTAAAGAATCAACATAATATAGAAGAGGGAAAATAATGTGTTTCCAATTGCTAGTGTTGTGTTCAATGGTCGAAATCAGAAGTGAGAGGCACCTCACCTCCTCACCACCAAATGCAGCAATACGTAACTGACCTCCGGAGACCTGAAAATCTGAAGGAGACAGTATATCGGCGCTAATGTATCTTCGGGAGTACAACAACTGACTCCCTGCTGCATAGCGAACTGGAACCTCTGGGAATGAGGGAAAATCCACCCCTCTCCTCGATAGCCCTGTAATGAAACAGATGTCCTCCTTAGTGGGCGCGTACCACTGGTTAGGACCAACCTGAAAAGCCTGTAGGTGGGCATTCCACCTACGGATAAGATGTCCCAAAAACAAACCATGGCCCTTTAGGGAAGTAGCCTCCTCATATAACTTGAGGAGGCCTACTTGGCACCCTCCTAGAATTTTTCCAAAGTCAACGGTGCGGTGGTATAACAGACTGCACCATTGACTATGGACCAATGTTGGGAGGGCGATGTGTTTGCCAAACTATACGCCCCAGGGCATATAGTTTGGTCAGCGCATTGACCTCCTGACATCATTACATAGTCAACAATACAGTCTTTTACTAGATTGCACTGTTGACCATGTCAAAATGCCAGAATGCGGTGCACTGATAAAAGTACCCACCTCAGGGAAGATATTTCATTCAACGCACTGTAGGGTTAACGGTGCGACTAGGTAACCGACCGCATCGCACTTTTTTTAAATTTTAAAATATCACGGTGCGCCTTTTGATACCACCCTAAAACCGGTGTCGATACCGTTAGCACTGGTTTCAGTGTGGCCTATAAATTTACAGGCAGTACTGCGAACCAGTGCGAGTCGCGCGGGAATTTTTTTTTTCTTTTAAATAGTTAATTTTAAGCTAATTTACAATTCTAATCCACTAAAAGGCTTAATTATGGAAAAACAAGAAAAATACCTATACATTTGGTCGTCAAGAAGGCATATTGGCTATGGAATTTGCAAAAGTAAATTTTCCCACCGTTTTGAAAAATTCAAAATGGATATTGGTGGGCAATGCACAACAGTAGTGCGTGCAATGAGTGCAATGGGAGCACCGATTTCAGGGCACCTCAGACAAGGATAAGTTGCACCAATGCTTGAGAGCTATGGAGCATTGAAAAGTGAAAAATGTGGTTTTTTGGCTGTAATTTTTTTTAAATTTAACCTTGTTCCGGTGTGCGGGGTTTTATAGGCGCACCGGTGTGATTTCTTAAGACTACACTGGGTGGTTTCAGTTTTGGCGCGAGGTTTTAGGACGCACCAGTGCAGAATATTTGTAAAGTACTGGTGCACTACAGTAATAAGATGCACTGGTTGGGTTTGTACGAAGCGCACGGTGTCCCAATGTGCCAATGTTTTTTGCGCACTAGTGCTTTATCTTGTTGAACAGACCAGTGGAGTTTAGGATGATAAGCGCACCGGACTAAAAGAATCCTAAAAAACCTCCACCCGCCAACCTCCTCTAGTAACCTCCACTACAAACGAATGTCTGGGGTACTTTTATAAGGGGTTCCTCAAAAACATCTGCTAAAGGGTATTTTCCTTGTAGTGTAGATCCTTGGGTTAATGGTTAGCAAGTAAGCTCGATGGTACCTAGAGAGGTTGAAAGATTTATTCCATCTCAGTCCCGCCCAGACATATTTCCCTGGTCAGGAATCTAGTCCATGGCATTACGATGCATAAACTATTGGGAGACCTTGGATAGATTTCCCTAGTATGGAATCTAGTCCATGGCATTATGGTGCCTAAGCTCTTTATAGTTCATATAGTTTGAGATATTACTTGTATGTTTTATGAATACCTCCCTAGTTAAGATGGGTGTTGAAAAAAGTAACTATGTTTAGTCTTCATAAATTAATTGAGTAGTTATGTAATGTACTTGTCAAAATAATTTTTATAATTGTTACAATGAATTATTAAAGCATGGGTTTCATGCTTGGGTCATCATTTTTATTAGTCAAAGTCCCCATTGTGGACTCCTAGGATTAATATTGAGTCATTAGAGTCATTGTACATTTTATGATACCCTTCATAGGATTTTTAATCATGTAAAAAGAATTATTTTTTAGTCAAAAATGAATTATGTCACCTCCACACCAAGTTTTCCTAAAGGAGATCAAGTCATCCTTAAACTGGGAAATTCAATCTCACCAGAAGCCTATATATTGAAGTAGTTCGAATTCATTTGGATGTACTCTCTCACAAAAGTTAGATATCCTAGAAATAATTTGGAAAAAGTGTGAAGTTTAAGGAGGCTAAAAGGACTGTGAAGTTGGAAAATAAGGAAGGGAAGGACAAAATCGAAGTTTTTGGTTATCTATCTCTCTCTTTTTTGAACTAATTTAGGAGATCAAGTATTTTTTTCAGATTTAAGTTGTGATTTTTGACCGTTGTTGTCAGTTGCTGCCTGTTGCTACCAACTCGAAGTTGTTGAGTCAAAGTGTTGTTGCTGCATAAATCAGAGTGTTTCTACAAGGTCAAAGGTCTGGATCGAAGCTACTAGTAGAGAGGGTTGACTTGGTGTGGAGGATGTTTGTGTCTATGTTGAAGAGTCTAGGGAAAAATTATGGAAGGAAGATATTTTGATTAGGTTTTCCCCTACATAGGAGTTTTTCCCTAGTAGAGTACCTACATCTTGTGTCTCATGTTTTTGTGATCTTCATACACACATAATTTGGTAATTTCTTGATGAAAGATAATATAATAAATAAGTAAAGAAGCCAACATAATTCACAAGTAATTATCAAGAAAGAAGAAATCAAGCCCTAATCTACTGGCATTTATTTCTTCATATGCGACATGGGAACCAACCACTATTCGTGAGCAGTTTATGTAGCTTCAACCTTAAGTACAAGGCTACTTTTGATGGAGGAGGGAATATTAGGGTCAAACCCTAACCCATTTATTTATGTAATAATACCAAGGAATTCTGAGTCATAGTTAGTTATTTGAGTCAATAAATACCATAAGTGGTTATCTGCATTAATATTAATTGTAAGTGGTTGACCTGCATTATAGAAAATGGACCACAATTAGTTATAAATCATCCATAGTTAATAAATAAAGTGGTTAACTCGTGTTATGAAAGGGACCTCTAGTAGTTATAGTTTTGTATGTCATTAGGCTATAAATAGTCTTAGATAGAAGGGAAGGATCATCGTGTCTTATTGTATGTAATGTTCCAAAATTTTAGCCTCAAAGCTAAATGGAACATTAGAGTTAGCAGTAGCTCTAGCCGGTGAATAAATGGGTAGAAAAGCCCATAAGTATCCTAAGGAGGATAAAAATACTCCAAGTGTGGAAGGGGACACTCTTTATAGCTTAATAAAACACTTCCATGTGTGAAAAGGGATAAATCAAGTTGATTCAGTCCACTTTGACTAAGTCAACAACGCAGTTGTGGAGGAGGAGGAATCCAAGAAGGAATAACGCAGTTTTGGAGGGAGATGTATATTTGGATAGAGATGAACTAATTGAGTGGGGCCAAGGGAAAGAAAACTCATGTTTTATTTAAGGAAGAGGATGGCAGCATTATTCTTCATGTTTTAGATTGTTATTCTTGTCTTCTCAGACTTTTGCTCCCTTTGCTGCTTAATAGGGTTGCAGTGCTATTTAGCACCGGGTGCTCTCGAGCGGGAATATCACCTCTCTCCTTGAGGAGCCTCATTGGGAGAGTTTGAATTCATCATTCCACATCATGTTTTCAGGCCAAGCTTCAGCCTACTTCATCAACGCAGTTTTTCTGGACATTGTGTAGTGTTGCTGGGTGCAGCAGTGGAAGGGATTGGAATCCTGGTTTCTAAGCTAGTTTCTCATTGGAGGGAGGTTTCCTTCAATTGAGGGACCTGTTTGGAGAGATCCATAGACTATTTAAGATCTTTGGTATTATACCACACATTTCCCCTACATTCCCAGCGCTTTTCCAGCTAGGGAATGCGTTATTTTGGAGGCAACATTCAACAGATGGTCTAGTGGCTCCGTTGTAGTGTTTTCTTGTGATTGAAAGGCCCAAAATTTCATGGGAGGAATCCCTTGAGGTATATACATCATATCAGTCATATTTCATCCTTCTACACTCTTATGCTTCACTGTTGCAGTGATTATTCAGTAATTTTCTGAAGATCACATTTGTATTCAGAGTGTTTTGACAAGAAACCCTTGTCGGGTTCTCTTGTATTTTGTATGAGACTAGATCTCCGTTCTTCAGCATTATTAATAAATATATGAGTATATATAATTGTTCTCATAATTTTTGAGTTAAAACCCTCTTTATACTACGCAGTCACTTTTATGCAGAAATTCTTGTGTTGCAGTATTTGGGGTTTTCGGTCATTTTCAGCTACACTAGTGTGGGAGGTCTATTTAACCCACCTAGTTTGCTTTTTTCAGCTCTATTATTGGATTTAGGTTTTATAATGACTAATATACAGGATCCAAGAGTCCATTTCACTATTTTATAGCATATGGTGCTGGGAGTGTGTTATTTCAGCAGGCTTGCCAAGTTATCTCGATTTTGGGATATTACAGTGGTATCAGAGCTTCAATCTTGGCTCAGCTTGTGGAACTCAGCCACGTAGCTATCCAGAGAAGGAGAGATGAATAGAAATAAGGCTCCATTATGTGGAGGAAAAAAGGAAGATAGGCTTACAAAGCTTCTTCCAAAATCTGTGCAGTGCATCAATTAAAATCTTAAGAACAAGAGAGGAGAGATGGAATCTCCTGAGGAGTTTGGATCTAGAGCCAGATCTAGATTGCTACATAACAAGTGTGAGCATGCGGCTACACCCTATTATGCACAGCATAGTCAAATTCCCAGAGTTGCTGTGAGAGAGACGAAAGAAGAGGAAATGCTGGAGAAGGGAACTCTTAGAAATTTTATGCGAGAGTATGAATCTCAAATTGAGAGTTTTAGAGATCATACTGATTTCCAAGAGTTTTGCAAGATCTAGGTGGAGAAGAGCAAGCAGCAAGATGCAGGTAGATTTCTTCTATCTACTTTTTCCGGATCACTTACATGTTCAGCTAGAGCTTGGGTGAAGGAGCTAGACTCTTATTTGCAGCTGCACCATATTTCTGAAGATGAAGCCATCAGAGTTGCAGCACTGCATTTTAGAGGTAAGGCTCATGCATGGTGGATTTTTTAATATTTTTCTTTAAAGAATGCAAACACTTCCTCTTATGCAATATTCATAGAGACATTGATGGGTATTTTTGGTGAAAAACTTCCTAAGACACATGAGCACAGAAAACTTGAGAGGAAAAAACCCTTGCATGTTATAGAGGAAACCCCACTTCAAAAAACCATGGGAGAAGCTGAACTCTTGCATTACACATTGCCGGAAGCAAGACCTCCAATTCATATTCTTGAACAAGAAGGCATGAGGATCTCTTTTTACAGGGGGACCCAACTATTGAGATGTTTCCCATTGATGGAGATGAGGGCAACGTTGTCACATCTAGAGCACATCCAGTACCTCATGCAGAGGGAGGAGGAGCACATGTTCCAATAGGAGGGATTCTTTTATCCTTACAAGAAGTTCCCCAGGATCTCATACATGGAGGTCCAAGAAAAATCAGTGAGCAGCATGATTGTGCAGCATTTTAGCTGGAATGAGGAGGTATGGAGGAAGAGCAACATCACTTGATGAGAGGCACACACCCTTCTCTATTTCGGAGAGCCAATGTAAGGAGGAGGCAGACTTATTTGCACTGTAAGGGCAGGGGCAAGGTTACCCAACCACATGAGCAGTGTACTCTTGACATTGATGTCTCACTACATGGAGGCATTCCACTTGGGAGGCCACCTGATCAAGCCTTTGATGGAAGAAATCTTGTCTTTGGATTAACCGATCTTGGATTTTGGAGAGGTGAAGAGTTTGGAGGGAGAATTTGGCATGGGGGATGTCAAAGTAGCGGGCAGCGGCATGAGGAGAGCTTCACATGCCAGATCACTAGCACTGTCTCTTAGGAGGATTGATCCTTATTGGAGATCTCAGCTCTTGGTAGAGTACTCTAAGGATATTGGTGCATTCTTGACTCTTGATGACCTGGATGGAGATGATAGATACATGGTGGATGATGTGGTCATTTATTCCTATGGCAGGATCTTCTTGACTAGAACTTCTAGTCTCAAGGAGAAGCTGCTACATGTAGCACATGAGGACATCTCTTCTATGCACTTTGATGCATATTTCCATTTGATGGAGGAGTTCACTTGGGAGGGCATCCAGCATGACATATATCAGCATATGGAGAGATGCATAGCCCGAATGGTGATGAAGAGGAGGTCACAGCCACTTCCCTACTCTTTGGAGGTGAGGGAGAATTTCCAATTGAGCCATTTCAGCTCAAGATCTCAATGCATGATGGAGGAGGTATCATTTCATATTTTGTATTGTACTTCCTTTCCTTACTTGAGCAACATGATGTAACAAGAATAATTATCTCTTCTTGCATATTGTATGATGATGTACTTGCAGCTACTTGTAGCATTGAATTTGGCTATCTTTTTTATGGTTTGTGGGGGAAGCCACATGTATCTGGGTGTTCACCATTCGCACCATATTGTAACTTCATGATTCCTTCTTATGAGATGATTGTGGCAGAAAACAAGTGGCTAGTAGAGCACTTGTCATTTCTTATTTTGAAGTAGGCAAAGGATGCACTGTGCTGGTTCCATGAGTGGGACTATGATTCACTCTCCGGTTGTCATTTGGAAACTTGTTCTCATTGTACTTTGCTTCCATGTATTGCTGATATGTTTATGTTCATGGGGAGATTTGTTTGGAGAGTGGGATTGAGATGGAAGATTCCCATTGGGAGCATGATTCTCCCCACTTTATATGTTTTACATTTCAGGAGGAACCATGGGTAAACCATGATTGCCACATAGCACTTTTTCTCTTCTTGTGGGAGGAACCATTTGGAGAACTTGAGGAGGCACTTCATGGATGAATTGTTTGTTGGGGCATCATACAAGTTGGCCATCATGATCTTACTCCATGGCTTGTATGAGGGAGAGATGAGGAAGTAGAAATTTTTTTTGTTGCTATGGTTGCACTTGGGAGAGTATGGGAAAAAATTTCCGCATACTTTTCATGAAATTTCTAAAGAGGAGGAAGGCACATTCATGGTGCAAGGAGGATACCCTTCAGCATTGAAGGATCATGACAAACTTCCATGTAGGAAGAAGATCTTCTCACATAGCAGCATGATGGTGGATGGATTTGGCATATGGAATTTCAAAGAGAGGAGTCATGAAGCCTTATTTCTAAGGCCTACAGCGCTGTCACATGGGAGTGTGTTCTTATTGATGGAGTGTTCCAAGGAGTATATGTATCCCTTCTTCTTGCAGATTTTTATGAGGGGATCCTCATGGGGGAACTTATACATGGGCCTCACTTTCAGCCTACTCACCATGCATGGTAAGAAATACATTTCTGTGCTTCTTGATTACTCCATTGAGTATTTGTATCTTCCCACCATATATGAGCAGTGCATTGCTCCACAAGAGAGCAAGAGTATTTATGGGTTTCATGGTCACTTTAGGGCCAATGTTTGTAATGATAGTAGCCCATATATAAATGACTTTTGAAAAGTGTATTGTTATCTTACCTATGTATAGCTGATTGACATTGATGCTTACTTCCCCATTTTGGAAGAGCAAACATACACAGCTTATAACTTGTTGCAAAACCACTTGCCGCATGACATTCTCAAACAACACTTGGGGAGAATGCATAATATCCACTTGGAGGACCTTTGGTACCATCCAAAATTACACATAAATTTCATAATTTTTCTGATTTGGATGCCAAATGGTGATGATGTGCCATTCATCTTGAATGGAATGGGTTGGGTTGGCATGTCTCATGATTTTGGAGGAAGATTCTTTGGAGACTCAATCTTCTTCTTGCCATTGGAGGGAAATCATGTTGAAGCCCAATATCAGCATGCCCTCTACACTTATCATAAGTGGAGAGGAGGACATCATGGGATAGGCCTTCTTGCCTATCATGTTCATTTATTCAGCCCACCTACATTCCAAGAGCCAAAGGTGGAGGAGATTCTTCATGAGTTGCCATGTTGGAGGGTGTCTCACTTCATTTGGATGATAGCATGGGTGAGGGAGGCACTCATTCACCATGTTGGTCATCACTCCTAATTTGTGGAGGCCATGAGATAGCATGCAGGTTTCCATTCACACTTTCCACCATTGATTGATGTAGACCATTTGGTTTTGCACACTTGGGAGGAAACATTGGATGACAATTTATTTGCAAATTCTCTTGATGCAGTGATGGAGGCTATTGATGGGAGACCACATGAGGAGGAGGGGAGGAATTTTTCTCTCCATATACATTTGCTTGAGGACAAGAAAATATTTTGGAGGGGAGGACTGTAATGTTCCAAAATTTTAGCCTCAAAGCTAAATGGAACATTAGAGTTAGCAGCAGCTCTAGCCGGTGAATAAATGAGTAGAAAAGCCCATAAGTCTCCTAAGGAGGATAAAAACACTCCAAGTGTTGAAGGGGACACTCTTTATAGCTTAATAAAACACCTCCATGTGTGAACAGGGATAAAATCAAGTTGATTCAGTCCACTTTGACTAAGTCAACAACACAGTTGTGGAGGAGGAGGAATCCAAGAAGGAATAACACAGTTTTGGAGGGAGATGTATCTTTGGATAGAGATGACCTAATTGAGTGGGGCCAAGGGAAATAAAACTCATGTTTTATTTAAGGAAGAGGATGGAAACATTATTATTCATGTTTTATATTGTTATTCTTGTCTGCTCAGACTTTTTCTCCCGTTGCTGCTTAGCAGGGTTGTAGTGTTGTTTAGCACCGGGTGTTCCCGAGCGGGAATCCCACCTCTCTCCTTGAGGAGCCTCATTGGGAGAGTTTTCATTCATCATTCCATATCAGGTTTTTAGGCCAAGCTTTAGCCTACTTAATCAACATATTTTTTCCGGAGATTTTACAGTGTTGCTGGGTGCTGCAGTGGAAGGGATTGGAATCCCGGTTTCTGAGCTAGTTTCTCATTGGAGGGAGGTTTCCTTCACTTGAGGGACCTGTTTGGAGAGCTCCAGAGCCTATTTTAGATCTTTGGTATCATACCACACATTTCCCCTACATTCCCAGTGCTTTTCCAGCTAGGGAATGCGTTATTTTGGAGGCAACATTCAACAAATGGTCTAGTGGCTCTGTTGCAGTGTTTTCTTGTGATGGAAAGGTCCAACCTTTCATGGGAGGAAGCCCTTGAGGGATATACATTAGATAAGTCATATTTAAGCCTTATACCATCTTATGCTTCAGTGTTGCAGTGATTATTCAGTAATTTTCTGAATATCACATTTGTATGCAGAGTCTTTTGACAAGAAACCCTTGCCGGGTTCTCTTGTATTTTGTATAAGGAGACTAGATCTCTGTTCTTCAACATTATTAATCAATATATGAGTAGATATATTTGTTCTCCTATTTTCTAAGTTAAAACCCTCTTTAGATTGCGCAGTCACTTTTATGCAGAAATTCTTGTGTTACAGTATTTGGGGTTTTCGGTCATTTTCAGCTACACTAGTGTGGGAGGTTTGTTTAACCCACCTAGTTTAATTTGTTTCAGCTCTATTCTTGGATTTAGGTTGTATAATGACTATTATATAGGATACAAGAGTCAATTTCACTATTTTATAGCATATGTTTCTGGGATTTCGTTATTTCAGCAGGCTTGCTGAGTTGTCCCGATTTTGGGATATTACAGTCATCATCCTCTGATACCACGTAGATCCAAACACTACAACAAAAGCTTGAAATATTAGTGAGGGAGGCATCCTAGGTTGTTAAGGGTGGGATAACCCCACCGGAGCATCTGAGGGCGGGGGCCCTTGTGCAACACCCCTCATTACACAGACCTGGACATGTGGCTGCAGGCCTACCCACACACAGGATATTACAACCCACCACGCTCCACGAGTGTCGACCTCGAGACCTCGACTTTGATACCACATAGATCCAGCCACTACACCAAAATCTCGAACTGTTAGTTAGGGTGGCATCCCAGGGTGTTAAGGGTGGGCCTAACCCCACTGGAGCATCTGAGGGCGGGGGCCCTTGCACAGCACCCCTCATTACACAGACCCGGACACATGGCTGCGGGCCCTACCCACACACGGGATATTACATTGTACTTGAGCTCCACTCTATTGGAGGTTTCCCCCTAGAAGAGGCAAGTGAACATTATATTATGATTCTGAATAATAAAATATCTTCATAGGTTGTCTCATTTCATGTGATGTATCTATGTTTTGGGATATATTATTTCATATATCTGGTATTCTGGCTTTCTCCCAAGTCAAGTGCATAACAACACATTTTCATACCCTGAACACATCTATTGGTCCTTCTGCTCCCAATCTACATCAACACCAATATGCCCCTATTAATGAATCTTGATCCTTTAGGTAACTGAATCAACACATAGGGTCTTCTTGTGAGTTTTTCACAAATTCGTTTGTGAAAAAATCCTTAGCTTCCCATTCAATGCTACTCAAATATTTTGGAATTATTCCCTCTATTTCCTTCATGTGATGCTCCATTGAAGACAAAATTAGGGCATGGAGGCTACCCACTATCATTTTAAAAATTCCTTCTCCAATAGTCAAATTAGCGCTAGTCAAATTTCTCCCATGGATACCCTTTTATCCCTTCAAAGAATAATCCATGAGTTCTCCAATTCTTCCATTCTTACAGTTGTTAAAGTCATCAATAGTTTGATCTAGGGATTTAGGGACACCTTTTTCTTCCCTCCAAATAGTCCTTCAGATGCCCTTCAAAAATTCCCAAACTAGGACATCTCATCCACTAGAAAACAAACCAACTATGGAAAATACATAACTATGAAATATACCACGCCCTTGGCTCTAAGAATGCATAGATATGAGATTATTTCGGCCTTGGTTGGGGCACTCTAGCAGCCCTTGGTTCTGCATCAAATATTCTCAAATATCTATGTTGAAACTTTCCTTAACAACCCTCATTATTTTCCTTGATGCTCGACCTTCTACCAAGTATATGCCTACTTATTTGGGCCCACAACAACAACCTTTTGGCCTCCCAAACAAGCCACTATAGGGCTCGGACCAACCTGTAGTCAAACCATATTTCTCGGACCCTTTTTCCTGAAGATTTTAGTCCTAACACATGCCCATATTTGATCCTCCAACTCATGACCTGCTCCCCATCAAACTTAGCCCTCAAGATAGTTTCAATAAGTCACAAAATAGTCCCTTATAACATTTTCTTGAGCTCCCTCTGATCTTCAAACTATTTTAGATTTTCTCCAACGATTCATTTCTCTTTGGATGGTTAAATGATTCTCCATGTCTCCTTCTACTTATATGCTTTTAAGGGTGTGCGAATTCTAGCCCTTAACGACACCTTTTATGTCTAGGTTTACAAGTAACTTTTATTGCAATCCCACACAAACAAAAAAATAAATTTAGTTCTCCCAAATGATAAGGGCTCTCTTGGTTCTTTAAGTATCCCCTTTCTCCTTTAAGGGTTCTATATCATTTATTAATTCCAAGTCATCAAAAATATCCTTGGGCCCATTCCTTTGGGTGGGAAACCCCCACCTTGGGTAATTAGTCGACAAAGCCCTTTTTTGGTGTCAATTCCTCCACAACCCTGTACTCTACAACTTGGAGTACCTCCCAAGCTACCAATATCAACACCCCCTCTCAGCGAGGGAGGTACTTCTAAGACCAAGAAGTAACTCTTCATCATTATCATTGTTGGGGACACTTAGACCCCAACTTCTAATGCTCACAACTCTAGCATACCTTGTAGCATGAACTATGCCCTTATCATAAGTGGCACTGCCACGAGAAGCCTCTTGCTTCTTATTCTCCTAAAATTATTTTAGGACTTCTCATGGTTCCTTCTTACTATTTGTAGAAGCACCCTTTCTACCCACTGATCATGTTCTCTTCTTTGGCTTCACATTCTCCCTCTAAACCTGCAAACCTCTGCTAGAACTTGATTCCCTATGAACCTATGGAACCTGGACCTTCTATTGCTTCTGAATCTCATGATTTATAGGCTTTCTCTTCAACCTATATATATAATGATCTATAAATCCAGTGACCACTCCAATAAAGATATAACTTTTGGGCCATATCTTTTCTTTCCCATCTTGAAAAATAACCTCAAACCCCTTATGCTTAATCAATTAGATAAACAATATGTTATATATGAGATCTAGTACATTTATACATCCTAAAGTCGCATCAAATGACCCGACTCTATTATAAATGGCACAAAAACTTATCCTTTGATCTGCTTCTGACTCTTGTCACCCATCGTGCAACTTTGAGTCCCACTCACCTAGAGTCTTGAACACACCATGTGAACTTGTCATATGCTTCAATGCACCATTAACCACGTACCATGCAATCTCATTGATGGCAGCCTCGTAGAAATGAGAAATAAAATAAAATTCCTCACTCTCCAATCTCTTGGAGAGATTATCTATCTCAGTATAAGTGGTGGTGCCTACAACCTCCTGCCCCTTCTTCTTCTCATTATCTCCCTACTTCTTCTTCGGACACTTCATCGAATAATGACCATATTAACCATAGTAGAAGCACTTCAACTTACTCAAGTCCTTCTTTTGCTACCCTTCATCCTAGCTGCAAGATCCATGTCATCATTAGAAGCTTTCTTCTTCGGGTGAGGCTCCTTATCTCACAATTATTCCTTAATGAAGTCATCCCAAAATGTTAAAAATGCAACAATAAATTCTCAGTTTGATTTTTCCTTGATTAAATTGAGAAAATTTGAATTTCCACATCAATAGAAAACTTGGATTCAATTAACTTATGTGACATGGCTTGTGTCACCCAGTTTACTCAGAAAATTCGAGTTGGAGGAGTTAGAGTTTAGTTAAGCATGTGTGATTGTTAATTTGTAGTAATCAAGGTTAACTATCTAAAGTTGCTTTCAATTAAACTAGTTCTAACTATTGGAGGAACTAGTGGAGGGTCAGACGTACAGTGGAAATTTAGTCAAAATCAGTGATCATCCAGTTAACTAATCAATCAACACAAAATATCTATTGCATGTAGAGAATTTGAGTTCCCCGGACTTGGTGGATATTCCAAGGTAGTGTAACATCATTTTTCGACTAGTCTTGAGTGTAAATGTGCTGCATGAAGTCAGATGATCAACCTAATTAATTGCACAATCCATTTTGGAGAAATTCCTAAACAATGGGGGTGTAATTTCTCAAGGTATGACGCAAGGAAATAGAAGCTCAAGAAGAGGGAGAAATTGACTAAGACTAGGTCATAGCTTCTTAGTGAGAAGAGAGATAGGTTATGCACTTGCAGGTTGTGCTCAGTTGAGAAAATAAATTGTAATACATATCTATTCATTAGATTAATGTAAGCAATAATTGGGATTTTTAGCAGATTTCTTTCCCAATGAAAAATACTATTTTCTTGTGTGTGATTTTTTATTGCATTTCTAAAATTTTTGTTCTAAATTGTGAATAAATGTACGCAGAGCAGTAGAGTAGGTTTTTTTCTTGTGATTTTGATTAGTATTTTATGAACAACTACAAATATACATCATAATTTCTACATGGTATTAGAGCAAGATTCACATTAGAGCATAAATTTCGAAGTTGTTTCCCTTGAGGTTCAAATTTGGATTTTAGTGCAGCAATATCTCTTTAGAGTTGAGAAGATGACCTTCATTGGAGTAAGGATAGAGTAGGCCTTGGAACTCACCTCTAATTTTGTTGCATTGACGTATCACATGGAGGAGGTATTGGATGACAATGTGTTGCTAGAATATATCAAGAAAGATGTTGCAAAACCACCGAAATCTAATTCCCATAACCTCGCTCAACGAAATAAATATGTAGCCAAGGTGAGAAGAATAATCTTGGAGGGAGTAAGCGATCACATTATCTCAAATATCTATGGAAAAGAAACTTTGTTTGCAATTTGGAAAGCACTAATAGATTTTTTCCAGAATAATAGTGACCACAGGATGTTGGAGCTCAATGATAAATTTTGATGTATAAATATGCATAATAATTACACTATTCTACAGTATCTGAGAAAGTTCACACAATGTTGTGATGAACTTGGCAGGGTTGGTGTAAATGTTCCTGAAGAAGACTTGGTAAGCCTAGCCCTTTTGGGCCTTCCCAAGAGCTAGCATAGCTATCAAGATTCAACGAATGGGAGGGAGAAACTACCGAATTGGGAGTGCTTATGATCCTATTTAGTATAGGAGGAAATAAGGAGGAATAAAAAATATGGGACTTCATCTAAGGGAGAGGATGAAGAAAAATTTGCATTGACTGGAAAGGGAAAGAAGGGAAAAGGGAAGAAATATCAATCCAAACCAGAATCCATCCAAGGGGGAAAGAAGAAAGAGTTGTCAAAAATGATATGCTTCCATTGTAAATAATTAGGGAACTATACCAAAAAGTGTCCACACAAAAGGGAAAGCAAGAAGACCTTAGGAGGAGCAACAAGTGAATCCCTGGCTTCATAGTTCAAACTTGACTTTACCCTAATTTCATGTATGGACAACACAGTGACGGGAAGCATGTGGTACTTGGACTCAAGTACATCGTTCCACATGACAGGGCGTAGAATTTTTTCAGTGACCTAGAAGAAAAATATTTGCAGATGCACATTGAGCTGGGGGATGATGAGCTGGGGGACGATGGAAGGTATAGTGTGACCAGGGTTGGTACAATTACCTTTTAGAGGGAGTCTAGATCCCCCCTTAGGCTCAAGGATGTCATGTTTATTCTGGGCCTAAAGAAAAATCACATCTCTATTGCAGTTTTGGAATACTATGGTTATGATGTGACCTTCACTAAAGGAAAAGAATTCCTAAGACACATAGCCACGGTATAGGTGAAGCAAATTAGGGTTCGTGTGAAGAACTTGAATAAGCTATATGTGGAATATTGTGCTACATTAAGCAAAAAGATGGAGAAGGTGCAGAGTTGTGATGTCGATGAAATTTGGAACATAATACTTGGCCATTTACATTATGGTGCCCTGAATATTATGCAACAGATAACCATAAGCCTCCCCAAAGGAGCACTTGAGTAGCAGAATGTAGGCAAAGGATGTACTTTGTGTAAGTATACAAAATCCACATTCCATGATTAGGACAACAAAGTGCATGAAGCCCTAGAAATGATCCACTCTGATGTATGTGGAAATTTCTCGATAGCCACCACTTCCATAAACAAATATTTTGTCATTTTTATTGATAACTTCACATGGAAATGTTGGATCTTCTCCATGCAAAAAAAATATGAGACATTATCCAAGTTCTTATAATTTAAGGCACTAGTGGAGAAGGAAATCGGAAAGAAGGTGAAGGATCTTAGGAGTCATCATGGAGGTGAGTACATTTCAAATGAATTTAAAAAATTCTATGTGAAAGAAGGAATTTGGCTAAAGTTGACAACACCCCACAATTCACTGCAAAATGGGGTGGTTGAGAGAAATAATTGTAGTATTGTGGGAGAAATGAGGGTTATGTTTTATGGCCAAGTCCTACCTCTACATTTGTGGGCCAAGGAATGCAACACATCAATATATTTGTAGAACTGGGGTCCTCCTCCGATTTTGGGCATGATTACACCAAAGGAGGCTTTCTCAGGGAGGAATCTGGATGTGTCGCACTTCAGGATTTTTGGAGCCTATTTTTACTGTTTTGTTTCCAAATAATAAAGGAATAATCTCAAGTTGAAAACATAATTGGGGGTATTTGTGGGTTACAAAAAAACTCCCCAAAACTACCATGTGTACTTTTATCTCTCAGAATGACAGTTGTGTGAAGTGATGTAAAATTTGATGAGGAGAAAGCAATGCAGTGTTCTCTTGAGAGGAATCTTCATATACCACTAGAGGAGCAACTTTTAGATCCAAAGGAGGAACCTCAAGAAATTTCTTAGTAGCCACAAATTGAGGATAAGAGAGTGGAGATAACCACTCAAGCATAACCATCCAAAGAAGGCAGGAAAATAACCATGGAAGCTGAGAGAATTATGCAGGATGTGAGGGATAATGTGGGTGCCACTTCAAATTTGTGCAGGAAAAGAAGGTCACCTAATCGGTAAAATGACTACATGGCTTTAATGATTGAGCTTGTAGATATTGAGCCATCCTATTTTGAGTAAGAAGTAGAGAAACCTATATGGGTTGATGAAATGGTGGAGGAATATGAATCCATTGTAAAGAAAAGTGTTTGGGAAGTGCTCCCAAGAGAAAAAAATAAATTAGTTGTGGTTTTGTGATGGATATTCAAGGTAAAGTAGGAAGAATACGAAATCATAGAGAAGTACAAGGCTAGATTTTTGGCCAAGGGTTACTCTCAAGTTTAAGGGATTGACTATGAGGAGATCTTTGCTCCTATAACAAGGTACTCATCCATTAGATAAATTCTTGCTTTGGCTACACAGATGAGGTGGAAGATCCACCAGATGGATGAAAAAGCAACATTTCTGAATGGATTTATTGAGGAGGAGGTGTACATCAAGAAACCATAAGGATTTGATACTTTTGATTGAGAGTCTCGTGTGTGCAGACTTAAGTGAGATTTGTATAGTATAAAATAAGAACCTCATGCTTGGTACACCATGATCGATAGTTATCTCACCATTTTGGGCTTCACCAAAACTTAAGAAGATGCAAACCTATATCATATATTGGTAGAAGGTAATTTTTTTATTATTTTCTTATATGTTGATGATTTGATTTTAAGTGGTGATGAACAACTGATTAGATCTTGCAAGGAGGACCTTGCAAGATAATTTTAAATGAATTACATGGGTCTCATGCACTACTTCCTCGACTTGAAAGTATGGCAAGGTGATGGGGAATTGTTTGTCTCTTAAGGAAACTATGCAAATGAGATACCACAAAGATTTTGTTTGGAGAGTTGAAAACCCATGGAGACACCTCTAGCAGCCAACTAGAGGAAGGCGGATGCCACTTTAGGTGAGGAAGTGGATGCTACAATTTATCAACAACTATTGGGTTCAATAATGTACCTTGTGAACACATGACCATATATGTGTTATGCATTCAACAAGCTGATCCAAGCTATGGTTAGGCCAACCAAATTATTTTGGAAGGCAGCTAAGCATGTTTTACGGTAGCTCGGAGGCACTACATAGTTTTTACTATGGTATAGGTGGACATAGGGAGTGAAGTTGTGTGGCTTCATAGATCCATATTGGGTGGGGATTCCATCAAACCAAAATATTACATCATGTGTAATTTTCAGACTTGGGTATGCTGTTGTTTCCTGGTACTGCAGGAATCAAATATATGTAGTGCAAAACTCAATAGAAGAATAATACATGGCTGCAATTCAAGCAGCATGTGAGGCAATATTGATGAGAAATATACTTGCTGGATTGTTTGGTCAAATGATGGATCCATCTGCAATCTACTGTGATAATCATAGTTTCATTAAGCTCTCTGAGAAACTTGTTTTTCACGTTTGATCCAAGTATATAGATATCTGGTATCACCATTTCCGGGACTATGGGTAGAGGAAGATAATGTTGTTGAAGTACATTTCGACAGAAGAATAGGATGCTGACATTTTAACATAGGCCTTGTCAAGAGGAAAGTTCGAGTTCCATAGGTGCATGATAGGGGTGTTTGATAATCCCTTTCTTGTTTATAGGGAGTGTTGAAAAATGCAACAAGAAATTCTCAATTTGATTTTTCCTTGATTAAATTGAGAAAATTAAAATTTCCACATCAGAAGACAACTTGGATGCAATTAAATTATGTGACATGGCTTGTGTCACCCAGTTTACTTAGTAAATTCAAGTTGGAGGAGTTAGAGTTCAGTTAAGCATGTGTGATTTCTAATGTGTAGCAATCAAGGTCATTTATTTAATGTTGCTTTCAATTAAACTAGTTCTAACTATTGGAGGAACAAGTGGAGGGTCATTTTTGTAGTGGGACTTCAGTCAAACTCAGTGATCATCAAGTTAACCGATCAATTAGCCCAAAATAGCTAGTGCATGTAGAGAATTCGAGTTCCTCAGGCTTGGTGGAGATTCCAAGGCGGTGTAACATTAGTTGTAGACTAGTCTTGAGTGTATCGGGTGTTGCATGCAGTTAGATGATAAGCCTAAGGAATCACACAATCCATTTTGGAGAAATTCCTAAATAATAGAGGCATAATTTCTCAAGGAACAATGCAAGGAAATAGGAGCTCAAGCAGAGGAAAAAATTAACTAAGTTTGGGTCATAGATTCTCAGTGAGAAGAGAGATAGGTTATGCACTTGCAGGTTATGCTCAGTTGAGAAAAGAACTTGTAATACATCTTTATTAATCAGATTAATGAAAAAATTCATTGGGGTTTTTAGAAGATTTCTTTCCCCGAGAAAAATACTATTTTTATGTGTGTTATTTCTTATTTCATGTCTAAATTTTTTGTTTTAAATTGTGAATTAATGTCTGCAAAGTAATAGAGTAGGTTTGTGTCTTCTTATTTTGATTAAAATTTCATGAGTAGTTGCAAATATACATCATAGTTTCTACACAAAACTTGTTCTTATGTGGTGGCATCTCTTTGGAAATTATCCCTTTGATGAATGGATTCCATTCTAGAGTAAACCCCTTCAAATAAATCCTCGACATCTCAGAATATGAAATAGTATCTCTGATGGCGGCAAGTGTTGGCAGAAAATGTTGGAATGATAGTGAACCAGGTTCAGCTTCATTTTCCAAGAAAAGAGGTCATCGTAGTCTAGAATTTATTCATAGTTTTCACTCCCTTTTACAAATGATCATCATGGCGGCAAGTGTTGGCAGAAAATGTTGGAATGATAGTGAACCAGGTTCTGCTTCATTTTCCAATAAAAGAGGTCATCATAGTCTAGAATTTATTCATAATTTTCACTCCCTTTTACAAAGGATCGTCTCAACTGAGGCAAGAAAGAACCACATAAATTATGAAGGGATCTAGATTAATATTGAATCATTACTTGTGCCAATAAATTTTTATTATATACGCAACCAGATATATATGAAACATGCATTCATAAAATAAAATTGAAGACATCACTTACATAGATAAAACATAAAAGTTTTAAAAGGGGGATACTCATTCATTCAAACCACAACAACACGGAAATTCCCAAACTCCATTTCATTAATTTCAGATAGCCAATACATCATGTATATTGTATATCTATGGGACTCTCTCACCCAAAACATCACATTAAATATTACAATGCATAAGTTATTTTTGCGTAGACACAAAACTTTATGGCACCAGTGAACCAATACAATCTAGAACAAATACTTAGTATATAGAAAAATTGTTGAATTTAGCCATATATGCCTTCCTTTATAACCCGACTTGCTTGTTTATTTCTTCTTTGTGGTTTCTTGATCCCACATTGATTTGGTCCACTTTGAAAAAATCTTGGAGTTGTTTTCCTTTTCCCTATGGTTTCCCTTAAAATTAGCCCCATTTTCTACTTCCACGGGTGTGTCCCTGTTTTCTGGTTGCTTAGGTCCCAATGTTTTATTCTCCAATGCATTTAAAATTTTGGTGACCTGCTTCCAATATATTTTTCCATTTTCCTCTTGCAACTATTATTCACCATATTTTCCAAAAAAAATGAAGGAACCAATAGGCCCTGACCACAATCTATTGACTCGTCCTCGATTCAATGCGTTGTTGGTGCATCTAGAACCTGGCTTGATTATACTTTGATAGTTTTAGGTTGTTCACCTTCAAATGAAGGACCCAACTTTGGCATGGTATGCAGCACACTATCCTTAAAAATAGTGTATATAGAAATAAAATCATTCCAAATGTCAAATACTGTACAAAGTTGCCAAAAAAATTGTGTAGTCGCCTTAGCAGTAAACTCAGTAGGCTAGGACTAAGGAGCTTTTGAAATTTTTCCTCAACATTGGAAATGAGAGTGCTTAACGTAAGGCAGTGGCATTCTGCATATGGGAAAAGATCACAAAGTACTTTTTTGGTGACTAGCGAGGCATACTCTATCTAATTGATTTTCGCATCAAGTACATCAGCTTGGGCCAATAGTGATTTCTTCTTCTCTAACTCTGAAGTGCTCATTTCTTGTTCAAATAGCTTTCTGAAATTCTCTTGGAGCAGATAGATGGGCTGATTTTTCTTGGCAAGAACATTGCCCCAGTCACAAACCTAACTGAAAATATATTGGAAGTCTTGCAGAAGTTGGGGAGCACTTTCTTTCACGACCGATGTGGCAGCGATATGTTGAGAAACTTGCTCGTGGTACTGAGAAAATAGATCTGGTACGGCCTAAGAGAGCTTAGCTAAAGTATCCTACAACTCCTAATTCTATGCAACCAATTTTACAAATGTAGCTCCAACATACTCATAACATTCGAAAGGGGAATAGGTGTCAATGTCCCTAGACTACTCATCAACAAATGAGGTAACATTCGGCAACATAGACTAGAATTTGGTACCTAATTCGGATAGTTATTTCTCAAGTTGGGACTTGTCCATGCAGGTTTGATCACACTCACTTGTAACTAAGGCAAGCTACTGCTGATGTTGATCACATGTTGTTAATATATCAGTACACCAGGATTCCATATGAATGAGGCGACCTCAATTTTCATGGCAGAAGCATGAATAAATTGAAAATGTTGAGGGGTAGACCATGCACTAAGTGCATCTACCAAAAGTGCATCTAATATTTGGAACCATGCTTGTAGTGGTTAGCTACTAGAAAATGATTTCTCCAATTGGCCTTGCGGAGAAGACTCCTACTCCTGGTAATGCTCTTTGGAGATCTCTTAAAGACCCTGCAATAAGACTAGTGGTGGAAGAAATGGGACAATATCATGTTGTTGTGCAGCGAGAAAAATAACTTGGCAACAGTGTTGAGGGTCACTGATGAAAGTAGCAACATGTTCCGTCGAGAGAAAAAAACTAGGTGGGCAAGAAGGGATACTGGAGGCGGGAACATTCAATTCAAAGACTGGAAGCAATGAAGATGAAGGTGCTACAATAGATGGATACAAAATGGTAGAAGTGACAATGACCTGATTTATATCCATGTCATTAGGTTCATAAAATCCTCCAGTAGAATCGGGGCGACCAGAGTTGGTTTCTTCAGAATTCCTCGGAGAAGCATTAGAGGTGCAATGTGGAGAAGGGGGATGTTATTCAATGAGAGGTGCAGTACTGGTAGGATGTTCCTCAGTAAGATCAATGAAACCAGAGGAAGTTGATGTAGGATTGAGAGGGGTCTCGCAGGGCAAAATGTAGTGGTGGTAGTAAATGGCAGGAGAGTGGATGTAGCAGTAGGAATTGCAATAGACATTAGTGGAATGGAATGAATAATTGTGGCTTGGAAGGCCAAGGAAACTGCCTCTATCAAAGCCATATATGTTGAAGTTATTTGTTCTTGTGATTTCTTCAAGAGTGTCTAGAGGCCTTTTTCTGTATCATTGAAACTCTTGCGTGAAGAAGATGGAATATATTCAATAAAATCTTTGGGTCACATATCATCAAAGCAGTGATGATCATGAACATATTGCTTCATAGAAATAATCCTAGGCAATGAAAGAACCTTATTATGGAATGCATTCTCATTGAGGTAGAAAGGCAGCTTGCACATGGAGAAAGTTTCTTGGTTGACATTCATAGGTCGAATATAACAATAGTTGTGGCCAATCCAAAACCAAATTTGGTGAGAATATCGATCTAGTAGTGGAAGAAGTACCCGCGAGATATTATGGGTAACAAAAACCATATTATTATATCATTTTCCAAAGGCGAGGTCATTGCAGTCGTGATTGGTTGGACCTTCAATGTTGTGCCACGGGGTATATGCATAAGAAAACAGTTCATCATCAGAGACAGGTGCCATATCTCTCCCTTCAGGTGGGCACCATTTATGCATGGTGAGAGGTATAATTCAATATCTAAAAATAAGTATGTGGCTTGGGAATGAACATCTTCATCAGCTTCAAATAGATCATTGAGTCGGTACTTAGACCAATTGAGTTGGTCTCCTTGAACACAGGCCTCTACAATCGAAATTGTGTCAAGAGAACACTCCCCTCTAAAGAAATGGTGCATAATTTTTCTGGAAATAATGGTGCACGTGACTTTAATAAGCTAATTATTGATCAAATAAATGAATTCTTTGAGTCCCTTCCTCTCAGTTCCATAATTTTTGTATAGCCTATTCTCATCCTTATTTTTACCCCACTTGGAAATGTTTTTGAATGTCGTATTAATATTGTCTTCATAGGAACAAAGTCCTATTATTATGTGAACCTTGGACATTGATTGGATATTTCCGATCTAGCCACAACAAGCCACCATGTATTCAACTGATTAAAAACTTGGTACACCGCATGACCTCCCTAGTGGTACCAAAGACATGTAATTCCTGCATAATCAACAAGGAATATTGTTTTAATGGGAAAAAATTGGTTTTTATCTTAAGAGTAGACCGAACATCAGGTCTAACATTGGGCTCCATGAAAAATTTAGTGCGAAGGGAAGGGAAAAGGTCATGGTATGAAAGCTCATTATCGACTAGAGTGGCTTTGTCATATTTTTGGAGGAGATCATCGTGGGAATGTATACTGGAATCGATGGGAAAGAGTGACATGACGGCTTTGATTGTGGGACCCGTGCTAATAGAGTTATGATTGTAAACATGATGAACAGGGGGAAGACAACAAAATGGAGACTCAATGGAATGTAACATAGAAGTTGGAGTGGCAAATTGGAGAAAATGTTGTGGAATAACATACGAAGGGAAATGAATGATTTTACCATTATGCTATGGATATACACTCGACCCAAAAATCCCTCATGATCATGAGAAACCACTCTACTTGCCTGGATAATTCAAGTGATTAACACACCAGATCGCGGAGTAATGGAAAATCCTATTGGTATACGAGCATATGCAATTGTGAATTAACTAAGACAAGACTAAACTTAATGACTGAAAATATAGGTATTAAAGGAAAATGAAAAGACAGGACGCGTCGAAACCTCTCCAACCACAATATCTTGCAGTGGGTCACAACTAGAAAAACATTATTGACACTGCAAAAAAATGAGATTGACTCTAACTAATACTAAGATAATTATCAAAAGGAATATATGCTTAACTAAAAATTATTCAAAACTGTAAAACCTAAATAATGTTCCCTTTTCATAGATCTCTTTAAGAAGAAGTTGATGAGCCAAAATAGGGCTTAAGGTGAGTGCCATTCACTCAACTAGACAGAAGGATGCCATCCAACTGAGCAAGCTTGACAACTACATAATCTCTAATTTCTGCAACATAAAATGGACTAAGCCAATGCATTTGGAGCTTACGAGGATGATTTAGATACTTACTATCATAAATTAAGACATATTCTCCAACAGAAAAGGACATCTTCTTGATGTGTCGATCATTCCAAGCCTTTTTTTTTTGTTTCTCAACAGTCTGGTGGAAATATATAAGGAAGTGTTGCTCATATAATTTCCATAACTTATGTAACCTTTCTAGGATGGATTCACCCTCTGACATCTTAGTGGCATGTGCAATAAAGAGATTAGGAATTATAAATTATGTTGGAACCACTACTTCCTTTCCATAAACCAACTGAAAAGGGGTATATTTATGGAACCTGATGGTTGTAGTGTGATAATCCCATAACGTTGTTGGAACTAGTTCATCCTGGTCATCCCTATTTGCAGAGAAAATTTTATTAAGACCTTCATCCAAGATGTTGTTAAAAGCCTCAATAGTATCATTTTCCTGCAGATGATAAGGGCTACTCTTGTGATGTTGTATCATGAAATTCTGTAGCAACGTTTGCATTGTCTCATTAATAAAGTGGAAACCTTTATCACTAGTAAGGCTTTGGGGACATCCAAATATGGTGATTAAATTTTCAAAAATGAACTGTGTTGTTGTATTAGTGGTTTATTCTTTAACAAGAGCCACTTCTGCCCAACGAGTCAAATAATCTATTGTGTTATGATATATCGAGAATGGGAATAATGAGCAGGAGGGTTAATAGGTCCAATTAAATCAACGCTTGTTTTTCAAATGCTTCTAGTGCCCGAATTGTATGTAGAGGTAGCTCATCTCATTGAGATGGTCGACCAACCCGTTGATAAGCATCATACTACTTTGCATATTCCTTGGCATCCTTGAATAAGGTTGGCCTCCATAGACCAGCTTGTAAGACCTTCTGAGTAGTAGCTTTCCCTCCAACATGGCCTCCTACAACACCTGTATGACATTCCTATAGAACATTGTCCCTCTCATGATCTAATACAGACTGGTGCAAAATATGATCGAGTCCCATTTTATATAATTTCCCTGCAATCAACTGATAATCAGCAACATGAAAAAAGATATGTCATTTTTTATTAGAAGTATACTCCTTTTGGCATTGACCTATTGCGAGGAACAATGAAATATCCTATAAATATTCAGGAACTGCTTCAATGCAAAATAAGTGGGAATCTAGCAACTAATCATCGAATAAACCTCATGATTATCTTGATTCAAGGCAAGATAAATGATCTAGACCCACATTTTCTCTCCCTAATTTTAAAATAACTTCAAAGGTAAACCCCTGGAATAACAAAAACCAACGGAAAATTATCCCTTCAAGCACTATCTTATTAACAAGTATTTCAAAGTTGAATGGTCTATATAGAATTTAAATGGACCTCCTAATAGATAATGGTAGAAGTTACGGAGAAAGTACACCATAACAAGAGCCTCCATCTCTATATTTGTATAATTCTTCTCCATAGTAGAGATTTTTCAACTAACGAAAAATATGGGTTGATCCAAATTTCCTTTTCCAGGTTGCATCAAAATAGATCCTAACATAATTCTTGATGCATATTTATGAAAATGGAATTATTTATTCCAATCAAGATAAACCAAAATGGGTGCACTTAATATTTTCTCCTTGAGAGTGTAAAATGCAGAGTCACATTCAGTAGAACAAATAAACCTTTATGATTTCACCAAAATATTTTCCAGCATTGTTTTGATTAAAGCATAATTTCAAATGAACCTTCAGTAATACTTGGTATGTCAAAGTTGATCACAACTTCTTCACAGAAGTAGGTGGTGGCATATTCAATATCGCCACTACTTTAGTTGGGTCTACACATACTCCCTCCTTACACACTATGTGGCCCAATAAGGTTCCAAAAGGGAAAGCAAAAATTCATTTCTTTAAGTTCACAGAGAATCGGTTAATCAAAGGATCTATGAACATGTACCTAACATTAAACATGGAAGATCTCGCTCCTTCGCTTTAGCTTAACATGCAAAAAAGACTAACCATCACATCTGCATTGAAGAGGCTAAGGTCCTTGCCAGTGTTGACCATTTTCATCATCGTAAGTTAAGGGAGGCTTTGGAGATTGAAAAAAGGCTTGTTAACCTTAACAAAGACGACGACTGGAGTATTAGCAAGTGTTGGATCCCTGCCCTATACTCCTAAGTGTTGGAATTTTTTCATAGTAGATCTCCTTCCCCCTTTTTTGTTCTTTACTCTTATTTTGATATTTTATTAACCCTATTTTTATTATATATAACTAATAATCCTCCCTCTTTTTTAATCTCTTAACTAAAAAATAGTTAATTGATCTAATATAATAGAAATAAAATTAGTTAAATAGAAGAATACCATTCTAATAATTTATAACATAATTTTATTAATGAATTTAGATAATTTAATAAAATCTATTTGTTTTTAGTCAAATATAATAAATTAATAAACAACATAATAAAATATTAAAAAAAATTAAAATATTTTATTTATAATAATAATTTAAAAAAAAATATTAGTAAAAATAAATAATTTTAGTCATCTTATATAATTTATAATAATTAAATAATATTAAATATTAAAAATATTATATAATATAATTATTATTTTTTTACCTTTAACTTAATATTTCCATTGGATCAAACTAGTCATTCCCTTCCAACGGCTAATTAACCCTTCTCCTCATTTGTTTATAGTGGAATGCCGTGATTTGATTTCTCTTCGGTCCTGAAGATGAACCACACTAGTTGTTTTAAAACGTGTCGACAATGTTCTTTTCTATGTGATTATTACCAAAAGATATCTTTGTAGAGATTTGAATTTGTTTGCATCTATTAAACATAACTCTTAACAAGCTAGAATGATTCTTTAGCAAACTATAAATTGTCCAGTCATCCATGTAGACCTCAAGAAACTTATGAATGTATTCTTGGAAAGGAGCTATCACAATTCGGGAGAAAACAACAGGAGAATTGTTTTATCCAAATCGCATAACATTGTATGAATAATAACCCCATTCATTGGTACATGTGGTTTTCTTCTTGTCTTCTTTTGCAATCTTGACCTGGTGATAACTAGAAAATTCATCGGTAAAAGAATAAGCTTTATTACCCGCAACATTGTCCAAAACGTCGTCGCTGAAAGGAATGGGGAATGGGTCATGTACACAAGCATTGTTGAGACTTCTATAGTCAATGCACACCCTAATATCCTAAGAATATTTCTTATCTTGGATAAAAATTGGGCTTATACACTTAGCCTCATCACCCATAAATATGAGTTTGACAACCAACATCTTGTCAATCTCTCATTTCACTTTCCCTTTAACCTGTGCATTTAACTTGTAAGGTTGATTATTGACTAGTTTCGTATTCGGTTTTAGTGTTATCTTCATCTCCCCAAATTCTCCTTTGATGAATTTAATTCGAAAACTGAAGCAAGAAATAAATATTCACAGTCCTTAAGAAAATCAAATACCTCTTTGGTAGTCTGATCATCCCAGTAGTCACCAATAGAAGCAATTTTGGGTTTATCTTCAGTTTCAATATTTAACTTTTTCAAATTAAGAGGTTACAAATGTGGTGCATCACTAACAGGGTCATATTTTATCTCCCTCTCTACTTCATACTCTTTAAATGATAAATTCCTTGAGTCTTCTAAATCATCATCAAGTTATCTGTTAATTTTACCACAAGTTATAGCTTCATGAAACCTGACTCATATTTATGTGAAAAAACTCCATATATTCTTCACTCTTCCATATCTTTCCCGGACGGAAATAACACTTTCTTTATATTAGTTATCAACATATTTTTATACCCATGGATCACTAACCCTTAGCCCTCATGTTCAAATGACTTTTTTTTAACATGGGGTGACTTTTAAGCCAGTTTGACCCTTAACCGCAGGTAGGCCAGCTTATGCCTACAACCAAAGCCCTATAGCCACTACCAAGCCCACTTGTGTCTGCGGCTAGGACCCTCTTTTTCCCTTTATGTGCCTGTGGCCAAGGGAATGTTCTAAAATGACTTAGTCCCTAGGAGATAAGTTCGATTACTCATTTATTGGAGCTAACCAGGACTCATCAATTAGAAGATTTTGTAACTTCTCTTCGTCTTGAGCATCCATATTCATCCTCTCGGGACCTCTCTTCTACCTATTTATACTAGATCATTTGAGAGGTTCAAGATATTTTTGGAGAGCCATATGAGTTTTTTGGAGAGCTATACTACTGCTCGAGAGCTGACATCTTGATACTATGTTTCCATTTTTCTGCTAGATAGAGAGCTTGTGAGGTCTTGGTCATATGTGTCTGCTCTTCATTTTCATTTCTTATATGTAGTGGGGAAACTCTCCCAGATCACTGAGAAAAAGTGTAGAAGGGAAGGTATAACTGATGTTCATTTCATATGATTAATGAAGATTTATGTTATCTCCCTTAGATGCTTATGTTTTAGCATATCTTATGATTAGTTTGTATCATTGTTAATCTAACGATATTCCGAGGAAGATCACTTGTCGTCCTTGAGTGTTTGTTATTGTGTGTAGGTATTGAGATCGATTGCAAATGAAGAAGATCGCTTAAGTGGAGTGCGAGGATTTTGCTATGAAGTCAAGATCCGTCCCCAATCTGTGAGGAGGAAAGGTTCCATTTCTCTTCCTCATAGTGTAAAATTGATTGCATGATGCTTGATGATCGTAAGGGATTGGAATCTCTTTTTTCTTCTTAGCCTTGTCTCTGCATGTCTCATGATCTAATCGGACACTAGATCATGGGGAAAAATCTCATTACAATTTATAATGCAATAGAAATTGTGCTTTCAATGAGAGCACATTTGCTTGGTGTCATCTTTGCCTTTGATCTTGATTGGATCCTCTCTTTTTTGATTTGGTGACTTTTCTTGAATTTTTCTAACTGTTTTCGACTATTTTCAGAGTCTATTACCTCTTTTTTTTCTTTCCTCTTAGCCATTGCAGGATTTTATAAGGGAATTCTAAGTTTTTCCCCTAGCCGCTACCTTACAGGATTTTTCCTGCGTCCAGGGACCCTTAGCCACTGGTTGGCATCCTGTACTTACGAACAACCCTTCCCAAGCAATTATGTGCCTACATCTAAGGCTTTTAGCGCTTGAAAGACCCTTCATCTCAGATTGAAACTTCTGTGTCTGTATTTATATAGTCTCGACTTCCTGTGTGCTTGTTGGATCTGGTCCAGATCTGTCATGTTCAGTATTTTTCCTTTAGATTGTTTAAGTGCCTCTTTAGAGGACTTATTCTCTTTCATTAGGCATCAAGGTTGTTTTTGCTTGCCGATATTTTGAGAAACATGTTTTATTTATCATTTGTTGTAGCTTATCAGTTATTGTATGTCCCTGATTTGATCTATTTTGATCAGTTTATTCAAGGTCTTTTGTCACTCCTTATTGTTCGATTTTCTTCTTGAGATTTGATTGGGTGCCTTGGATTTGGTTTTGAGTTTTTTCTCTTAACTTCATTATCAATTTTTGTTGTTTTTATTTAGCAATTGCTTAGACTTGATTTACATCTCGTCTTCAGATTTTGTTTCTTTTTCTCATTTGTGTTCTCTCTTATTGAGTAATCTATTTGATATTGTGGTCATTGGTGTCACAAACGGTGGTGTTGTGACCAGTTGTGAAACTGTTATCTAATCAAGTTATTTTGAAAGTGTTTTTTCACATTGTATCTCCTTCAATAGATCTTGTTTAGGCCTTCTTGCCTCTAGGGTTCGGTTTAGTCCTTTGCAGAACATTGGCCTTGGTTGAGAAAATTTCTTGTAGCCCTAGCTTGATTGAGATTTCATTCTTTTTATTTTCATTTTGAGTTTCAGTGTGTTTGATTTATTTGAGTGTGTTTTATTGGGCTTTGTTTCCCTAGTTGTTTCACTTTTAGAGTGCTTTGCGTTCTTGCTGGGAGGCTTGCTTTGGTCTCTTTTTCGGTTTTATTTTTGGTTTGTTTTTGGGTCATTAATTCATGAATTATTGGGATATTTTGCATTCAGGAAGATTTAGTGACAAGTTCATTATTATAGGCATTGGTGTGTTTTGAAAAACTCTTACCCTCTCGTAGATAGCATTCATGGTATTGAAAACGAAAATCACATATAGTTGCATTAGGGTGACTAACTAAGAGTATTTCACACCATATTAGTTTCATTCCACTTCCTACTTGTGTAAACAATAGCCACTAAAATTAACACGATAATAAAATTAACTATATTATCCTTTTTCTTTCACTAGTATTACACAACACTAGCCTAAGCTAGGGTCTTTGAGATAAGAGTGTGAGTTAACTGCTCCAAGACCACAAAATCAAATTAGTAGCTTGCAGTAGGGAATAAATCCATTGTTAGTAGTGTGGTCTGGGAATCCCTTCTCACAAGAGGGTTAAGCACGAGGTCACACTTGGGCTAGGAGGGGTGACATGACCCATTTCGCTTATTTTCGGTTAGCATGATATAGCAGAATTAGCACGCATACAAATGGTGTTTTATCACTTGGGGACCACTTGGGAGGTAACTCTAAATGGGGTTTCAGTATTGGATCCCTTTGGGGTTAATTCTCCTGCCCTTTCGTGTTGATTTGTCTTGTGAGTATCCTCGCATGTCGTGTTATTGTCGGTGGTGACCATAGTGACCTTTCTTTCTAGGACTCATACATAGGTGCAGGGTTAGGGTCTTATTCTCTATACCTAAGACATATATTAGTCATACTCTCTCAGTCCTCTCACGGGGTGTTCCACATTTTGTGAGGGAACTTGTGCCGAGTTCGTAGCTAAAAGGGCTGGGAAGAAGGTCACTAGTATACCTATTTTACTACCAACTTCTTTATAATTTTTTTGCATTTGTTATCACATAGGATGTTTCTAGTGTTTTATGTTTGGTCTGAGTCCATATTTTTGGCCCTAGGGTGTTTGCACTAACATAATTGTGTTTAAATTATTATCACCCTGGATGAATTTTTTCATCGATGGTCACGTTGTCTTCAAGGTTTACTTCCTGAATGAAGTGGACTCATTTCTCTTGCACTAAGAATGGTTGTTGGCGCTTGAGACTTGGACCATCACATAGTATTGGAATTTTCATCCGATCCCACTGATAGTGATCTGGTCTCTATTCAAACTTTGGTTGATGACTCTGACGCTCCTGCCAGTACACCTTTGACTAATCCATTAGGACTTATCTTATTGTGGCTGAACCAAGACAGTTCCACACTAGCCTACACTTACACATATTTCTCTACTATTGACCCTATGGCAGATTATGAGACCTCATTACCATCTGCATCAGTAATCTCGGCTGCCATGTCGGCATTGACACCTCTTAGTGTGGCTATTCCTACTCCTCCATCCACACATCTCACTTCTTCATGGGGCATTCCACCAGTCTCGTCTATGGATCCTACTAGTTTCCTAAATGTTTTCATGCCCACACCATCTTCTATGCTGAACATGCTACATCCCCCTAGTCAATTGGTAGGTCCAATAATTTATTCACCGACCTTTTCCAACCAACCATTCATGTTCCTAAGTTAGGCACAGTTACTTCTGGAAACGTACGGGGGGTATTGCCATTTATCACTATTCATCCTGGGGGGAATGTAGCCTCTAGTATGCCATGAGATTGGTATAGTTCGCTCTTTGGAGGAGAACCACCTACCAGTACTTTTAGTAGAGGGGATATTTTACCTGGGGGCAACCCCATTGCCAGTACCATCGTCCACACAGTTTATCCTCCTTATGTCGGTCCTACCGTGAAGAGTTGTCCTTCTATTCACCCTAGGTACAACCCCATTAGAAGTCAAGCACTTGGGGGTCCATTGCTCTCCGAAGGTTTCTACCTTGGGGGACAACATCCATATACCAGTTATGTTGGACCGTAGCAACCCTTTTTCATGGTGAACCCTTTTCTACACCAGTAAGTGCATCCATCTAATCCATATATGGGGGGGCCGCAAGGTTTTTCAGGGGCTTCTCCTACTTATGACCCATTTAGTCAAATTCCAAATCCATTTTTATCTTCTCTTGATTTACTGGATTTAGCTAAATTGACTAATGAACCCATTCGTCATGATCCTTGGTGACCACCTATGCCCGCCAAGTTACCATATGATATTCCCAAGTTTGAAGGGAAGCCTGGGGATAATCCATGCACTCACATCACCACCTACAATTTATGGTGCTCATCTAATTATTTGGTGGATTATTATATTAAACTTCTCTTGTTCCAACGACCATTAACCAGGGATTCCACCAAGTGGTATATCGAGTTAGATACTGCATCCTACTGCGACTTTTCCTCTTTAGCTCAAAATTTCTTGACACATTTCCAATTTCCTTCTCGGTATGATCTTGAATCTAACCATTTGTCCAACTTTAAACAAGATGATGCCACGCTTATTTATGATCACATTCATGAGTGGCGTTGTCACAAGAGGTTAGTGAGAACTAAGTTACCCGATGATATTTTACGTAAATTGTTCAGTCAATCTCTCTGACCTCAAATTTCCAAGGATGTGTCCATGTTTCGAGCTGTTACTGAGGAGAAAGCTATTTTATATTCCCAATAGTTGGATCTCATAAATTCACAATCGGGTACACTGTATGAAGTGTTTCCTAACACCCTTAGGCCTTCTATTGACCCATCTAAACTAGTTCCTGGCCCACACAATGATGGTGTGATTGGGTCCATTTACAATTCCATGAGCTAACTTGTTTCCCACCTTGGGAAACTGATTGTTACATCCCAAGCCTTTCAAGTACGATTGTCTCTACTAAAGAACCCCTTCCTGAGCAGTCCATCGAAGTTCTCACAGTGAATTCCACTCAACCAAAGAACAAATCTCAATTTGGTGGTAAGAAAAATAAGAATAATTAGAGAAATAAACAAAATCAAACTACCTAGGAGTCTTAAGCCAATCCTAAAAGTCAGGGAAGGGGCACCAGTGAGTGTTGCCGCAAATTCAAGTTTCCCTATAAAATTTTTCAAGGTGATCACCTTACTCACGAGTGTCCTCAGATGGATGAAGTCCATAGGCTTCTTTCACCACCATCTAATCAGTAGCCTATTATTTTGACTCATCCATTCCCTGTACAACCTCATTAAAATATGGTTTCTCAACCTTATTGAAATCCACAATGGGGAAACAAGGGGTCTTCTTCTCATCCCCCTCACAGTTCATGCGTCTTCATGTGCAAGGAAGATGTAAATGTGACTACGCAAGCCAAATACTATGATGTTCCGGAGTCAAGTTCTCCTTCTAAGGACTCACCATCTCCACCTAGTTCCACTGGACCTCTCACTTTGGATAAGCCTCTAGAACTTATCTATCACTCCCCCAATGGTATCCTCCATAAGACGACACACAACCCTTTTGCTAACGTTGCTCAGCATTACAATACTGTTGAAGATCTTGCCTAGGCTCCTTATGCTCTGTCTGCCTTGGAGGTCTTGCAAAGTTGTCCTCAAAAGTGAAATGATTTATTTTCTTCCATCGGTGGAGTTTATTTATCTGACTCTAGTCTCATTTCTTTCAATGCTGAGAAATTTTCTCCTCGTCTTTCCCATCAGATTTCTTTCTAGATCATTGTGCAAATATTTCATAAGAATATACATTGCACTCTGGTGGATGAGGGCTCTTCCACATGTGTCGTGTCAATATCCTGTTGGAAATATCTTCGCTCTCTGGCACTCGCTGCATCCAACACCACTATCCAAGCCTTTGATGGTCATAATTTCGTACCCAAGGGGGTCCTTCCAAATTTTTCCATTGAGTTTGGCAGGAAAATTATGTATGTCATGTGAAGTTGTCATCGCTCCTTTGGAATATAACCTACTCCTTTGTCATAGTTTTTTCTATGCCATGACCACAATTGTCTCATCTTTATTTCATGTCCTTTACTTTCCCCATGAAGGAAATATTGTCACCATTTATCAACTTGACTACTGCGTGCCATCAAACCAAATTTCCACTACGGGGAACTCAGATCCACTTGTTGGAAACCACCCTGGTCAGTATGAGAGTGTCGGTGTGGGCTTGTTTAAAAACTCATATGTTTTTGGGGTATTTCCTCAATTAACATCGCCCAACATTCCTTCACCCTCTTCGAAATATCCTATGCATATGATCTCTTCTAGCACCTATGGACCCCATAGACCTCCTAATCTGTGGGTGGTGTCATTTTATTCTGTGGAAGTTTATCGACCTTATAGTGAGAACCCCACCGCCACTTGTTGAGGAAGATATTGTCTCTTTGGTAGTCCTGTTAGTACCTCTCGACGCTAGTTAGAAACTCCATCATCATATGGAATATGATTAGGATCTTCTACCCACACAGGTTGCCCCTTCGCTTGTTCCACGTGACTCCTTTGATGACGAGCCTCCCCGGTTAGTCAACTTGGAGGTCATGGATCTATCCAATGATAATCATAGGGAAGTTATGCCTATGTTTTCCTCTAATCTCCCCTATTTGGAACATTTATATATTGATATATTAAATCTTGAATCGAATCAGGGGGCACCTCCTCGACCCTCCTTGGAATTTCCACCCATGGACCGAGTCAAATCTTAGGCTTCGACTTTAAAATTTCCAATGAATTGTCCGTACCACCTGTTGATGAGAATATTGTACCCCCTTTATGTCTTGATCCTTCCTTATATCCTCAGGTTTGTTTTGAGAGTATGACTATGTTAGGTTGTCCCTGGCATGATCATAATTTTTGGATTGGGAAGTTTGACATCATTTGGCATGGCGCTACATTGGTCAACCATATGGTATCTTCATCCCATAAGTTCATGTACAGAAACACTTGGCATGTGCCCAGTAGTGGACACGCCATAGCATGACCTATTTGACTATGTCACGCTTTTATATATGGTATATAAGTGTGAGTGTGTTCAGTTTATTTTTGTTTTTCATTTGCATTTACCCAGTTTATTTGTGTAATTCACGTGTCTGATATTTGTTGTACATATGTGAACACCCTCACTCCCTTATAAAGGCTTTGCATATGGTGCAAGTCGCTACAGTCGGAATGTTGCTTCCGCCGCTTGGTTACTCTTTTCACCCACTGATGAGCTTGTGAGTTTTGGGGGTATTTATCTTCACCCTGTCACGAAAAACATGGTTGAGTATAGTGTTGTTATTGAGCTCTTGACTGAGGCTACTCATCTTGGAATACGCCACCTTATTGTTCATCTTGACTCTCAATTCATAGTATCTCAGTTCAACCGTCTCTACTTTGTAAGGAACCTGACTCTGCTTCATTACATTTTGAGGGTATGACTCTTGGAATGCTCATTTGATTACATTGATTATGTACATATTCCTCGAGACCAAAACCGATCGGCTGATTCATTAGCTAATTATGTGTTAGATTGGCATTTGTCACATTTATGGAATTTTAAACCATTCACATGAACAATTAAACATATATTGTACATACATAGTAGAACAAACACATAGAAGTTAGTATTTTATTATATCAAAATTTTGAGTACATAGTTCAAAATTAGGCAACTGGGTCCTTGGCTACTATGCCATACATATGTTAACACATCAAAAACTACACAACCCTGTGCTACTACTCCCACTCAGTGGTGCTCATGATAACATAAAACGACATTCAGAATGTGTTGGAGTAGACCACGACAACGAGATGAGGCCACCCCTACGGTGTGCCTTTGGATGTGTTGAGGAGTCTCATCTAGCCTCCTCGAAGCAACTCCCAATGTCAATCACTCGACATTTCACGTAAACTAATGTAGCTCTTCATCTTCATCCTCTATCTAATCTGTCAGTTCCACTGGGGTCAGGGCATGTGGTACATGTCTCCTTAGTGGAGAATATCCTTCCGAATGTGTAGGTGCCATGTCTACATATCACAAAATTTTTCTTTAGTGACTATGTCCTCTTGTCAAAAACCAAAACAATTGTGTATTCCAAAAATATAAAAAAATTACAAAACATAAAAAATCAAAAAATATTACCTCTGCCATCAAGCCTTCACTTGTGGGCAAGACCATGTCAGGATCCCCCATGAATTCCACCCCATCATATTGGTATTCATCTACTGGAAATTCATTTTCTCTCATCCATTTCCAATAATTTTTTGGGTACCAATTGCTAGTGTGCACTCTGTCATCCCGTGGTAAAATAGAACACCATCTAGTCATACGGGGTTATCTTACCAGTGGAAATACTGCATAATCCAATGCCCGGGGTCTCATCATTGCAATGTTCTCAAAGAAGAAACTTAAAAGAAAGCTCCCATAACCACAAGTGTCACTTCTTCTCCTCTTCAAATTTGTGAGTTGATCCTTCACGGTGGCCCCCATCTCCTCACACTAGTTAAACAAGGTGGGTTCTAAACATTGGATATGTTATCACCAAACTGAGACTAATTGGGTTGCTCAATAGTCAATCCAATGTAATTATTTCAAACCACTTAGGGCTGGAAATTATCCCTTCCAACCAGAGAGGGCTCTCTCAAGAAAATATATGATATTCAATAAAAAATATTTAAAACAAAGATGGCTAACTCTCAGATGTTTTTTGGATGATTTTTTTCATGTGAAAGATGTGTGACATCTACCATTGGGCATGGATTTAGAATGAGAATTCGATTACACAAAATTTTCATTCATGGAAGCTGAGGCACATGAGCTCTTGCAAAAAATAATTCTGACAGAAAACATTACACATAAAGGAAGTTGGAGCATAATATTTCTGAATTCCAAGTAATTATGTAAGAGTAAGTTGAATTAACATTGAAAAGATAAAGGATACAAACACATAAGAGATCAATCAGAATCTCAGGTTGGAACAAAAATATTTTGCATCTGTCTATTAGCTGAGTATAAAAAATATTACAATAGTAGCTTTGATTCTTACATCCATCAACTCTCTCTAACCCTTTTGCATTGGTCTACTACCTGCTAGACTCTTGAAACTGATGTAGAGTTCTAATCCCAAAAGGAATTCATTACATTGAGATAAATTAGAGATAATTATGTTGAAAAGATTTTGTAACCTAAAAGGGATCTGTCACAATTAATTTCATCAACAAAATTTAAATAACCCATACTAATGATTCTTATTGAACCAAACAACTGTTTCTAAGGTGAGATCAACCATGATTAGGTGGAAAACTGTCATGATAAAATTTAGGCTCTGATATTTAGAATTTTGAGGATGAGCTATGTGTAGGTGAAGTGGAAAAAATGGTGAGTTGTTTTAACCATTTCATCTATTTGGAATGGGTTGCTGGTCTGATGTGGTGCTTGCTTTGGATGCTCTACCATATGTTACCAAGTGTCATGGATTTTCTCTAACTGACCATTAAATGCCTAGAGGTTTCTTCTGGATGAATGATCTTCTTAATTTATCTCTTATTGAAATACCTTCCTCATGCTTTCTAAGATTCGTCCTTTTCCCTCTTGTATAATGGTGCCCTTTCTAATGCACCACTCAGTATTTCTGGAGTATGGTACTCCCCATTCTTGAGGTTTTGAGGGAGGTTGTTCCATCTCCTCTGGTTGGCCATAATGCACTCATCTTCTATCTGCCTAGAAACATCATCAAAGTGTCCTATTACCTGTTTTTGAGTCTGAAGGTAGCTTTCAACTAGTGTAGGGTCCCTTTCAATCTCTCGATGGTTAAGGATGATTCCTCTTGGGCTGAACAATTTTGATCTGATATATAATGGTTATCTATCTCTTCTTCCCATGACCCTCTATATCTCTTTTTCTCTAGTGTCCTCATTCATCATCCAAGATACTAAAGCCATCAATTGCATATCCCCCATTGTGGAATTGGGGTCCCAAGTATCTAGGTTTGTTAGCACAAGGTTATGCACATAAAACTTTGCCATTTTTGACTAATTAGCCATGTTAGCTTACTTTTAGAATTCCATGAATTTCTTATAATCTTGGAAAGATAGGGATCCATGGGAGGCTAGAGATATAATTTGAAATAGGAGCCATTTCTCCTTGAGGTATACATCATATGAGTCATAATGGAATCTGTGTTGAAGGGATTCTATGCATAATTCTTCTATGGTGGCTACTTACTACCCTTTTTGCTACAATTTCTCCTTCAGTGCTATATTCTCTACATGTGCCTTCTGCAACTACTCCTTCAAAATTATTTCTTTGATTCTTTCCTTATCCCTCGATGATTCTTTAATGATAGTCGGGCTCGTGGGAGGAGTTTTTGTCTCTCTCTGACTTATCCTCCAACTCTTGTCAGCTCTGAAATACATAGAGTTCTACCTGTTTCTCTTTGCGCTTAAAGGAGCTAAGGTGGCAACTACCTCTTTGTTTGGAGGGGATGTGGTGTTGTGATGTGAGTCTACTTCTTTCTTACTTTATGCTACCTTTATGACTTCTGTCTCTATTTCCATTTCTTCTGTTTCTCCTTGGCCCTCTGTCTCTTCCTCTTCTTCTTCTTGTTCCTCTTCTTCTGGTTCTTCTTCTAGCTCTTCTTCTCCTTCTTCCCTTTCTTCTCTAAGGCTAGGAGAAAAGCTTCGGGCCTAGTCCCTTGCTACTGTGTTTGATATGTGGTATACTTTAGAAGCTAGATCGACTACTGGTGATGTTGTTATGTTGCTGCTTTTGCACGTTGTTCAAATACATAGCCCACTCTTGATACTGCTATGTTGCAGGCTCCCTTCGGTCTCTTTCCCTCAAAAATTCTCAATTCATTGGTTTGAATGAGACATTATCTCTTTTTATTAGATTACGAGACTAATTTTGGAGCGCTTATGTAACTCGGCTCAGCTCCAGTTTATGTTGTAGATAGTTGGACCCTCTTCTTGTTAACTGGCTGATATTGCGTCTCCCCTCCCCTCGTTCTCCTCTACTCCACTTGATTTAATTTTTTTATTTTGCATGCCCAGGTGGCATGAATTTGTAGTTCTCCCTATTCATACATCATGATGGTGGCTAAGCTAGCTGGTCACATTTCTGCCCCTTAAAATCTAATTCTGCAAATTTAATTATTTATGGCTATTATGGATGCATAGCGAGGGGTGAGAAGCTATACCTGAGTTTACCTATTGTTGTCAAGGCATTGGCAGGAGCTGGAATTTGGAGAAAATCCTATTATATGTTGTGTTCTTCCTTATTTTCTTGTTTTCTGAGTGAGCATCTTGCTAAATGAGAAACTCTCTGAGTGGGCTGCTGATCTTTCTTGTTGTTTCTTCCCGTTGTAGATGTTGCGTGGGGCTGCTCCATGTGTCATGGGTGGAAATATTGTCTTTCCTGGGGTCTACTTTATCAGCTCCTCTCTTTGTTTTTTCTTGTTGTTCATGAATAGATTTTTGCGTTGTAGGAATTCCCTGATGTCTGTAGTAGTCTGTGTTCTTCTTTCCTTGCTACATTATGCTCAGGAATGGAGGAATGTGGTGTATGGAGGTGATGGGGGAAGTTATGAAAATGAATGGAGTCAATGATGGGATGGATGGTAAAATAGAAGAATGGAAAAAAAATATGAACGCCTCCCTGTGTTTCCAAAAACTATTAATAGCCTGCAAAACAGCAAACACCAAAAATACAGAGATGCATATTTATTTATTTTTGTTTTTTTTTTAAAGAAAGTGGGTTGCCTCCATGGAAGTTTTCAACTGAAAACCTTGCCTTGGGTGCCTCAGAGAGGTTTTCACCCATGGATCTTTATTCTATTTTTCTTCTTTTCTTCTCCTTTTTTTTAGAGCAAGTGAGCTGCCTCCATCGAGGTTTTCAACCCAAAATCTTGCCTCGGGTGCCTCAGAGAGGTTTTCACCCATGGATATTTATTTTTTTTCTCTATTTTTTTTTAGGAGGTGTGGGAAACTATGGATTTTCCCATCACATACACCTCTCTGATTATTGAATTTATGATCTCTGCCCTTGAAAAAGGCTTCTTGTAAATTTTCAGCCTGTGACCATTGACAAGCAAGGGGATTCCTTCCTCATCTATGGTTCTTATTTGAATTGAGCCATTATCAAAAAAAAATCCATAGTGTAAGGTCTCAACCATCTTGTCATCAGTTTGACTTTGAAATCTTTAAACCTTGAATCATAGAACGACACCCAATATACTTCTTCAAAGCTCTTCCCCTTAATGTTCTTGACATGCCATACCTTCCTTTGTAGATGAACTACCTCTGTGTGAAGAAGTGCTTGCATTCTAAACTCATTCAATCCATTTAGTTGCAACAACCTCTCTTTTTGGGCATTTGATAGATCTAAATTTAATTCAGCTACCATTCTTAAAGTATTGAATTCAAACTCAACTGAGAGTAAATCTTTCTTACCATAGACTAGTTCATAAGGAGTGAATCCTGTTGTTGTCTTCCAAGTAGTGTTGTAGGCCCAAGTAGCTTCTACCAATCTGTCTGCCCAATATTTTCTACTGCTGCTCACAACCTTGGTGAGGATGCTCTCTAAATATCTGTTAGTTACTTCGACTTGGCCATTCGCCTGAGGATGATAGGCAGTAGAAGTTTTATGCTTAATCTTGTGCTTCCTCAAAATATTCTCAATGAGGTGAGAGGTGAATTATGCTCCCTGATCAGTGACTATTTCTTTGGGGTACCTAAACTTGTAAAACACATTCTCCCTCATAAATTCTGCTACTTTCTCCTTGGTTTCTACCTTCACTTCTTTTGTTTCAGCCCACTTTGTCAAGTAATCAGTGCAGACTATGATATACTTCTTTTGTCTGGATGGTGGATTGATAGTTCCAACAAAGTCCATGCCCCACTTGTCAAATGGCTCAAGAGCCACCTAAGGGTGCAAAGGAATCTCATCCCTTTGCATGGGTTTCCCCATCCTTTGGCACTGGTCACACCTGCTGGTGTATCTTCTGGAATCTTGGTGAAGGGTAGGCCAATAGTATCCTCCCTGCAAAACTTTGTAATCAGTTCTTTTTGCAGCAAAGTGGCCTCCACATGGGTTGTCATGACATGTAGAGAGGATATCAAAAAATTCTTCCTCCTTCACACATATCCTTAGGATTTTATCATGGCCTATATTGAAAAGGTTTCCCCCAATCCATGTGAAGGGGGCACTTTTTCTGATGATTCTTCTCCTCTCTCTGAATGAAATATTAGGAGGGAGTCTCCCAGTGACCAAGTAGTTGGCTATATCAGCAAACCATGGTGAGAGTGCTAATATAGAAAAGAGATGCTCATCTAGCAGCTGGTCATCCACCATTCCTTCTTCCCCTGCAAGGAGAGCTAACCTGGAAAAAAAATCTACAACAACATTCTCCTTTCCAGGTTTATCAACAATAGTCGAATCAAATTATTGCAAAAGTAACAACCATATAATTATCCTAGCATTAACATCCAGTTTTTTCATTAAATACTTGATGGATGCATGGTTAATGTGAACAAAGTTCTGATATCCAGTTACATAATTCTTGAATTTTTTCAAAGCATGGACAATGGCTAACATCTCCTTCTCAGTAACAATATAATTTAGCTCAGCGTTGGACAAGTTCTTGCTGATGAAATAAATGGCATAAGGGATTTTTCCCTCTAATTGTCTTAATGCTTCCCCTACAAATTTGTCAGATGCATCAGTGTGGATTTGGAAAGGCAGAGTCCAATTTGGACCTCAGAGGATGGGGTCAATAGTCAAATTTCCCTTAATGAGCTCGAAAGCCTCTTAACAAGGACTGAACCAAATAAAATCAGAATCCTTGGCCAATAACCAAAATAATGGTGGAGCCATCTTGCTAAAATACTTGATGAACCTTCTATAGTAACCATCTAAGCCTACGAAACTCCTGATATCTTTCTGCTTTTGAGGAGCAGGTACCCTTTTGATGATAGTGATTTTTTTCGGGTGTACCTGTATTCCTTCTTGGGATATGGAGTGTCCTAATACAACCCTTGTTTTCTTCAGGAATTCACACTTTTCTGGGCTCAAGGAGATATGCATCTCAATGCACCTTCTTATTACTTTACCCAAATTGGAGGGAGATTCCTATAATTCATCCCCATATGGTGTGAAATCATCCATGTAGATTTCTATAGAGTCATGGACTAACTCAGAAAAGATGCTCAAGACATCTATTTGGAAGGTAGTTGGGGCATTGCACAACCCAAAGGGTAGGACTCTATAAGAAAAGGTACCCCAAGGGTAGGTGAAATTATTAGTATCCTGGTCTTTAGGGCTGATTTGAATCTGATTTTATCCACTGAACCCATCTAAGAAGGAAAATAACTTCTTCCCTGCAAGGCCATCCAGGACTTGGTCTATAAAGGGCAAAGGGAAATGGTCTTTCTTGGTGGCTTGGTTAAGTTCTTGATATTCAACACAAATTCGCCACTTCCCATTATTATTTGGGACTAGGACAAGAGGGGATACCCACTCACTGTCAGATATAGGATATATGAACCCTACATCCAATCATTTCTACAACTCTTCTTTGACTATGTCCTTCAGAGATGGGTTCATCCTTCTTTCGGGTTGTCTCATAGGCTTGCATTATTCTTTGATTTAAATATGATGTTTTCACACTGAAGGATGCACCCCTTTCATTTCCTTGTAATCCCATGCAAATGCTTCAAGATTCTCTTTCAAAAGCTGGCATAACTGCTTCTCTTCTTCTTTCGAGAGGTTTGGGTTGATTTTCAGAGATTTGGACGGGCCAAACTCAATAGCCTTGGTGGATTTAGAGGTTGACTCAACCGAGTTCACTTCCATCCAAGGTTGACTTTCTGACTCTTTGACTAAGGTTTTGAAAGGAATGTTAGTGGAGGACGGGTTTTGAATGGCATGGTCAATGAGTTCATCTTCATAAAGCTTCCCCCCTCTAAGATCAACATCTATGGTACACGTAGGGGCATTGTTATATAACTCATCTTATTCATCCTCCAACCATATAGGGAGATCATGATCAATGGAAGGTTGGGCTGGAGGATATAACACTAGCTGTTTAGACAAAGGTCCATTTTTTATAGTCATGTTTCTGGCCTGAAAACTAATATAAGCATCTACAATGGATAACCAAGGTATCCCTAAGATGAGGGGATAACCATTGAACTTTTTTTTTGTTGCAGGGTGAAGAAATCTATATGATACTCCCAAGCATCAATGGTAACCATAACATCCTAAAAAATTCCTTCCGGAGTTACTGTGGACTGATCTACAAGTTGCAGAACTGTTGTGGTTTTCCTCAAAGTCCCTTGGAGATTAAGTTTCAACATAGTTTCCTTGGTCATGAAATTGATGCCATCCCCTAGATCAATCGAAGTGTTGGGGACTATGAAACCATCGATATGCACATCAACAAATGGACTACCAGGGCCCAAGTACTTTGGAAATATCACCTTACCCAGCATTAGGTTAGATAGTTGTCCTACCACATTGATGGTGGCGGTCCCAGGTTCCTTGAAGCACTTTTCTTTGGTGATCCTATTGTAGATAGGGAAATCCTTAATGGCCTGGAGAAGTGGTATCTTTACACAAAAATTTTCCAATTCTCCCAGGAGTTCAGTCTCCTCTAGAGTGTGTTGACTAGGGTGGATCAAGCACTCAAGAAAAGGAGGTTGTTGGATCTAAGTGTTACCTTCTGCCTTTTCCTCCTCAACATCTATAGGTGGAGATGGAGGATGGTTGTCTAGGATTACTCTTCCCGACCAAAGAGTAACCTTCTGTATCTACACAGCATAAGCTGGATAGGATGTTTCTCCATTGAGATCCTTTTGTCCCTGTCTGTTGTTCGGGTTCGGATTGGGTTGTGTAGGTATAGGTAACCTAGGTGGAGCAGCATGAGTAAGTTGAGGTTGAGGTTGGGGTGGAGGCATTAGAGCAAGTGGTTAATTTTTTTTAGGCCTCCACCCTTGGTATGGATTTTTCCACTGAGGTTTTTTTGGAACATGCTACTGAAATGGTTGGTTTACTGGCTGAGGATGATACGAAGGGTTGTAAAGCCAAGTAGGAGTTATAAACCAGGATGGAGGAGTGGGGGTTTACCAAGGCTGCATGGGTGCACTCTGATTGTTGTGATAGTAAGAGTAAGGTGCACCTTGCATACCTTGTTGATATGACCGAGGGCCTTGAGGCCTTCTCTAGTTGATGAAACAGAGTTTCTCTCACATTGCTTCCCCACCTTGATATAGAGCTTTAAGTCTAGGTAAGGAGGGAAACTTTTCTGTGGCATGATTCTCCTCACAAATTAAGAAAACCTCTATGACATTCAGTGGGCATTCATTTCTTGGGTGCTTAATGGTACATCTAGGACAAAATATGGCTAGGGTTCTCTCTTCTTCCTCTTACTTCCTTTTGACCTGCATTGTGTCCATTTTCAAACCAAAGGTGTGCATCATGTCACTCTTGAAGTCCTCTAGCATGTTTCCAATATCATGTTTTATGAAGGTGGAAGAGAAAGGAGTATTGGATGTGGTTTGGCCAGCTCTTCTCGTCTTCCTAAATGCCCTAGAATGGTTCCGGAAGACAGTTTTTATTGTTTCATAAGGCAATTGGTAGATATCTCCTCCTGATAGCATATTCAAGGTTTCTATCATATCTTCATTGATCCCTAGAAGAAGTACAATTGTAAGTGATGTAGGATGAAGAGTATAGTTGGCTCTCTTATATTTTAATTGAAACCTCTCTTCATATTCCTCTAGGGATTCATCAGGTCCTAGAGTCATCCTAAATATTTCATCCTTAGTTTCCTTGGACCTACAATAGTCTATGTATTTGTTGTTGAAGGTCTCTTCCATCTGTGCCCAAGTAGTGAGGTTATCCCTAGGCAGACCCATGAGCCAGTGCAAGGATACATCCTTAAGGGTGGATGGGAATAGCTTCAACTTCTAATCATCAGAGGTGTAGTCATAAGTCCTACAAAAAACAGAAAATTCAAAGATAAATGTGTCAAAGTCCTCAGAGGTAAGTCCATGAAAGTGTGGAAGAGTTGAGGGCCTAATGTCTTTCATCTTAGTTTCCCCATCTTCCTCTCTTATGGGAAAAGCTCTAGCCTTTCCCAGCCATGGTTAAGATAGGTGAAGTAGGTCCCTCAGTTGAAACAAGGTCTTCTTCTTCTTCCCCAATAGGATACTCAAAATATTCAGAAGGCTCTCTTATAGGGGGTTCAATCTCACTGACACTGAAGAAGAGTGAAGGGTGGCTAGGAGGTGATGTGGGGGTTTTAGGTAAGATTTGTCTTTGAGTATTCCTACTCCTATGAGGCATGAAAATCATATATTTTTGTATTTTTTTAATATTTCTGAAATGACATGAAAAGAAAGGAAAGTAGAAAATAATTCTTAAACAAAATCAAGGCATCTACTAGACACCTTCCTCGGAAATGACGCCAAAAAGTGGTGAGCCCTAGTATTGCACCAAGAGCACTGAAACTCCTAGGGGCTTCCCTAATTTACTTTATCAACTCGGGGTTCTTACAAACTTAGAGGTGATAGTGATATATACACAACAGATGCATTTTGTTCATGTCATCCTCTTCTGCTTTACAAAAGGGTGTTATTTCTTAAAATATGATAAAAACTGAAAAGTAAATTGATGGAAGGAAATGATAGAAAGGAAACTAACTTAATTTGCAAAAAGGAAATGACAGAAAAGAAACTAATCTAATGTGTAGAAAGGAAATGACAAAAAGGAAACTAACTTAATCTGTAAAAGGACATTACTGAAAAGAAACTCAACTAAGTTGCAACTAGCTAGGCCAATCGACTAAACACACCCTACTTGTCCTTTGATCTATTTACCATGCTATCATGCTTCTAACCATGCAACTATTCATGATAAACTAAACTTGACATAGTGTGGCTTTTAGTTTGGAGGAAAACAGGCTAAAGGTGCTAATGGAGGGCTCAACACATGAAACAAGGCTTAGAGGTGCAAAGAGTGGGTTTAAACCTTATTAAAGCTTTATTATGGTGCAAAAGTGCTTCGGAGAAAAATGACTTAAAAAGTGCGATGGAAGAGAAGCAGGAGTACAGTTCGGAAGAGAGAGCAAAATGAAAATTGTGAAAAGGGAAAAGGTTGCGATCTATGATATGCAATGAGTTGGATGACATGGCGGTGGGACCAGTGGCGGAGCACGATATCAATATCGCAATCAATGGACAGGAGCGATAAGCATTAATGGGAACCAAATAAATAATGTGATTTTTGATATGCAATGAGTCAGATGACATGGTGGTGGGACTAGTGGCGGAGTACAGAGCGATATCGCAATCGGTGTTTGGAGCAGTGAGTGTAAAAGAAAAGGAGAAAGGTTGCGAAATGTGAAATGTGATTGCGGTAAGCCAGAGTACGGAGCGATGTCGCAATCGGCGTTTGGAGCAATAAGTCTTCAAGGAAAAGGGGAAAAGTTGCGAAATGCGATTGCGATAAGGTGGATTATGGTAGTGGGAAGTTTGGAGTGAGATAACAAAATCATAATCGGAAAAAAGGAGAGCTAAGCCTTAAAGGGAAAATGGAAAAGATGCGAAGTGAAACTTGTGAAAAGGTGAAGTACAGTGGTGAGAAGTTCGAGAAGAAAAGGGCGAAGGCCAACCTATAAGGTTTTGAAGTGTTTTTTTCGTTAAAATGGCTGCAATAGCTGTAAAATGTGAAAATGAAGGAATAGAAGACAAACTTATTAGTTTTGAAGTGCTTTTGCGAATAAAAGGGTGCAACAGTGAGAACAAGCGGGAAAAAGCGAAAATGGAGGGCATAACAGCAGTGTGCAGATTGTGAAGACAGAGAGGGAAAATGAAGCAGGGAAGCAACACAGTGTTTCTCTGGGGTTTTAACAATAATTCCTGCAATCAACCTGCTAACTTATGTGCAAATAAATGGAAAAATTCTTAAAAATACAGTGCAAAGGAAGACTGAAAAATGGTATTGCAACTCTACTTTTAATCTCAGAAACAATGAACAGAAATCAATTTTTGGGTTTGTGGGAAGGTTCGCCCTCCTCTAGCTCTATTGACAGAGATGAAAAGGGGGTCTTGATCCACAGCTTTTTGTTGTTTCTCCTCTATTCTATTACTCATAAGAAAATTACACCTACAGTAGCACACTGAAATAAAAACTAAACAGCAACTTGAAACATAAACGAAATTATCATAAGCAGAACTAATGAAATGACCGAAAGCAGAGATCAAATACAGTAGAGAGGTTGAGGCACATGGATTGGGCCCTAACCCACAAGCCTATCTATCTAAAACTTAAATCACTAAAATGAAATCAGTATCCTCATTTCATAAAAGAATATCCTCATACATTTCTGAAAGTTTGATCACTGAGTAAAATAATAAAAATCCCAATAGCTTGCAACAATGTTTTGACCCTTCCCAACTCTAATTTTTCTCTATTTATTCTACAGGGTAGCTACCAATAGCTCCATAAATATAGTGATTGATTCCACTTGACTCCAAGTAAACAAAGATTGAGTGCACTCCTCTTTTAGTTGCTTAGATGCCTCTGGAATTCGAATTGCTGGAGAGAATCCTTGAGATCCTTTGGCTACCTTTGGAATTCGAATTGTTGGAGAGAATCTTTGGGGTCCTTTAGCTGTCTTGGAATTCGAATTGCTAGAGCGAATCCTTGGGATCCTTTGGCTTCCTTTGAGAGTTAAGGAGGGTGGAAAATCCTCCTATGATTTCTCCTTGATGTCTCCTCCAATTCTTTATGATAAAATCCTTATAAAAATGCTTAATAATTGATGATTTTTTGCACTCAATCTCATGTTAGGCACTCAGAGTATGTTAGCCTTAATCACCACCTACACTGCATCATAAAACCAAATAATAATAAAAATGAAATAAAAATAGATATAAGAAGGAAAAAAGTGACAATTAACCCCTCCAAATATGTCTAATGATGGAGCTCATCAACTGCCATATAGGAGTAGGTAATTTTCGTCGATATTGAATTTTGACCGTCAGCACTATTTTTATGCCTCAGGTCCGACCCCCTTAAGTTGCAACTTTTGCCACTTCCTGTAGGCACATTGTAGCCTGAAGGCAGAGCTTACTTGCTCATGGATACCCTAGTTAGCAGCTTCTTTCCAAACTGGTGTCCATGTGTAGTATCCCAAAATAGGGAAAATAAGCAGTATTGGGAATATCTTAAAATATTCCAAAAATGGACTTCTCAGCAATGCCTTCACAAAAAAATGCATTTCCAGAAATATAAGCCATAAAAATAAAAATCATTACTTTTTTCCATGAGATATATCCATCTAGCATCTAATTCCAAGAGGAGATCTGAAACAAAGGAAACTAGGTGAGGTAAACAGACCTCCCACACTAGTGTAGCTAAAAATGACCAAAAACCCCAGACACTGCTACTCAGAAATAATACACAAAAGAGACTGCACAATATTATGAGGGTTTCAACTCAAAAAATAGGATAACAAGTAGATATACTCATATATTAATCAATAATGTTGAAGAACTGAGATCTAGTCTCCTTATACAAAATACAAGAGAACCCGGGAAGGGTTTCTTGTCATACACTCTACATACAAATGTAATCTTCAGAAAATTACTAAATAATCACTACAACATTGAAGAATAAGAGTGTAGAAGGCTGGATTATTTCTGATCTGATGTATATCCCTCAAGGGCTTCCTCCCATGAAAGGATGAACCTCTCAATCACAAGAAAACACTACAACAAAGCCACTAGACCATCCACTGAAATTGCCTCCAAAATAATGAATTCCCTAGCTGGAACAGCACTGGGAATGTTGGGGAAATGAGTGGTCTGCTACCACGGATCTGAAATGAGCTCTAGACCTCTCCTAATAGATCTATTGATAGAAGGAAACCTCCCTCCTATGAGAAACTAGCTCAGAAAAGTGGGATTCCAATCCCTTCCACTGCTGCACCCTGCAACACTGCACAATCACCTGCAGAAACTACGTTGATGAAGTAGGCTGAAGCTTGGCCTGAAAACCTAATGTGGAAATTGAATGAAAAATCCTCCAAGAGAATCCTCAAGGAAAGAGGTGGGAATCCCGCTCAGGAACACCCGGTGCTAAACAACACATCAACCCTGCTAAACAGCAAGAGGAAGCAAAAAGTCTGAGTAGACAAAATAATAATCTAAAAACATGAAGAATAATGCTGCCATCCTCTTCCTTAAATAAAATTTGAGTTTTATTTCCCTTGGCCCCACCTAATTAGGTAATTTCCATCAAGAGATTCATCTCCCTCCAAAACTGTGTTATTCCTTCTTTGATCCCTACTCCTCCACATCAGCGTTGTTGACTTAGTCAAAGTAGACTGAATCAACCTGATATTGTCCTTGTTCACACATGGAGGTGTTTTATTAAGCTGAAAGGAGTGTCTCATTTCACACTTGAAGTGTTTTTATTCTTCCTTAGGAGACTTATGGGCTTTTATACCCATTTATTTACTGGCTAAAGATACTGCTAACTCTAATGTTCCGTTTAGCTTTGAGGCTAAAATTTGGGAACATTACAGTCCTCCCCTCCAAAATCTTTGCTTGTCCTCAAGAAAATGTATAGGGAGAGAAAAATTTCTCCCCTCCTCCTCTTGTGGCCTCCCATCAATGGCCTCCATCACTGCATCAAGATAATCTACAATAAAACTACCATCCAATGTTCCCTCCCAAGTGTGCAAAACCAAATGGCCTACATCAATCAAAGGTGGAAAGTGTGAACGGAAACCTACTTATTGTCCCATGGTCTCCACAAAGTAGGAGTGATGAAAAACATGGTGAATGAGTGCCTCCATCACCCATTCTATCATCCAAATGAAATTATCCATCCTAGGTAGCTCATCAAAAGAATCATCAACCCCGGTTTTAAACAATGTGTTGGGGCTGCATGGAGAGATTGGATTCTTCCATCAAAATGTTTTCTCTCTCCATTTATGGTAAACATGGGGCTACCTTTGTCCTTGGGCTGAAATAACATGGCCTCCAAGAATGGCCCAAGTTCCCCCATCAAACAAATCAGCCATGAAGTGCCTCCTCAAGTTCTTCAAGTGGTTCCTCCCACAAGAAGGGAAGAAGTGTGATGTGGCAATCATGGTTTTCCCATGGTTCCTCCTGAAATATACAACATGTAAAGTGGGGAGAATTATATTCCCAATGGGAATCTCTAATACCTTCAGCACTCTCCAAACAATTCTTCCCATGAATATAAAAATATCAGCAGTAAATGGAAGCAAAATGCAATAAAAAAAAGCTACCATATGAAAACCAGAGAGTGGTTCATAGTTCCACCAATGGAACCAGCGTAGTGCATCCTTTTCCTGCATCAAAACAAAAATTAACAAGTGCTTTCCCAGCCACTTGTTTGCTGCCATAGTCATCTCATAAGATGAAAACATGAAGATACAATGTGGTGTCAATGGTGCACACCAAGAATCATGTGGCTTCCCCCACAAACCACCAATAAGGTAGCCAAAATCAATGCTACAAGTAGCTGCAAGTACATCATCATACAATATGCAAGAAGAGATAATTCTTCTTGATACATCATGCTTCTCAAACAAGGAAAAGAAGTACAATACAAAATGTGAAATTATACCTCCTCCATCATGTACTTGAGATCTTGAGCTGAAATGGCTCAACTAGAATCTTTCCCTCACCTCTACTGAGTAGGGAAGTGGCTGTGACCTCCTATCTATCACCATCCAGGCTATGCATCTCTCCATATGCTGAAATATGTCATGCTATATGCCCTCCCAAGTGAAATCCTCTGCCAAAGAAAGGTATGCATCATAATGCATGGAAAGGAAGTCCTCATGTGCTGCAAGTAGCAACTTCTCCTTGAGACTATAAGCTCTAGTCAAGAAGACTCTGCCATGTGAATAGATGACCATATCATCCACCATATACTCATCATCTCTATCTGGGTCATCGAGAATCATGCATGCACCAAGATCCTTGGAGTGCTCTACTAAGAGCTGAGATCTCCAATAAGGATCAATTCTCCTAAGAGACAGCGCTGGTGATCTAGCATGTGAAGCTCTTCTCATGCTGTTGCCTACTACTTTGACATCCCCCATGCCAAAGTTCTCCTCCAAACCCTTCACCTCTCCAAAATCCAAGAGTGGTGAATCCAAAGACAAGATGTCTTTCATCAATGCTAGATCTAGTGGCCTCCCAGGTGGAATGCCTCCATGTAGTGAGACATCAATGTCAAGAGTGGACTGTACATATGGTTGGGCAACCTTGCCCTTGCCTTCACAACGCAGTACAGTTTGCCTCCTCTTTGCATTATCTCTCTAAAATAGAGAAGGGTGTGTGCCTCTCATAAAATTATGTTGCCCTTCCTTTCTACCTTCTCCTTTCATCTGCAATGCTTCACAATCATGCTGCTCATTAATTTTTCTTTGACCTCCATGTATGAGATCCTGGGGAACTTCTTGCAAGGATACAAGAATCTCTCCTACTGGAGCATGTGCTCCACCTTCCTCTACATGAGGTACTAGATGTGCTCTAGATGTGACAGCTCTATTGCCCTCATCTTCATCAATGTGTATGGGCAACCTCCCAATCATTTGATTCTCTTGTGAAAAATATATCCCCATGCCCTCTTGTTAGGAGTGTGAGATAGAGGTCTTGCCTCCAACAATGTATAATGCAAGATGTCAGCTTCTCTCATGGTTTTCTAAAGTGGAGTGGATTTTATAGTCTCATCCATCACATGCAAGGTTTTTTTTCTCTCAAGTTTTTCTTTCTCATGTGTCTTAAGAAGTTTTCCATCAAACCTTCCCGCCAATGTTTCAATGAATCTTGCATAAGAGGAAGTGTTCACATTTTTCCAAGAACAAGATTCAAAAATCCACCATGCATGGGCCTTACCTCTGAAATGCAGCGCTACAATTCTAATGGCTTCATCTTCAGAAATGTGGTGTGCTGCAAATAGGAGTCTAGCTTCTTCACCCAAGCTCCAGCTGAACATGTAGGTGAGCCTTCAAAAGTAGATAGAAGAAATCTATCTGCATCATGCTGCTTGCTTTCCTCCACCTAGATCTTGCAAAACTCTTGGAAATTGGTATGATATCTAAACCTCTCAATTTGAGATTCATACTTCTACAACAAATCACTAAGAGTTCTCCTCTTAGTCATTCTCCCTCCTTTCATCCATCTCAAGATAGATCTGGGCACGTGACTGCGTTGTGCATCATGGTGTGTAGCTGCATGCTCACACTCACCATGTGCAAATCTAGATTCAGCTCTAGATCCAAACTCCTTTGGAGATCCTATCTCTATTCTTATTTTCTTCAGCTCTCCTTGAAAGCTTTACATATATTTTGGAAGAAGCTTTGTAAGCCTGTCTTCCTTTCTCCCTTCACATAATGGAGCCTTCCCTTTTCTGTCCATCTCTCCTAAAAGTATAACAGCCTAATATCCACAGGCTGAGCCAAGATTGAAGCTTCGATACCACTATAGTATCCCAAAATAGGGAAAATAAGCAGTATTGGGAATATCTTAAAATATTCCAAAAATGGACTACTCAGCAATGCCTTCACAGGAAAACGCATTTATAGAAATATAAGCCATAAAAATACAAACCATCACTTGGTTCCATGAGATATATCCATCTAGCATCTAATTCCAAGAGGAGATCTAAAACAAAGGAAACTAGGTGAGGTAAACAGACCTCCCACACTAGTGTAGCTGAAAATGACCAAAAACCCCAGACACTGCTACTCAGAAATAATACACAAAAGAGACTACACAGTCTTATGAGGGTTTAAACTCAGAAAATAGGATAACAAGTAGATCTACTCATATATTAGTCAATAATTCTGAAGAACTTAGATCTAGTCTCGTTATACAAAATACAAGAGAACCCGGGAAGGGTTTCTTGTCATACACTCTACATACAAATGTGATCTTCAGAAAATTATTTAATAATCACTTCAACACTAAAGAATAAGATTATATAAGGCTGGAAGATGTCTGATCTGATGTAGATCCCTCAAGGGCTTCCTCCCATGAAAGGATGAACCTCTCAATCACAAGAAAACACTACAACGGAGCCACTAGACCATCCACTGAAACTACCTCCAAAATAACGCATTCCCTAGCTGGAACAGTGTTGGGAATGTTGGGGAAATGAGTGGTCTGCTACCATGGATCTGAAATGAGCTCTATAACTCTCCAAATAGATCTCCCAATATAAGGAAACCTCCCTCCTATGAGAAACTAGCTCAGAAAAGTGGGATTCCAATCCCTTCCACTGCTGCACCCTGCAACACTACACAATCACCTACAGAAACTACGTTGATGAAGTAGGCTGAATCTTGGCCTGAAACCCTGATGTGGAAATTTAATGCAAACTCCTCCAAGAGACTCCTCAAGTAAAGAGGTGGGATTCCAGCTCAAGAACACCCGGTGCTAAACAACACAACAACCCTGCTAAACAGCAAGAGGAAGAAAAAAGTCTGAGTAGACAAAATAATAATCTAAAAACATGAATAATAATGTTACCATCCTATTCATTAAATAAAATGTGAGTTTTCTTTCCCTTGGCCCCACCCAATTAGGTCATTTCCATCAAGATATTCATCTCCCTCCAAAACTGTGTTATTCCTTCTTTGATCCCTGCTCCTCCACATCAGCGTTGTTGACTTAGTCAAGGTAGACTGAATAAACCTGATATTGTCTTTGTTCACACATGGAGGTGTTTTATTAAGCTGCAAGGAGTGTCTCCTTTCACACTTGAAGTGTTTTTATTCCTCCTTAGGATACTTATGGGGTTTTCTACTCATTTATTTACCGACTAAAGATACCGCTAACTCTAATGTTCCATTTAGCTTTGAGGCTAAAATTTGGGAACATTACACCATGCAATCATTTTTATTCTATTTTCAAAATCCATCCTTCTGACCTGCCATGACTTAGAAACTGAGCCTCATGTCCTCTTCTTTGTGTTTTTTTCTAGAAATACCCCAGGAGTATTCCACACATTATCCCTTGTTATTGCCACTTTTATCAACCTACTTCTACAGTTTGAGCCTTGGTTTGTCTCTTCCATCGGCATCATCTGCTTGGCCTATCATCTACTTTTACTTGGTGTTTTACCCTTTCTTGGAGGAACCGTTGCAACTGAGTAGTCCTATTATCCAACCTCTTGTCATCTTTATGCCATGATAATTTCCACCATTACCGGAACCATTTGTTATCCTTTATACCACTATTTCCTTCAGGAGGAGTTTCCTTTAAGATTTTATAGACTCGCTAAATTAGAAAATTTTGTCGAGTAAACCTGTCTACTTCATGCTTGTTAAAGTACTTGAATTGTGATCTACCCAGTATAATTTTATCCCTTTTCCATAATTGGATAGACTAGTTAAAAAAAATGAATACACTAGTATACTGTGGCTAGGAGGTTCCCCCTTGTATACTTTTATCTCGTTTTCGGGCTTGGGATACAACTTCACGACAAGGGAACTTATAAAAAATATAAGGGAGGAAAATTTATTACCATTATTCATCAAATGGCAGCGTCAGTCACTTCGCCCTTGAACATGGCACCTATTTGTTTCATTATCTTACATTTGGGTTTTAGCTTGCCTAAGATCCATACCATCCATATGATTCTCTTTACTCCTCTGGCTAGTTACTCTTCCAGTCATATGGAGCATGACTTGATGCCTCCTACATCATTGAATGATATCACATGGTGCTCATTAGTCACGCTTGTGTAGTGACGCTATATTTTCAAGGGAAGTCTCGACCTATGTCGGCCATATCCAGTAGCCTGTTGACCTTTTTGAGCCAGCCATTCCTATTTTAGTTGTACTATATCACATCTTCCTCGCAATCAACAGTGGGTTTACATCATTGGATCTTGATTGGTCGAGTTCACTGGGACTCAATGTTGGCTCATTTATTCACACTTAGTGGACTATACTAGGTACCTTGGGATCCATTTTCCTCATTGGTGGAATCCCTCATGTATGTTACTAGTTTACCTCATTGGCTAGTAATCATATGGTTTCTACCATGCTCAACATCATATCATCTATTCGCATGATGTAGATTCGTACCATCGGGGTTATGTTGAATACCTTGGGTTAGGGACATCTCACTATTATATGGCATCCTTCCCAACCTGCATTGGATTTATGTGTTATTTATGTACTTTTAGGACTATCTCGAGACACTTATCCATCTATCATGTGTCCATAGTCCTATTGATGTATACTATGACATAGATCCACATTGTATTTGTTGGTGGCTATGATCTATCTGTTGAGTCACATGGATCCACTTTGTATGTCTGTCGTGGTCATGCTCTAGCACTTTATGTCATGGATCCCGAGTGTATGTTTTTGTGGCCATACTTAGTATTCTCCTATGACCGAGCATGGGTATTCCCACCTCGGGGATGTTATCAAGACATTTGAAACTTCAACTCCATTGTCCTATGATATGTATCCTTAGATTTGTTTCCCCACTATTATTTGGACCTCTGAGTTATCATAATGTATTTCAGCCATAAGCTTCTCATTCTTGCCTCATACATTAGGGGGCATCTATTATCACCCTATATTTCTACCCTTGGATCATTGACCCTTATCCCTCATGCTCAAATTAATTTTTCCTAACATGGGGCGACCTTTTGAGCCAATTTGACTCTTAGTCGAAAGAAAGCAGTCTTGTTCCTATGGCCAAATCCCTATAATCGCTACCAGGCCCTCTTATTCCTGCGGCTAGGGCCCTCTTTTTCCCTTTATGTGCCTGCAACCAAGTCAATGTTCTAAAATGACTTAGTCCCTAGGATATCAGTTCGATTCCTCATTTATTCGAGTTAGCCAAGACTCATCAATTAGAATATTTTGTAAGTTCTTGTCATCCTGAGTGTCCATATTCATCCTCCCAAGACCTCTCTTCTACCTATTTATACTGGATCATTTCAGAGGGTTAGGCTAGTTTCGGAGATCCATATGAGTTTTTTGGTGAGCTATACTATTGCTAGAGATTTGATGTCTTGATCCAATGCTTCCATTTTGCTTCTAGATAGACAGCTTATGAGATCTTAGTCATATGTGTGTGATCTTCATGCTCATTTCATATATGTACTGGGGAAACTTTGTCAAGCTAAAGAGAGGAAGAGTGGAAGCGAAGGTATAAGTGATGTTAATTTCATATGATTAATGAATATTTGTGTTCTCTCCCTTACATGATTATGTTTCAGCATATCTTGTGATTATTTTGTATCATTTTTAATCTAATGATATTCCGGGGAAGATCACTTGTCGTCCTTGAGAATTTGTGATTTTTTTTAGGTAGTTAGATCGATTGCATATGAATTAGATCACTTGAGTGGAAAGCAAGGATTCTGCTATGAACTCAAGATCCATCCCCAATCTGCAAGGAGGAAAGGTGTCATTTCTCTTCCTCATAGTGTAAAATTGATTCCATGTTTCTTGATTATCGTAAGGGATTGGGACCTATTTTTTCTTCTTAGTCTTGTCTCTGTCTTTATGGTGATCTAATTAGACACTAGATCATGGAGCAACAACTCCTTGAAATCTTTAATGCAAGAATATCCTTGAGAGCTTTAGTTATCTTCTTATCAATCTCGTGAAATGAAAAATATATACAAAACTGATCAATCATCGTATCCCAAACTGTTGTTTGTATTTTCATCTCCTCCTTCAAATACCAATCTTGTGGAATATTTCCCAATGTATGAATGAACTGATGCATCCACATCACTATCAATACACCATCATCCTTCCAAGTGGAACAACAATTGTGGATGTTTTTGTGTGGGCTAGTACATCCATCATAGCTAGGAATATTACTGGAGGTTTTTCTGATGGTAAGAATATATAAAGCATAGAAGTTTTAATAGTATCCCAATAATGAAATTGGTAATTATGGAATTCCCACCATCTTGTAGGGGTCTCCTGTAAAGAAAAATTCATCAAAGACATATTTTCACTTTCTTCTATTCAGGAGTCAACTACTTGAACAAAATTTTCAATAGATTCAATACCATTGAAAACGGGATAATTGTGTATGTCAGTACTGATCCAATGGAGACACCTAAAAAATTAAAAATTCCAAGAATGAAGTCAGTGGTCCCCCTATTGTAAATTCTCCATCGTGACATCAGACCCTACTTCTATACTTGGACACTTCTCCAACTGATGGATTTGACTATCGTGGAGTTGATATAATCCTCCTTCCCAGTAGTTAGTTGATACAACCAATCTAACAAATTAGGTTCATCAACATAATCTACTAGCTCAGTAAATCTTGGACCTTGGTATGGATCTAGTAGTTGTATGACCCGAACTCCATCCACCTCAAAGGTCATAGTTTCTCATTTTAAATTGATCACTAAATAGTTTTAAAATGCCCAATCAATACCTAATAAAGTTGGATATGGATCCTTATCCCCCATAATATCTATTACTTAAAAATTTGCATAAGTCTTGACACCTGCAATACCAACCTCAACATCTTATAATCTCCCAAAGGGGAGAATAAAATATCAATTTTCCATACATAATTGAATGGGTGAGGAGACCAATTTAGGTTTCCCAAGAGCCTCCCAAGTTTTCCTTTGTAGAATATTAAAATTTGAGCCAAGATATAAGATGGAATCATTGATTTAATATCCATCAATCTAAGAATCCACCTGAAATTCTCTTCCATTTCTCTTCTTATTTCGTTTAACTTGCCTCAAATTCCTTTCAGGAAGATTAGTAGAAATAGATTCTTTTGATAATGGGTCATCCTTCACAACAACATTGAACCTTTTGCGCAATTGACCAACAAGTTTCTCATCATTCATATTTTTTAGGAATAACCTAAACCATTCCAAAATCAATTGGGATATCTCTCATGAGGAAATAGGAATTTTGGTATGCACTTGTTCTGGCTGTTAAATTTTGGGTCTTTGAGAAGAAATTAATTGTCTAAATAGTTCAGTTGCATATTTATAGTATTATTTCTATTGGTTGGGATCATAATATTTCTTTGGTGACGTTGGCCTTATGAAATTTGGTTGTTCAAAGGTTCCAACATCAGCTCTGGTTATTTTCCCTCCTCTGGTCAAAATACTAATATTTGGTTGCGCCACAGGCTCTGGTTCTCGTGATTCAACATTATTAAATTTACCTCCCTTCCTCCGATTACGTTCTTCCCAGTGGGAAATCAGCTCTGCAAAATCTTCTGTAACATGTGTATTCACCCAAAAATGCAAACACTAAGGTCTTCTCATAATTGGACATTCCCTTGTGACATGACCTTCTTGGTCACAGTTATAGCATCTAATTGGTCCTCTTCCTTCTATGCTTCCTCCCCTTAGAGATCCTCGTCCTCGTCCTCAAGGAGATTCATTGAGTCAGAAATTTCTTCTTTTGTGTCAGTTGAGCTTGTTGTAGAATAAAGTGATCAACTTTCTCATGCCACCAATTCTTAATACCTTTACCAAAAATTCTATATATCATGATCTAGATCCCTCTTAAGATTAGAGTCATGGAAATGGAACCATTTTTTGGCGAAATTTTTTGGAATGATAGTGACTCACGTTCAAACTGAGTTTCCAACAAAATAGGTCTTCGTAGTCTAGCAGTTTTTTTTCATTTTCACTCCCTTTTGCGAAGGAGCATCTCACCCAAAGCAAGCCATAACCACATAAATGATTAAAGGGTCTAGATTAATATCGAATCATTACTTGTTCCATTAGCCTTTTATTTTCTACACAACCATATATTTATGAAACATGCATTCATAATAGAAAACTAAAGACATCACTTACATAGATAAAACAAAAAATAAAATAAAATGGGGATACTCATTCATTCAAACCACAACAACACAGAAATACCCAAACTCAAATTCATTGATTGTATCTAGCCAATACATCAGGGATCATATAGATCTGCAAGACTGTCTCATACAAAACATCACATTAAACATTACAACGTATAAGCTAAACTTTTACATAGACACTGAACTTTGTGGCGCCAGTGAATCAATATAGTCTAAAACAGAGACTCAGTATATAAAAAAATTGTTGAATTCGTCCCTTTATGCCTTCCTTTATAACCTCAATTTCTTGATCTAGTATTCTCTATGGTTTCTTGATCCTGCTTTGATTTGGTCCTCTTTGAAAAAATATTGGAGTTGTTTCCATTTTCCGTGTGGATTCCTTTAAAATTAGCCCCATTTTCCTTCTTCCCCAAGCATGCTTCCCTATTTTTTAGCTATGCGGGTCCTAGTGTTTTATTCTCTGCCAGATTTAAGAATCTGGTGACCTGCTTCCAATCGCTTTAGCCATTTGATTTTTGCAATTTCTATTCACCATATTTTCCCCAAAAATTCAAGGACCCAAAAACAAGCTCATCTCGAGCCTGAGACAATATCGTCAGATATGAAGTCGCTCCTTCACCTTGTATCATCTTGGTGGACTTCAACTTATCCTACAATATCAATAGTCAGTTATCATTCTTATTCTGGAACAAATCCTAAATATATTTCCACATCTCATGGGAAATTTTCTTCCCAGATAGATGAGGTATCAAAGGAGCCTTGACACCATCTAGGATGATTAACTTGGCCTCTATATCCACCTCTTTATACACTTCCAGCTCCTTAGGATCATTCAGCTTCTTGATCTGTTTCTCAAAAATGTCCCAGATTTTGTTCACCATCAGAACCAACTCCATCCTTTCCTTCAACATAATATAGTTAGAAAACCCTTTCAAATTTTCCTCATATCAGAGACCAGCCGACAACTTCGACATGCTATTAGTCCTTCAACTATAATGTAACCAACTCTCTCTTGAGTTGTACTCGTCATGCACGCTCTGATTCAATGGCCCTTCAAAGTAGCTTTAATACCATGTTTTTTTTCCATAGCACTGGAGAATCTAAGTTAAGCTCTTAGAATATTTGACACAACCAACTCAAATGCCACAAAAAACCAATTTTCACAGTGGAATAAATACAACATTAAATCAACTAGTGCACAAATAGGAAATTTTTACACAGTAATTTGTCACCGTCCCTGCAATCCTTGTCCCGCACATTGGAGGGTTCATTTCATGACCTGTGAGTAGTAACATGGCTTGAAACCACTTCCATGACATCCCTTTGAACAAGAGCTTTCATTTCCCTGAAGACATCTCCTTGTGAAAAACCCTAAAAATGGCCCTTTTTGCATTGGCGCGGGTAGTCAGTTCAGTACCCACGCCAATGGGGAAAATCCTTCAAAGACGTCGCGCCAATTGGCGCTCTGTCCCAGAGTCGCACTCGCGCCAGCCAATTTAAGGGGTGTTTTTTAAAAATAAATGGCGGAAGGTTCGTCCTAACAAATTCCTGTACTGCTATATATCTTGAGTTGGGAGGTTTGGCTACGGATTTCCATAGAGAGGAAGTGGTTTTCCACCTCTCATGGAAGCTTCCTTGATGATAGGACCAATCCCATGATGATAGGGATCCCAACTCCCCTTCCTCCATCTATAAAAGCTTTCCCATCTCCATTGCAAGCTAGTCTTCAAGTTCCCAAATTCCTAAGAGCCTTATGCTGCAAGAGCCTCCATAATTCCCTTAAGGCCAAATTCAAGCAAGGAGATCATTGTCGAGACATCCGAAGAGAGAGGTTTTCCCATCCCTGACAGGCTTTATCGAGACGCGTTCTGCTGACGACCCTCCGAAGGAGAATTCAGAATCAGAGCTATGGTTGTATTCTTCTTTTGATTGATTAATAATAAACGACTATTGGTTATGGTTCCAATCTTGTTGTTTTTTATGATGATGAGTTATGTCCTTTCTGACTGACATATAGATGCATCTACTGGATTTTACGCATTCGTTTTTTTTGTTTCTCGCATGTGCAGGTTTCCATCACGAAGATCGTGGGGATCGTGATCTGCCAGGGCTAAGGAACGGGAGCCCGCTACCTCTTCTACAAGAAACAGTGTTGGATTCCAGGTAAGCCTTCATCGCTAGTTGGTTTATTTGCAATTAGGAACCTGCGCTATAGCATGAATGATTGTTGCTAGACCCGGTCTGGGATAGTAGGGATCGCCTCTGTCCGCAGAGGGGATTTACCTCCACAAAAAATTGGCGACTCCACTGAGGACATCGTTAGCTTGTTGTCGTTCGTTTTATGAGCTATAGACGGAGCCTGAAGTTGGCCAGATAGCATTCGAAACGATTTTTCTCTGCAATTGTGAAGTAGATCAAATCTGCTTCAGTCAATCTCCAGTTTAGTTTGTAAACTGAACACTTGGAGCACTGTGTTGTCTTTTCGGTTGATTCTTGATTCTGCTTGCTTGATCAGCTCTTTGGGCTGGCTCTTTCTGTGAATTTGGATTTTGGATAGCTTGATTATCACTGGTCTGCTTGTTGGATTTCTCTTTTTTATTTTTGACTAGTAAACTCGACTGGCGCGCTTTTCAGCTTGACAGTCGCGCCCATTGGCGCAGGTTGCTAGTGTATTACCCGTGCCAATTCTATTCTAGCGCTAGTTTCAGCCTTACAGTCGCGCCAATCCTGTAAGGTACAAGGGTTTACTCTGTTTTGAGATTTCTGAGCTTGATCTATGTCTATCTTGCTTTGAGCCTAGATCACATGGTTCATTTGAGTCTTGGAGATTCTGCTTGAAGTGGTGAGTCTGGTCTTGGTTGGGAGAAATTCTTTGTTTTTTTTCATTTTCAGGCGTTGGCACTTTTTTTCAGTTAGAAACCCGTGCCAATTGGCCATTGGCGCTAGTTGTCAGTGAGAAAGTCGCGCCAGTTGGCGCTACTTGTCAATGTACAAGTCGAGCCAATTTCAGGATGTATGAAAATTGAGACTTTTTCCGTAAATCCTCCACCAGTGTGTCTTTCCCTTCCGGTATTTTCACTATATGAGCATATATTACATTGCTCATTGTTTGAAATGTCTTCTTTCCATGATTGTTTGATGTAAAAGGGAATGAATGCCTTGTTTTGATCTCTTGCTTTGGAAGTCCTCTTTGTGTTTGACCTCATATGTCTTGTCGCCTTTTGAGGGATTTTGTGACAAAGTGTTTGAAACAACGATTGCATTCTTAGTGTTTGTTTACATATCTTTTGCATTCATCCTTCATTAAGGAGATTTGCGTTCTTTTAGTTTTCGTCTCATAGTTTTCTTTTCGTTAAAATGCATTAGATCACATTGCATTGAAAAGTATTTTTTGAGATCCCTCATTGAACTTAGATTACATTGTTTAATGATTGAAAACTAGAAATTTCTTTGATTGCATTCTCTTTTACTAAAAGCATGCATTAAGTAGACTCTCATTTCATCAAAAAATGCATTGAGTGCATTCTTATTATTTGAAAAGGAAAAAGGAAATTGTGCATAGATTACAATTGCATAGTTTTCGGAAAAGAGAATCTTGCATAGATTACATTGCATAATTTGCTTCGTTGAATGTTTTAGAATACTTTTGGATAGTGAAAGTCATCTAGTTTGGAAAAGTTTCGTTTTTCAGTGTTGTTGTTTATTGCATCATTGTTTGAAAATCTTCCCTTAACTAGATAACATTCATCAAATTGAAAAGATTTCTTTTCTCATATAGCTGCACATAGGAGATTGTCATATGACATACAGTAGGGCCTTGAAACTGAAACATAATTGAAGATCAACCATAAAATTTACTCAATTTACCTAAGGAAGCATTGAAACATTAACGAAATGTTTAGTGGTCTAGGCTAGAGACGTGTTCCGACGTCTTTAAACCTAGTAGCTATTGTTCGCCTCTTGGATTTAGACAACACTAGTACGGACTTGTGCTCCCCGTACCATCGCATATATAAAGGGAGACCCCACTAGGTTTATATCCTTTATCCATAGGAAGCCGAGTCTGCCACCCTATACCCGTGATACACTGAACACAGCATTCGGGGATATTTCCTGCACGTACGTTAAGTCCTTGGTTGATTTCTCTTTCATTTTGAAACCAAGGTGTATATTGCAGTTCACGGTTATTTGGTACACCCTCTGCCTAGTATTCCTGAGTAGACATTTGATCTTTTCTGACTCTTTAAATTTGAAAGGATCATCAAGCGCTTGTCCTTTCATGCTTGTTTCCAATCTAAAAGTGATAGAGTCACCTTTTGCCTATTTCTCGACTCTTAAAATATGAAATGGTAGAGTTTTGTTTCAATGTTTTAAAAATTAAATTCCCACAAAATATTCCTAGTTAAAGTTAGTTTCCTTAGGGTGTTGTTCTGAAGATATTTTCTGATGGCAACTTTTCCGGAGTTCACCAACCAAGGAATCCCCTTCGATGGGAATCCTGGTCTGTTTCCTCTTTTTGGAAATGTTGGTGCTCCTTATATGGCAACGTTGTCCCTTCCTGTGTTAACTATTGGGTTGCCTATTTGGTTGTTTTCAACCTCTGTGGTCCCGAATGTCTCGGCTTCTGTTCAATCAGTTCCTCCACCTGAGCAACATCATGTTGATTCCAAGGTGGACCTCTCCCCTTCTTCGCCTGTTTCTGCGTCCTCCTCTTCTAATTCGCTTGGTGAAAGTCTGGATTCGAGTAACCAGGTGGCTAAGAAGAAGAAGAAGAAGACAAAGAAGAAGAAGTTTGATAAGAGAGAGTCTAAGGCTGCAGCTACTGCTTCTGTAGCACCTCCTCTTGAAAAACCTTCCAACCTTCCACGGAAATTCATGTTCCCTTGCATTTTGTGCACGGGATACCGTCTTCTTCGAGACTGGCCTGGCATTCCCAAGGTACTCGAAGTATGGTCCAACGGTCACCCGTCGTTGCCTTTGGCTTCCGGGAGTCAGGTTGGGGGCACGTCTTCAGCTAGTGCTGGTAAAGCTCCTAAGAAGCAGGGTAAGATTACCAATCCCTGTAAGTTGTGTGAAGGGCATCATGCCATTCACCTTTGTCCTTATATGGATGAAGCCAAGCGATTTTTGGACAACTCAACTATTTCTACACCATGCCTTGCGGCTGGTTACAAACAACTTTCTTTGAGTCCTCCACCAACTGATCCTACGATTGGTCAAGAGTCATCCTTGGTCGATCCCACTCCCCTGGAAATTCAAATTCAGGAATCTATTCCTAACCAACCATTGGTTGTGGGATCGGTAGAGCTGGCCCCATCTACAGTGCACCAGGTCTTTTCCGTTGAGAGTGGACCTCACATCCCTCAGGTTCTTCTTGTTTCTTCAGATTCCTAGGACTTGGAGAAAGATTCTCCTGTCCCTATACCTCAAGAAGTGGTTCCTCCCCCTCCCGTGATGGAGGTGTTAGAGGATACTCTTCCTGACTCCGTGATGGAAGTCGTGGAGGATGCTCCTTCTTCTATCGTAACACCAGGGGAAGACCATCTCGGTTCGATGGTAGCCGCTCTGAGTAGTTTGGTCGCTTCCTTTGATTGGATTCGATTTGCAGGATACCGCCTTCCGTCTTATGTGCCTTTCGAGATCACAGTACAAGCTTTTGGTCTGGTCGTACCTAGCACCATTATAGACGAAGGTGTTTCTGTTAGTGTTCTATCCTCAACTACTTGGCAAGCTTTCGGTTCACCACTTCTTGCACCTGTTACGCAGAATCTGTTGGCATTTAACAGAAGAACGAGTCAACCGTTAGGGATCCTTCCAAGGTTACATGTTACTTTGGGAGGTAAAACTGTCCATATGGACGTGATGGTTGTTCCAGGCCCCTTGGATTTCAATCTTCTCTTGGGGCGCGATTACACCTATGCCATGGGAGCGCTTGTCTCCTCCCTTTTTCGTGTGGTCTATTTTTTACATGAAGGACGGATCGTGGCCATTGATCAGCTTTCGTTCTTTGGTCCTCATGTGGCAACTGGTCTGCCATCATCCCTTCCTCATTTTTATCCACCCGTAGTATCTTCCCCACCGCAGGTCAACTATGTGGCTACCTACCCCATGCCTGTGCTCAGTGATGATGTCGTTGTGCATCAGGTGCTGGGGGCATTGGGTCCTGACTTCCAGGATATTTTCCTTCCATTGGGAGTCGAACTCTTGGAAGCGATGACTTCTTGTTCATTATGATGAAGTCGGTCGGAGCATAGTTCATTTTCTTGTGTCAAGCTCCTTAAAAAATGAAACAAGCTTGTCGGAGCAGAGTTCCTTGTCTTGTGCCAAGCTCCTTAAACCATGAAACAAGGTTTCCTAAGGATAGTTCTTTTAATGTGTCAACCTCGTTAAAATAATGAAACACGTTCCTGTTCAATTCGATTCTTTGATAAGATTTCGTAAAATCCCAGTCAAGTCTTTCTCTTGATCTCGTAATTTGAACCTTCACTCCATCTGTCGTTCATATGGACTGAAGCTTGGGGGGCATGTACCTCGAATTGTGTCACCATGCTGGGGGCATGCTTACTTTTTTCAAGCATATTTTCTTTCCATTTCAAGCTTGTGTAAAAATGAAATCGGTTTCAAGAATAGTTTATCTTTGTTTCAAGCTTGTGTAAAAATGAAACCATTCCCATTTTACCTCTTGTGATTGCCATTTTATCAGCCTGTTTTTGCCAGATGAGCCTTGGTTTTCTCACTCCATCGTCACTATCTGCTTGGCCAATCATATGCCTTCACTTGGTTGTGTTACCCATTCCTGAGGAACTGCTGCGATGAGTGGTCTTGTTAGCCAGCCTCTTGACCTTTACTTGTTTTGAGCAGTTCCACCATTGTCGGAACCAGTTGCTACCCTTTATACCACTCGTTCCTCCAGGAGGAGTCATCTTTCAGCTCTTTTCTGACTCTCTGAACATGAAAAAATTGCCAAGTCACTTGTCTTTTTGATCTCGTTAAAGTGGCCGCGAAACAACATCTACCCAGTATACGTTTACCCCTTTTTCGGGCTGGGATAGATTATTTACGAAAAAGGAATACCCTAGCCTATCGCGACTAGGAGGTTTTCTCAGACATAGTTTTCTACCCTTTCGGATCTGAGGAACTATTTACGAAAAGGGACCGTTGGAGTTTAATTTTTCGTTGTCTTTTCAAACTCTCTAAACATGAAAATACGCCAAGTTTTTCCTTTTTCAAACTCGTTAAACCCTGATGACATCGGATTCAGTCGTAATGACGCTATTCGAGTTCCTCCTTCCTAGGGCTCGTTAAATGTACTAGGATGGATTCGTCCGAAGGACGGATTTATATGACAAGCATATGGTATCCTCTTCAAGCTTGTGTAAAAATAAAGAGTTACTCACCGAAATGGTGGGGAAAATGGAACCAAAATCATTGTCGCATCGACAGTATGTCGCTCTTGAACATGGCACTTGTCTGCATTCGTGTCGGGTTAGGGACATCTCACCTCATTATCTGTTTGCCTCCGTGGGTTTGGGTAATCCCTTTTGACCTCTCATCTTCTCTTTTCCTCGTCACTATGACCTTTGATCTTTTGATGTCAAATACTGCCAAATCCACTGTCGTGCCGCCAATATGTTCAAGAGAAGTTGACCTCTGCAGTATCAACCTTCCTTTGATTCTCATCTGATCCTGATTCACAAAGACATTATGTTCCTCTGTCTCGTGTCGATGATGTGGGAAACACTATGGACCACCTTCGATCAAGGTCACTTCCTATCGACTTTAGCTCATTATCCGGGAAGCTGATCTAGAGACTCCCTTCTCGTACCTTGGAGCCTGCAAGCCTCAATGGAAGGTTCTTCGCGTTCGACGTGAGGTTTTCATAATTGGCCTTCAATCGAGTGATTCTACGGGTGTTCAACGCCAGCTCGCTGATTCACATTTCATAGATTGTACCTATAGTACCTTGAGGGCCATTGGCATTAATGGTGGTACCTCTCGCGTCTGTTAACATCTTTCATCATTGGCTGGTAATCAGGCGATGTTCTCGCATGTTCGACTTCAGCTCACATATTCGCATGCTTGAACTTGTACTTTTTTCAGATCGAGATGGAGCGCAAGACCCTGGATTGTGTCTGTTGTAATCCAGGCTGCGAGTTTGTGGATTATTACGATTATTTACATGACTCACTTACTGGATGGCTGCGACCATACCTGAGTCTATTTATCGATCCCCACTGGATGGCTGCGTCCATTCCTTGGATCTGAATTATTGTATACTCTACTATGGATGGTTACGCCCATTCCGCCTATATATCATGTATTTGAGATATCAGTTTTACTTCTTCATGCAGGTTTTCCGACGGCGGAGTTTTCAGTTGGACACGTTCTCGTAAAGAATTTCACCCCTCTCTCTCTCTCTCTCAGGCCTCATGCTTTAGGGGGCATCTGTTACACAGTAATTTGTCACCGTCCCTGCAATCCCCGTCCAGCACATTGGAGGGCTCATTTCGTGACCTGTGAGCAGTAACATGGCTTGAAACCACTTCCATGACATCCCTCTGAACAAGAGCTTTCATTGCCCTGAAGACATCTCCTTGTGAAAAACCCTAAAAATGGCCCTTTTTTCATTGGCGCGGGTAGTCAGTTCAGTACCCGCGCCAATGGGGAAAATCCTTCAAATAGGTCGCGCCAATTGGTGCTCTGTCCCAGATTCGCACTCACGCCAGCCAATTTAAGGGGTGTTTTTTAAAAATAAATGGCAGAAGGTTCGTCCTAAAAAATTCCTAGACTGCTATCTATCTTGAGTTGGGAGGTTTGGCTACGGATTTCCATAGAGAGGAAGTGGTTTTCCACCTCTCATGGAAGCTTCCTTGATGATAGTACCAATCCCATGATGATAGGGATCCCAAATCCCCTTCCTCCATCTATAAAATCTTGCCCATCTCCATTGCAAGCTAGTCTTCAAGTTCCCAAATTCCTAAGAGCCTTATGCTGCAAGAGCCTCCATAATTCCCTTAAGGCCAAATTCAAGCAAGGAGATCATTGTCGAGACATCTGAAGAGAGAGGTTTGTCCCATCCCTGACAGGCTTTATCGAGACGCGTTCTGCTGACGACCCTCCGAAGGAGAATTCAGCGTCAAAGCTATGGTTGTATTCTTCTTTTGATTGATTAATAATAAACGACTATTGGTTATGGTTCCACTCTTGTTGTTGTTTATGATGATGAGTTATGTCCTTTCTGACTGACATATAGTTGCATCTATTGGATTTTACGCTTGCATTTGTTTTGTTTCTCGCATGTGTAGGTGTCCATCACGGAGATCGTGGGGATCATGATCTGCCAGGGCTAAGGAACGGGAGCCCGCTACCTCTTCTACAAGCAACATCGTTGGATTCCAGGTAAGCCTTCATCGCTAGTTGGTTTATTTTCAATTAGGAACATGCGCTATAGCGTGAATGATTGTTGCTAGACCCGGTCTAGGCTAGTAGGGATCGCCTCTGTCCGCAGAGGGGATTTACCTCCACAACAGAAATTTTGTACAATTTTTCAACAACCCATATTTAGTATATTATCAATCCTATATCAGAGATCATTTCTCTCATACAATCACTAATACAATAATATAAACCAATTTTTGGTGTCAATAACCATGACCACCAATATACCCTGAACAAGATACCAACTAACCTACAAACTGATGTAGCGCAATTCACAACTCCACTTGGTCATACCGTGAACACATATGCCGATAATTCTACTCCCAATATGTAGAAACATCAATCTTCCTCTATCAATGAATCATGTTCCTTTAGGTTGATGAACATGGCTCATGAATCTTCCCTCTAGCTGGTCATTAGTCCATCAATGAATCAACACATAGGTTCTTCTTGTGATCTGTTCATGACTTTGTTTGTGGACAAGTATTTAGCTTCCCACTCATTTCTCCTCATCACTTTGGGACTTATTCCCTCTATTTCCTTCCTGTGCTACTCCAATGATGAAACAATTATGGCATGGAGGCTACCCACTATCATTATCAAAGTTCCTTCTCCAATAGTCAACTTAGGGCTATTCAAACTACCCCCTTGGTTTCCCTTTTATCCCTTCAAAGAAAAACCCCTAAGCTTTTCCAACGTTTCCCTTCTTATAGTTTTTAAATTCTTTCTCAATGGGTTGATATATTATTTAAGGACACATTTTTCCTCCCTCCAAATAGTCCTTCACATGCCCTTCAAAACTGCCCAAACTAGGACAACTCATCCACTAGCAAACAAACCAACTATGAAGAATACATACCTATGGAAACTTCTATGTCCTTGGATTTGAACATGCGCAACTATGAGATGATTTCATCCCTAGTTAGGGCACTCTAAGAACCCTTATTTTTTCCTCAAATCTTCTCAAATATCTACACTGGAACCTTCCTTAACAGTTTTCCTTCTCTGCCTTGATGCTTAGCCTTCTCCCAAGTATATGCATGCTTGCTTAGGCCTGCAGAATAGCCTTTCGGCCTCCTGAACAAGCCATTATAGGGATTTCCCCTACCTATAGTCAAACAAAAATTCTCAACCCCTCTTTCATGAAGATTTTAGCCCTAAAACATGCCCAAAATTTATCCTCCAACTCACAACCTGCTCCTAACCAACTCGACCCTCAAGATAGTCTCAAGAAGTCACAAAAGAGACATTTTTTCCTTCACTTGAGCTCCTTCTGATCTGTGACCTATTTCATATGTAATCCAATGATTCATTTCCCTTTGGATGGTGAAATGAGGCTCCATGTCTCCTTTTATTTATATGATTTCAAGGGTGTGTGACGTTTAGCCCATAAGGGCACCTTCTAAATATAGGCCGACTTGAAACTTTTACTGCAAGCCCACAAAAACACACAAATAAATTCATTTCTCCCAAATAAAAAGTTCTCTCTTGGTACTTTAAGTAGCCCCTTGCTCCTTTAAGGGTTCTCTATCATCTCCACGTGCCAAGTCATCAAAAATCTCCTTAGTTTGGGCCCACTCCTTTGGGTGCAAAACCCCCACATTGCGTAATTATCCCAAAAATCCCTTTTGTGGTGCCAATTCCTCCACAATCCTATACCATAGGGTTTGGAGTACCTCCCAAGATACCAATCTCAATAGGTATGAGAGTTTTAGGAAGAAGTAATATTATTACAACAAGAGAAGAAGCAAATGTATGAGCTTGTAGAGAATGTGTTGAGCTTATTATCCTTTGTACATACACGAAAAAATATTACTCCTCCAATTAACAACAATATAAGTGTAATGGCCATATGTAGTAAGGGAAATTAAAGCCTTCCTGAAAACCTTCCAAAAGGCCAATTTTTAGAAACAACATCTGTCATGTGAGTTGTATCTACATGATCATGCTTGTTTTGGAGAAAGTACTTTTAATATTACACCTTGTTGGAGATGTTTAGCAATGGGCCTTCACATAATTTATACATAATCAAGTCAGCTAGAAGGTTGCATGCAATATTATAACAAAAAAAAGTACTTATTTAAGATGAACCATGGCCTGCCCAAACAATTTTTGTGTCATATAATAGGATGTGGAAATATATAGCCACTAACAAGATGTTAATGGAATTCATAAAAAAGGTCTTGGAACATTATCTCACAAGTATTAGGGTGTTGAAATAAGATGCATTGGAAGGAAGTAAGCTAATATGGGAACCATACAAGGAGGAATTGAGTGAGGATCCCTACTATTTTCAGAAATTTGTGCATGCATTTTCTAGGGTACCTTTGTATGTAGAGTGTATCAGGAGAAATGGAGTTGGTTGGTATAGGCTTAGGTTTAAGTTTTCACTTATTTGGCTTCTCATTTACAAGAATCAACATATGTACAAGATAGATGATAAAGTGTGGGCAATGGAGTTAGTTATCTCTTGAGGATACAAAACACCTGATGAGAACACAACAAGGGCATATAATTTTTCAAATTTCCATTCACAGCATGTCAAAAATTAGTTACCAAGGTTTGCATGAGGACATGGAGATGCTTAAGTTGGGGGAGATGTTGGGAAAAAAAAATTGGCATTCCTTTGCACTTATTTTCCTTATCTTATCCTATCATTTTGACTTTAAAATCCATGCCTTGTCACGTTGTCAACAACTGTTGACTAAAGTATGTTTTTTTTTCTATGACATCCTTACTATCTAGTTTTTCTTGTAATTTGACACATAATATAACTACTTTAGGCTATTTTATTAATAAATTTACAAAGGATTATTTCAAGTTGTTTGGTTTTCTTAGATGTTGTTATAGGAAAATATCTCCCCATATTTTCCTCACCAAAGATGGAACAAAAAATATATTGATGTTTGTTGATACACACTAAGATTATTTTGGATATTTTGTTCTTCTATGATTAGCAACAAATATTGTTTTAAACAGCTACATAGTTAGAGCCTATTTGATTGTTGAAAGGATATAATTATATAAATCACAATTGACTTAGTTGAAATGGTAAGGAATTTCAAATGAAAACCCAATGTAATTTAGAAAATTTGTTACAACTCTATTTCAATTAAGACAGTTTGTTATGAGGAATTTTTTGCATAATCTCGATTTGGATCACATGATAATTGATATATTCTCATGATTATCCTTCTTTTCAAAAATAGGAATGTAATGTACCCTAAAATTATAAAAATATATACTTTCTTCCTGCAAGGCATGCATAGATAGATATTGTAGATGGGAGTATTGGCACTATATTCTTGTAATACAACTTTATTTAATGAATTTTTTTACCATTTGTGTCTCAATATCTCTCTCTTGAGTAGCTTTCATGATATGTAATTCACCAGCCCCATCTAAGGAGGAAGGGCCCTACCTCTTATCAAGGATCAATGGTTAGAATAGGTATCATAGTTGTATATTTATTTCCTCTCAGTGATGATTTATGTGTGATTTATTATTGTTGTTACATATTTGTAACACCCCACAACACATTTACCTGTTTTTACAATCTCTCTAAGGTAAGCATGAGATGAGAGTTACTATGACATGATCCAACATCCAAGTTCTAGTTATTGAAGTGGAGTCTACAAACAGGAAACATACTGCAACCTCCCAGAAGCACCACATCACCTAGATACCAAACAACATATGTTGATGACCTTGCCCTGGGCTGGAACTAACATTTTTCTTGGCCCTACATCCCATCTGCATGCGTGCCAATTTATTCATGCGGTTGGAAAGATCCAGTCAGACACACGGGCCTTCCTTCGTGTGGTTTCAACTGAAGTCTCTCAGTTTAGAGGGTGTGACTAGAAACCCAACTTCGGATTTTCATGGCTAGCTATAGGCCATATACCCAGAACAACCCAGTACTTTCTAGAACTCAATATTAGATGATAATAAGTCAATATAATGAATACTAAGGCTAGGTTTTGCTCAAAATTTTCCAAACATGTGCTAAATTTTTTGTCAAACACATGGTAAACATAATAAATACAGATCATTAATGCATATATTTTAATTGTCTTCTTAAATTCATCAAAGAACCATCAAGAAGGATCAATGCCCCCTCAAAATAGTTTCAACAACACTTGTTATCCCATGCATTAAAATATCCATTCAATAACTTATCAAGCCATAAAAAATATCCATGACAAGAGCACATTGTACAATAATAATAGACCATGCATATAACCAGCATTTAACCAAAATAAACCCATCATAAAATCATCATAATAACTCATACAAGTTCTCATTGGTCTCATTAATAAATAATACATAACAACATACTCATAAAGCCAACCAAGTCAGGGACTTTGATGTACCACCTAACCATAGATTGGGCTAAACAAAATCTATATTTCATCAAATCACCCTCGTTCCATATTCCAAGCATGAATGTGGGATCATATGGGTTAAAACAAAACTAAACCAACCAGGGCTTTCAAAGGAAAAACCACTCAACCCTGAACCATAGTGATTCCACCTAAACCGGTTTAGAAATAACTAACACCAAGCAAGCTTGTATGCCTCCAAATTTATTCACCACACTCATAGGAATTTTCCTGTCTCCACCCATTCGTCAAGAGTTCCAGGAGAAATCCCATCTCCACCTTTGACCCTTGGGAATTTTCCTGACACCACCTCACCAAGATCTAAAGTCTACCATCCATCTGAAGTTTAATCACAACATGGAACCCACTACACCATTGCCTATTCAAGAAATGGAAAGGAAATTCTAACACCATTTTCAATCCAGTAAAATCCCATTCCAATGATAGAAAAGCGACCAAATAACCAACTGCATGTACCATGCATTCAAATCTCAGAAATGAAATCACACATGCAACCTGTTACCTGCAATGTTCTCTTGTTGAGGTTTCTTTTCCAATTCTCTTTCGCTACCCACAAATTCCTTTGATTTCTTCCTTTCATCCAAGTTCTTTCTCTCTCCAGATCCAAGTGAAAATTCCTCTATGTCCAACTGAATGGTAGAATGCTCCAAGAGTGTAAGTGTGTATGAGTGTATGAGTGACTAAGAGGAATATAATATCCCTCTCCTTTTGTTTCCTTTTTCCTTTCTTTTTCCTTAAGTTTCCCTTGCATGCATATGTATGTCTCTTCATCTCCCTTTTCTCCTATTTTCCTTTATTTATCATATTAAATTATCATTTATTTCCATTTTCCTTTGCTAATTCAATTTCCAATTTCCATAGCTAATAATAAACCACAATTGATTCCCACTATAATATTATCCCCTCCATTCAGCTTGAAATTCATGTCCCATGACCTTGGTTTAATTTGTTTACATAGAAAATAAACCAAAGGTTGTTACAAACCCCTCCCCCCTGGGGAAACACCATCCTCGGTGTTCTATGAAACTTATGACCAACAAAACATATTGCTTATTAGATCTTTATAAACATATCTTGATTTAATATTTACAATGAAAATTGTTGAAAACATGAAAAACGTATCGCTTATTAGATCTTTATAATACAACTTGATGCAGTACATACATACATACATATACATATACATATACATATAAATATACATATACATATACATACATACACACACACACACACACACACACACACACACACCAAATACTCATTTTCTTCAACTATTAAATTAGAAAGGATATAATGCATGCATCTGATCAACCATCTCCCATGTAGCTTCATTCGGCCCAAAGTTCTTCCACTGCACTTTAACTTGCTATATTGCTCTGTTTCGGGGCATGAGTTGTTTTTGATGCAATATTGCATTATGGCTTTGGCTAGAACTCTCCCTTTGGTTCCACTTGTAATACAAACTAATATTCACATGATCAACATCATGTACATATCTATTAAGCATTGAAACATGGAAAACCTCATGGACTTGTGACTGTTGGACGTGGTGCAATTCTGTATGTCACTGGTCCAATCCTTTCCAGGATCTCAAAAGGCCTGCAATACTGAGGTGTAGGCTTGGTACATGACCTGGTTCTCAAGGAGCTCCTCTTGGCCTTGATGCAAAAGTACACATGCGCCCCAACCTAAAACTCCTTGAATTATCTATGTTGATATGCATAACTCTTTTGAATTTGTTTTGTTTCCTTGAAATTCCTTTTGATATCCTGCATCTCCTACGCCTTCTTAGCCAACATATTCAGTCCAATTAACACCCTATTCATTATATCACACCAAAAAATATGAGTATTAAAACTTTTACCATAAAGAGCCTTGAATGCACTCTTATTCAAGGATTCTCGATACCAATTATTATAATCATCCAGTGGAAGGTAATCCTCCCACCTCTTATGTTGATGCATGATATACATCTTCAACATATCCTCAAGGATCTTGTTAACCCTCTTTGTCTATCCATCTGTCTATATATTATAAATTTTGTTGAAGTCTGAAATTTTTCTCCATGCCTGCAAAAAACTCCTTCCAAAACCTGGAAGTGAAATTTTCATCTATGTATGATATAATATTCTTGGGAAATCCATGCAATCTCACAATATCCTTGAAAAATATTTGAGCTACCTGACTACCTGAATTAGTAGACTTCACTGAAATGAATTGATCCACCTTGCTCAACCTATCAACCACAACTATGATGGAATCATTTTTTCTTGATGTCCTCGGAAATCCCATAATGAATTCCATGGAAATGACCTCCCATTTCCATTCTAGAATTGGAATAGGTTGCAATAGACTGGTTGGATGTTTTCATTCAACTTTCACCTGCTGAAAATCCAAGCACCTTGCAACAAACTCAACCACCTCTTTCTTCAAATTATACCATTAGTATAAATTCTTCATAATTTTCAAATTATTTTGGTATCCTAGGTGGCTTGAATATGGCTTGACGTGAAACTCTCTCAATATAAGCTTCTTCAAATCTTTGTTATCTGGAAAAAAAATCTTGCACTTGAATCTAACCAAGTTATTTATTGTGATGTCATACTCCTCATCCTTGTCACCTTCCCCTTACTGTTGTGACCTATGCTTCAACTGTTGGTACCTCTCATCATGTTTCCCTACATGTAAAATCCGATTCTATAATTTTTTCCCATAAGAGCTCACAGTTGAAATATGATTCACCTGCACTCTCCTATTAAGAGCATCAGAAACCCAGTTATATTTTACCTTAATTTACCTGATCTCAAAATAAAACTCACTGAGATTAACCAACAACTTAACTTTCTTTGCATTCATATTAGTTTGGTCAAACGAGTACCTCATCCCACTATGATCACTCATCAAGATGAAACTCCTGCCAAGAAGATAATGTCTCCACATATTCAATGCATGAATGATGGTTTCCAACTCAATATCATGAGTCACATAGTTATGATCATGCTCATTTAGTGTCCTTGATTCATAGAAAACCACCTACACTTCCTGCATCAAGAATCCACTAAGTCCTTCCTTGCAATAATATGTACAAACCACAAAATCCTTATCAGGATCTACAATCTTCAAAACTAGGGAATTTGTAAGAAAATTCTTCAACTGATCAAATTTATATGCAAACTCCTTAATCCATTTGAACTTCTTCCATTTCCTCTAAAAATATGTAATAGGATAGACAATCTTAGAAAATTTCCTAATGAACCGTTTGTAATAACATACTAGTCCCATGAATGATTTGAATTCATCCACATTCCTCAGAACTTGCCACTCCATGATAGCCTTAATATTTTCTGGATCCATTATTATTATTCCTTGGAAACAACATGTCCCAAGTAATGAATTTGAGTCTGAAAGAAACTGCACTTATTGAACTTGGCATATAACTTATGCTCTCTCAACAATATAAATACCACTACTAGGTGTTATGTGTGCTTCTCCTCATTCTTTGAATATACCAATATATACATACTATCACAAACTTATCCAGATAAGGGCACAACGCATTTTTCATCAAACACATTAAGGTGGATGGAGCAATAGTAATACCAAAAGGAACCACCAAAAACTCATAGTTCATATACCTTGTATGAAATGCAGTCTTGTAAATTTCTTCTTCCTTGTTACGCAATTGATGATATCCTGATTTCAAACCAGTCTTCGAATATACCACAAATACCTTTAGCTGATCAAACAAATATTCAATCTATAGCAATGGATACATGTTCTTGACAGTCACCTTATTCAGTTGTCTGTAATCAATGCATAATCTGAGAGTATCATCCTTCTTCCTTACAAGAAACAATGGTGGACCCCACGGAAATACATGCGGCCTTATTTATCCCTTTTCAAGCATCTCTTTAATTTGCAACATCAATTCCAACAATTCAAGAGTGCTCATCTTGTATGTTTCCTTAGATGTTGGTGTTGCTCTCAGCATCAACTCAATAGAGAAATCCACCTCCATATGAGGTGGAAAATCTAGAATATCTGACGCAGTCACTCCGCTGAAAGTCAAACTCTCCCCTTATTCGATGCCCTCGTTCTTTGACTCCCCATGGTCCCCTTTTATTCTTCGGCAATGTTATTCATCAATTTTGTGAAAATTGATAAATAAACATAATTGGTAGCTTTTATAATATTATATTGCAGTCTCGGCTTATATATATATATATATATATATATTCCACTATATATTCACTCTATAATAAACTTTCACTCTTTTTAATGTATTATTATTATGAGCCGACGGAATAATATATCAATGATTTATAACAATAACCTTTGTAATAATATGTGGGTCCAACCACCTTAGCCTAGCGAACCAATCAACAACGGCGTCGTACCTTGGTTAATTATCGTGCATCTCCGTCACGCGAGGGCCGTCCGATGGCCTGCTCTGAGATCAATGGCCTGTATAGATTCCGCTGCGTGTCCCACGAAAGTCCTTTAACGCGCGAAATGGTGGTTTTGTGGGACGTCCCATCCACCACATGTCATCCTCTCAGTGGAATCGCTCCACGACCCAGCGATACCACCTTCGTGCCAAAGGTGGTGCGGAATGGGGGCAATCCACCGTTGTAATTCCAATCTGGTTTTCTACAGTACTTGCCTCATTTAATGTATTGGTTTGTGCTATATTTGGCTATTCTCTGCGTGTTAACCGGTTTAATTCTTCGGTGGAGGAATTTAGTTACAAATAGACAGGTTATCTCGCGTTAGTGGGAATTCCACCCATGAACAAAGTCCACGACGCATGCGCTGTGATTGGGATTTAATACACAAAGACCATTCGAACCATTAAGAGACACAGTACACAGAGGGAGGGAACTGTATGGCAGTATTATATACGCACAGGCTACAATCGCTTCACGATTAAACAAATTCACTCAGAAATACCAATTCGAGACAAATTGATAATCAAATGGGAACAGAATTCACTCAGTCGGAAGCAATTGGACAACACAGAATTTATTGTAGAAACCTTTCTTTTGTCCTCTCTCTCCCTTCTTACATCGGAAGCATACATTTATATACAAAATCTCATGACTCTTCGGTTCCTCTGTGAGGATCGTTCTAGAATTCAACAGTCTAATTAGAACAATTCGACTAACTGGACTCTGACAGCTAGACTAACTGGCTATTCAACTTCTACGCTCCAACTGAAATAATAATACAATCAGCTAAGGTGAAGACACCTAGCTGTAGCAATTTGACTTTTTTTCAACCCTCCTAGCCACAACATGTGGAAAAAACTCCTACATTGCTGGCTAGTGCCTAATGCTCCTGCATCAGACTCCCGAGGGCAATATTCCTCATGGGCTCCTGTCCATGAGCTCCTCCACTGATTTGCCCATCCTCTGCAACATGTCTTCAGTCATCCAAGTGGCATCTTCTTCTGTTTTACCTTCCATTTGATCAAGTACTGATAGTACTCCTGTCCTCTGGTCTTCCTGAATGGTCTTTTATCCAATACCTTTTCTGGTTGCAATGGCTGTGCTAGTGGTAGCTGTTCTTTCCACTCAATCGGTTCTTTGTCTTCTGATCTGTCCTCTACACCATCATCTTCATACTTGTTTAAATCTGCAACATTAAAAATGGGAGATATTCCAACATCAGGTGGCAATTCAATCTCATAAGCATTTGCAGAAAACTTCCTAAGTATCTTGCATGGCCCAATCTTTTTGAACTTCAATTTGTTGTACTGCTTCTTTGGGAACCTCTCCTTCCTCAAGTGTGCCAAAACCAAGTCTCCTACTTCAAAGTGAACTTCTTTTCTACTCAAGTCTGCTCTATTTTTGTATTTGATGCTGCTGCCTTGTAGTTGTTGTTTCACTTGTTCATGTATGGCCTAGATCTCTGAAGCAAATTCTTCACCATCTGCACTCCTTAACTCTGATCTTCCCAAATTTCTTAATTTTGATATTCCTCTGGGATGCATTCCATAAAAAATATGAAATGGACTCTGCCCTGTGCTTCTATTTGGTGAATCATTATATGCATATTCTGCCTGAGGAAAAATATGATCCCACTGCTTGGGATGTTCTCCTGCAAGACTCCTCAACAAATTTCCCAAACTCCTATTCACTACCTCAGTTTGTCCATTAGTCTGGGGATGATAAGCTGAGCTGAAACTCAGTTTAGTGCCAAGTTTCTTCCATAGTTTCCTCCAAAAATGACCCACAAATATGGTGTCTCTGTCTGAAACAATACTCTTGGGCAACCCATGCAATCTAACAACTTCTTTGAAAAACAAGTTAGCAACATGGGTGGCATCACTAGTTTTATAGCATGGAATAAAATGTGCCATTTTGGAGAATATTTATACCACAACAAAGACTGCATCATTCCCTCTCTGAGTCTTGGGCAATCCTAGAACAAAATCCATACTCACCATGTCCCAAGGCCTGTCTGGAATAGGCAAGGGAGTATACAATCTTGCATTCTGGCTCCTTCCTTTAGCATATTGACAGATCTTTCAATTATTCGCAAACTTATCCACTTCTGTTCTCATCCTGGGCCAGAAATAAAAGTGACTCAGTTGTTCATAAGTCTTATCAGTACCAAAGTGTCCAGCAAGTCCACCACTATGCTTTTCTTTGATCAAATTTTCTCTCATGGAACATTTTGGTATACACAGTTGGTTATTTCTAAATATCAAGTCTTCCTGCAGAAAAAAATCCAGCCACTGACTTTTATCTGTTAGAAGAGGGTTACTACATGCTTCAAATGCTTCTTTAAAATCAGGATCTGTTTTATACAATTCTTTGAGAAAATCGAACCCTGCAACTTCAAAATTAGTCTCTTGAACAAGCAAATGTCTCCTACTCAAAGCATCAGCTACTTTATTGGCTTGGCCACTTATATGTTTCAAAAAAAAATTGAAACTTTGGAGATACTCAACCCATTTAGCATGCTTATGTTTCAACTTGGGCTGCTTTACAATATACTGCAAAGCATGATTATCAGAATACAATAAAAACTCCCTAGACATCAAATAATGTCTCCACTTCTTCAGTGCTTGAACAATTGCATAGAATTCCTTCTCATAAGAGGAATAATTTCTCCTGGTATCATTCAAATTCTCACTGAAATAGGCTACAGGCCTATCATCCTGACTCAAAACAGCTCCAATGGCCTCCCCACTGGCATCACATTTTACTTGAAATGGTTTGGTGAAATCAGGCAGAATTAAAACAGGCTTCTCTGTTATCTTTTGCTTCAAAACTTTAAAATTTCTCTCTGCTTCAGCAGTCCACTTAAATGGTTGTTTTCTCTTCTTTATGGTCTCAATTATGGGTGCATTAGTCTTACTGAAGTTTCTTATAAACTTTCTATAAAAACTAGCAAGTCCATGGAAACTTCTTACCTCAAAAACATTCCTGGGTGAAGGCCACTCCAAAATTTCCTTAACCTTTTCTGGGTCCATCTTCAATCCTTCTGCAGAAACAACGAAACCCAAATACACCAACTCTTCCTTCATGAATGAACATTTCTTCAAATTTATCAGCAGCTTCTCCTGGTGCAGCTTCTTCAAGACATGATTAAGATGCCTTAAATGTTCTTCTCTAGTTCTGCTGAAAACTAATATATCATCCAAATATACTATCACAAATTTACCAATGAACTCTTTCAATACTTTATTCATAAGTCTCATAAAAGTGCTAGGTGAATTTGACAACCCAAAAGGCATTACCATCCATTCATACAACCCTTCATTTGTTTTAAAGGCAGTTTTCCACTCATCACCCTCTCTTATCCTAATCTGATGGTATCCACTCTTCAAATCTATCTTTGAGAAATATTTAGCACCACTCAAACAATCCATTAAATCCTCAATTCTAGGCAAATGGAATCTGTACCTGATTGTGATCTTATTAATTGCTCTGGCATCAGTACACATCCTCCAGCCTCCATCCTTCTTTGGGCTCAAAACTACTGGTACTGCACATGGACTCAGAATTTCTCTGATCAGTCCTTTGTCCACCAATTCCTGTACTTGTTTCCTGATTTCTTCATTTTCCTTGGGAGTCATTCTGTAGGCTGCCTTATTTGGTAGATTTGAACCGGGGATAAAATCTATCTGATGGCTGATCTTTCTCACAGGTGGCAGTTCATCAGGTAGATCATCCACAATAATGTCACAGTAATTGTCTAGCATCTCTTGGATTTCTATTGGAAAATCATAAATCTTTGTAGAAGTAAGAACTATTTTTGGTTTGCAAACTAAAGCAAAGCTTACCTCTTCTTCTTCTATCTGCTGCAGATATTTTTTCTCGCTCAGCAACAAGGTCTTTGGATCAATCACTCTGCTGGATGGCTCTCCTTCTTCCATGGGTATCAATATATGATGTACCCCATCTTTGAAGAACTTGTAAGTGTTCTTCTTGCCATCATGCACTACTGCTCTGTCAAACTGCCAAGTTCTACCCAGCAGTATATGACACACATCCATGGGCATTACACAAAACCTTGTCCTTGTATTTTCCCATTTGCAGCTCTATTTCACACTGTTCTTTCACAACCAGCTGGTGCCCTTTATGCAGCCAGGACACCCTGTAGGGAGTGGGGTGCTCCCTAGTCTTCAGCTTCAATTTTTCTATCACCTCGGTGGAAACCAAATTGTCTGTGCTGCCACTATCAATGATTAGCTGGCAGCATTTCCCTTAGACTTTGCATATGCTCCTAAACAAAGTCTTCCTTTGTGTAGGCTCAGTGACTTCTTTGGTTTGTTTCAACAGGACCTTATTAACCACCAAGGACTCTCCCCTCTCTAGAAGAACTTTTTCTTCAATTTCTTCTTCTTCTTCAACCTGGGCAACAACATCATTTCTTAGGCCAGCACTCACATTCTCTGGACATTCATAGTGCTTGTGTCCCACTCCTTGACATCCATAACACCTCAGCTCTCTGCCTCTGCCTCTGTCCCTGCCTTCTCTTCCTCTTCCTCTGTAAGAACCCCTTCTGCCTCTTGCATCATCCTCTATAGATGCATTCTGAGGTGAGCTACTGTCAGCTCCATCCTTGGGTGTAGGCTTTCCTCTGCCACCCTGACTTCCCTTCCCATGGAAAGTACCTCTTTTATTGGCAGACTGTTTCCTCAGGAGTTTCTCCTCTGCTTTCAAGGCCATCTGATAGGCCTCTTCCACTGTCTTAGGAGACAGAAGACCAATCTCATCTTGGATTTCCAATCTGAGACCATTCACATATCTGGCAGTCTTCTCTGGTGTATCTTGGAATTGCCCAACTCTTATGCTCACTCTGTAGAATTCTTCTGTGTATTCTTTTACTGTCAGCAACCTCTGTCTCAGGTTCTGCATTTGTCTATATAATGTCAGCTGATAATCACTAGGTAAGAATTTACCTTTTAGTTTAGCCATCATTCTGGTCCAGCTCTTGATAGGTTGCTTTCCAACTCTCCTCCTTTCTGCCTGCACTCCATCCCACCAAAGTGCAGCATGTCCTTTCAGCTTTGTCACTGCAAACTTGACCTTTTTATCTTCACTTATCTCTTCATAATCGAAGCACTTGCTTAATTCATTTATCCAGTCTACCAGCTCTTCTGGATTCAGTCCCCCTACATAGCTCGACACTTCAATTCTGGGCTTAACTGCAGATCCCAGAACAGTTCTCAGGAGCCTCATATCAGGAGGAATTTCAACATTTTCTTCAGCTTCTTCCGTTTCAGGTTCGTTGATGTCTTCAGGATCTCTGGGTTTTCTTTGTTCCATGGCATCTAGTCTGGCCTCGACCCTCTGCAACATTCCCAACACCTCAGCGTTGGCAACAGGTCTTCTCCTGCCAGCACCTCTACCAACTCGGATTGCCATGTCAGTAAAACAACGTCAACCAGCTCTGATACCACAAATGACGCAGTCACTCCGCTGAAAGTCAAACTCTCCCCTTATTCGATGCCCTCGTTCTTTGACTCCCCATGGTCCCCTTTTATTCTTCGGCAATGTTATTCATCAATTTTGGGAAAATTGATAAATAAACATAATTGGTAGCTTTTATAATATTATATTGCAGTCCCGACTTATATATATATATTCCACTATATATTCACTCTATAATAAACTTTCACTCTTTTTAATGTATTATTATTATGAGCCGACGGAATAATATATCAATGATTTATAACAATAACCTTTGTAATAATATGTGGGTCCAACCACCTTAGCCTAGCAAACCAATCAACAACGGCGTCGTACCTTGGTTAATTATCGTGCATCTCCATCACGCGAGGGTCGTCCGATGGCCTGCTCTGAGATCAATGGCCTGTATAGATTCCACTGTGTGTCCCACGACAGTCCTTTAACGTGCAAAATGGTGGTTTTGTGGGACGTCCCATCCACCACGTGTCATCCTCTCAGTGGAATCGTTCCACGACCCAGAAATACCGCCTTCGTGCCAAAGGTGGTCCGGAATGAGGGAAATCCACCGTTGTAATTCCACTCTGGTTTTCTACAGTACTTGCCTCGTTTAATGTATCAGTTTGTGCTATATTTGGCTATTCTCCGCGTGTTAACCGGTTTAATTCTTCGGTGGAGGAATTTAGTTACAAATAGACAAGTTATCTCGTGTTAGTGGGAATTCCACCCATGAACAAAGTCCACGATGCATGCGCTGTGATTGGGATTTAATACACAAAGACCATTCGAACCATTAAGAGACACAGTACACAGAGGGAGGGAACTGTATGGCAGTATTATATACGCACAGGCTACAATCGCTTCACGATTAAACAAATTTACTCAGAAATACCAATTCGAGACAAATTGATAATCAAATGGGAACATAATTCACTCAGTCGAAAGCAATTGCACAACACAGAATTTATTGTAGAAACCTTTATTCTGTCCTCTCTCTCCCTTCTTACATCGGAAGCATACGTTTATATACAAAATCTCATGACTCTTCGGTTCCTCTGTGAGGACCGTTCTAGAATTCAACGGTCTAATTAGAACAATTCGACTAACTGGACTCTGACAGCTAGACTAACTGGCTATTCAACTTCTACGACTCCAACTGAAATAAAAATTACAATCAGCTAAGGTGAAGACACCTAGCTGTAGCAATTTGACTGTTTTTCAACCCTCCTAGCCACAACATGTGGACAAAACTCCTACATTGTTGGCTAGTGCTTAATGCTCCTGCATCAATATCTATAGGAAACACATCCTAAAATTGATGCAATACAGGATACTTCCTTAAGACTTCATCATCCTCGTCTTCATTTCCTTTTTCACTATAAACATGAACTGCTAGTAATAAACATACTTTCCTATAGTTTCACTTAGCTTGCATTGATTTAACCATTCTCACTGACATGGGATTATTATTTTCCTACAAGACTCTCTTTTCCCCATCATCATCTAGGAACTCAATGGCCTTGTCATAGAAATCCACCTTGGTCTTGTGAATGAACATCTAGTCCATGCCCAAAATCATGCTATATGAACCCAAAGGAAGAAAATTTAGATGTGTTTTTGTAGGCATACCATTCAACTCAAATGCACAAGATATGACATAATGATGATCTCTTCTACTGGTCCCTATAGCCATCTGCACTAACCAAAATTATGCATGCACTTATTTATTCAACCAACACTGATCCACTAGGTCAGGACTAACATAGCTATAATTTTATCTAATATCAATAAAAATATAAACAAATTGATCAAAAATCTTACCTTATATCTCGATAATAGATGTCTGATAATATACCTGCATGTTATCCACTACTGCATAGATCTGGGGAATGCTCTAACCTACATCCGCACCTATCTATGCCTCCTTAGAATAATAGATATGAGGCATGCCACCATGTTCCAATGGAAAATCCCTCCTGTGATGGTCTCCACCTCTAGCCCAACACCTCAAATTTTTTTTTCCGTCGACTTCATTCTGCTACTCCTCAAGCTGAGACCCATGCCCTCTCTTAGCTACATTTAACTTCTTATGAAGTGCCACATTTTCCTTGTCACTTGAATCATGAGATATAGGCTCGCTAATTAGGAAATTTTAGTTTTAGTCTTCTCATTACCTTTCCAATCATGTTTGAACTCAGGCTTATGCTTTGACTTCTCATAGAAATGCTTCAATATTTTGATGGATTCCTCCAATGACCAGGGCTCATCAAACTCAATCCAATATTTGAATGCTACTGGAAACCCATTGATGAACCATTTGTTTCTTCGCTTTCTCATCCTTGAGATAAGGCACATATATCAACGAATCTATAAATTTGGTTGTGTACTCTTCATCTGTCATGGAACCCATCTTCAACTCATAGAATTCCTTGGCCTTCCTGTCATAATAACTCTTAGACAGGTACTTCTTCCTGAAGAGTTTTTTAAACTCATCCCAAATCAACTCCACTTATCTGATGCCTCTAACATGATTAACATATTCCCACCATATATCTGCTTTTCCCTTGAGACTAAAGGTCTTTATATTAGCTTTCATGTTTTCTGAATAATCATGCAATCTAAAGAATTTATTCATCCCAAGCAAATATGCTTCTTAATTTTTTTTATTTCTTGATTTCTCCATCAAAAGTAGGAGGCTTAGCTTTCTTCAATTCCTCTAGAATGTATCAATTCTCACTCCTCCTATAAGGAGTTGGTGGTGATAGTGATGATGTCTCTCAGAAATAGAGCTAGAATAAAATCCATAAGTGTTATCCCTCCTCCTGGGTGTATCCAAGGATATCCTTCCCTTTAATATACCATCTCTTTCCATCATATGCCCCTTCTGAGACTTTATTCCATATGCTCCATTAGTATTTTCTTCTTGTCCATAAATGATCCCCAACTTTCCTTACTTATGCAAATTTGAAAGGCTCTGGAGGATGACTACATTAACCTCGACTCTCTTTTCTTGAGCTCTAGGAATCCTTTCCTGTGCCTTAATCAACCACTCATTTTCTTCCTTGCAACTCATGATTTTTTCCTTCAAACTTCTCAATGTGTCTTCCAAACCAAGAGAATGCCCTTATCCCTATTGCTCAATTGATATCTCCCATCCTATTAATGTTTCTTCAAGTCTATACAAAGATTCATATGAATTGTACTCAACTATTATGTTCTTCATATCTTGGCCTTCTATTTCCTGCATTATTCCATTGTTAGCTATGTAAAAACATAATCAAAATCATACCTCAATGTATCTCAGGGGTGGCTATTGCATCTGCATAGTCTAATCTAGCTTAGTACGATACAACATCACATCCTATTATTTCATACATGGATATAATAACCATAACAAAAAGTAGTCAACATGCATGCATAACAATATGCATTTACCTTGAGGTTCAATGTTTCAACCTCACTCTAATCCCACCCTGTAACACCCCACCCCAAATTTACCCAATTTTACAAGCTCCCCAAGGTAAATATGACCTGGTAGTTACTATGACATGACCCAACATTCAAGCTCTAGTTATGGAATTTGGGTATACAAACTGGAAACATACTGCGATCTCCCAAGAGCACCACATCACCCAGATACCAAACAACATTCTTTGATGACCTTGCCTTAGGTTGGAACTAAATTTATTCTTAGCCCTACATCCCAGTCGCATGGATTCCAAGTTGTGCATTCAGTTGGACAGCTCCAACCGCAAGCACAGGCCTTATTCTGTGCAGATGTAGTTGAAGTCTCTCACTTTAAAGGGTGTGGCTAAAAACCCTTTTCCGTATTTTCAGGGCTAGCCATAGGCCAGCTACCTAGAACAATCCATAACCTTCCAAAACTCAACCTAAGATGATAGTAAGTTAGTATAATGAATACTAATTCTAGGTCTTGCTTCTAAATTTCAAAAAACATGCTAAAAATTTCGTCAAACACATGGTAAACATAGTAAATATAGGTCATGAATGAATATCTATTCATTGTATTCTTAACTTCATCATATAACCATCAATAAGGCTCAATTCCATCTCAAGATAGCTACAAAAGCACTTGTTATCCCTTTAATTCACATATCCATTCATTAACTTATCAAACCATAATCAAGATCCATAACAAGAGCATAATATACGACAATAATATACTATGTTGTTGATGATGTGATCAACACCCTCCAAATTTTTTCCTACGCTTGAATTTTGGATCCTACTAAGGATCTTACGATCTATCATCTATGGTTACTTCATGGTCAATTGATTTTTGTAAAGTGTTTAAGTCTTCTTCCAATTTTTAACTATCAAAGTCACTTGCTCACACATGCACAGTCTTAGTTGAACCTATGAGCGCACTTTCTTTATGCAAGCTTAAACAAGCATAGCATCCTCCTTCAAGACAGTGCATGTGCGATGTTCAAATCATGGCAATATTTAGTGCATACTTTCATTGATAGTATCCCTCACTTTGGTTGTGTTTGTACTTCTATTTCGGTGAGTTTTCCCAACAGTCGCTTTTGGTGCACCTTCGCTTTCAAAAGTGTCACTTTAACATCTATGGTTGTCGCTTTTTCTTGCTTCCAGTTTGATAAGTTCCCTTTTCATGTTATCTTTTCTTGGGAATGTGTCACTTTCAAGGTTATTCGCATTTTGAAAGTATCATCTTCATGTTTTCCTACTTCCTAGTTCAAGTTATGAAAGCTTTAATCTTTCAACAAGTGATGAGTGCCACCTATTCGGGAGCTTCATTGACATATATTTTCCTCCCAAACTTGTGCACTAATTCTTTTCCAAGGTATCCTCCCACTCATAATTCATTAGTACTTCCTATTATAAGTAACCTAACCTTTTTTTAGTATGATTTCTTAACGCAAGTGTACAAAAAGAGATCACTTTAGCTTCACGTGACAAACAACCCTAAAAAAAAATATGGTTGTCAAACTTCTTATATATGCAATAGACGGTCAAAACAAATGCAAAATAAACCCATATCTATGCAAATAAAGCATCTAAACAACAAAATTAAATAAGAGTTTCTCTAAAATATCCAATGGAGAAGACAATAATTATAAAGAATTTTTTGTATATTATGTAACACCTAGGAAGGGAACATAAATACTCCCCCTCAAAGGGATGGATTCTTGGTTTTCCTCAAATTTTTTAGCTTCAGAGTTTCTCTCTCAATGGTGTAGAATACCCAAGACTTATAGAACTCAAAGGGAGCTCAATAAGAAAAAAGAAAATAAAAGTAATCAAAGTGTGGCAATGATAAGAGGATCAAAGTCCGACCATGATAAAAGGATCAAAGGTAAGAAGTGAATGGAAAACCCCCCTATTTATAAAAAAATATTGAGTTATCCTTGATAATGGTGCATAATAAAATATTATTAACCAAGATCTAGATCTAACTGTTTGGAATATTTTATTATATTTTGTTGGAGGGGAAAGGAATTTAAATTGGTTAAATCCATTTATTTAGAAATAATAAACAAATAAATGATTTATTTATTATTTCAAGGATGGGGTTAAGGAATAATTTAACAAATAATGATTTATTCCATTATTCCTAAATGATTTAGTCAAATTTAACAAGGAATATTAATTAAAAAATGATTTAATTAATTATTCCTAGATCATAATAAGATAAATAATGATTTATCTAATTATTTCTCATTAATTGGGTTAAATATGACCAGGAATATTATTAAACATAGGTTTAATTAATTATTCCTAGAGTAAAACCAAATAAATAATGATTTATTTAATTATTCCTCATGGGGTTTTCTATTTGGACCAGAAATGACTTAATAAACTATAATTTATTAAATTATTTCTTATAGTGGTCTTACATGGTGTATTTCAATCCATCTAATTGTAAATGGTTAGATGTAATATTCCCAATTAGATTTTAGCTAGTTGGAATATTATATGTTGCTTCTATTCATAGTCTAGATGAATAAGTGGGGTAAAGAGACCCTTAAATCTCTTTAGTAGGAATAAACCACCTCTAGTATGGATGTGGATCAGTTTATATAGTCAAAATAAAGGACCTTGGGTGTGAAAGGGGGCAATTCATGTATACTAGGTCAAGATTGACCAAATCAACAGCGTTGCCAAAGGAGAGAGTGGAGCTAGTGGGGACAGCGTAGTTTTGGAGGAGGAGTCTTTGCATGGAAGTATCATCATAAATGAGTGGGGCCAAGGGTAAGGAAGCTCACCAAGAATATAAGGAAAGGGATGGCAGCCATGAGAGGCATTTAGAATATTTTTTATTTTTTATTCTTATGACTTTTTTCATGCTTCAACTGTTTAGCGAAGTTTGTTGTACTGTTTAGTACAAGGGCATTTCCAGGTAGGAATCCCACACTCTACCTCGGGGGGACTTCGAGTGCCCACTCAAGAGATCTATTTTGAGCTTCAATTCCACCATCCGGAATTGGGCCAAGCAGCTACCTTCAGCCACAATTCAATATCCTTGAGGAACTACGTTATTTTGTAGTGTGTTGCAGTGGAGGGTTGAGAAACCCTGTTTATGAGCTAGTTTCCTAGTGAAAGGAGAAACCTTTCACCTGGAAAGATAGGGAGGAAGAGATACATCCATATCATTTTTATTTCAACCATATTTCAGTAGAGCTTTAGTGATACAGTGTGATTCAACCACATAGTTGCAGTCTGCACTTTTTGCATCTTGTGTATTTCAAGAAACCCTTGCCGGGTTACCTTGGGATTGTGTTTGAGAGACTAGTTCTGCATTTTCAGCTCTTTTGAGTATCATATCAGTAGATCCACTTGTTTCCATTTTCCAATAGTAGTAACCCTCACTGGGACTGTGTTTTCATTTATTCTGGCATTTCTGTGTAGCAACATCATTTGGGATTCTAGTGTATTTGGGCTTTGGAGGCTTGTTTGCCTAGTTTGAGTAATTTGGTCCTCAACACATTGTGCATTTTTCTACTGTGATACATAATAAAATGGATCTATTATTTTCTCATGTGTTTTGCATTATTATTTGTTGTACATTCCAGTTTTTTGTTCAATATTACTGTCTTTCCTAATTTGGAATATTACAGTGGTATCAGAGCATAATCTTGGCTCAGCTTGTGGGGAAATACATCTATAGAAATGGAGGAGAAAGAGATCCCAAAAATTATTCTCCAGACCATGCAGAACATTGCAAAAGATATCAAGGAGATGAGATTAGAAAGGCAGAAGGAATCCCCTAGAGGATTTCATCACTGAGAGAGTTTCGACATTTCACATTCATGGTGTGAGCAACCAGTAGTACAGCCTTCTTCACAACTCTCCACTGTGCCCACATTCCTATATTTCGGAAGTGAGGTGGGAGGGTCATTAAGGGAAGAAACCCTTGGTGAATATTTTGTGGAATATGAATCTCAATCCCAGAGGTTCAAGGAGCATTTGAACTTTCAGGAGTTTTTTTGGATCAAGGATGGAAGGAGAACCTCCAACCACCATAAAAGTGGAGGGTACATGCAAAACCAAGTTCTACAGGGCACTATGGGTAGGTTCTTTTTTACCTCTTATGATGGATCACCCAAGTGCACAACTAAGGCTTGGGTAGAAAATTTGGATACTTATTTCCAGCTCAATAGAGTTTCAGAAATAGAGGCTATCAAAATAGAAGCGCTGCACCTAGAAGGTGAAGCACATGAATGTTGGTTTCATGGCCTATCTACACTTGGGCATGCTAGTGTCACTTCTTATGCAGAATTCACCCGAAGGTTGATGGAGAGATTTGATCCCAGGAATCCATAAGCACATTTTTTTGAGCTAACTAAGCTCAAGAAAACAGGAGATTGAGAGACTTATATCTCTGATTTTCTAAATCTTTCAGTCATGGTGTCTGACCTCACTGTGGCCGGGAGAGTGTGCATGTTCATTGATGGGTTGGTTGAACCATTGCATGGGTTGGTGAAATCCACTAGACCAACTACGCTCCAAGAAGATATGGAGAGGGCTAGAGACCTAAATCGTGCTTTACCCAAGGAAAAATCCCCCTTTCATCAGAATTTCTCCTCTCAAACAAAGGAGAATCATGAGAAGAAATATCTTGATGATAATGCTCAGGGAGATCTAAGGAAAAGGAAACTTTGTTTCACTTGTCGAGAGCCATGGGTACCACATTAGAACATTTGGCCCAATTTCCGACAACCAATTCATCGTTATTCCGACACATAGGCATCGCAAGAGCGACAGTTTGAGGCGGGGAAAAATGTGGTTAGCCATTACGTCACAATTCTGACACTTCAATAAAGTGTTGGAATAGTGACACATTTTCCGACGTTTCCATACGTCTGTTGCTCTTCCGACGTTATCCCGATCGTCGCTATTCCGACATCATCAAAGGTGTCATTATTCTGACGTTAGCCAAACCGTTGGTCTACCAACGTTATCAAAATTATCACTAATCCGACGTCAATTAAACCGTCGGTCTTCCGACGATCCATAACTGTCGGTCTTCCGACGTTCCATAATGATCCATTACCGTTGGTCTTCCGATGAGCCATAACTGTTGGTCTTCTAACATTTATCAGGTTTTCAAAATAATGTCGCAATTCCGACGTTAGCTCTTCCGACATTTAAAGAATCGCTCTTCCGACGGTTTTAGCGTCGCTCTTCTGACGGATATAGAAACTCTCTTCCTATGTTTATACAGTCTCTCTTCCGACGAAAACAAAATGTCGCTCTTCTGGCGATACCTAAACGTCGCTCTTTCGACGAAAATTAAAAAATATTTAAAAAAAATATTTAGATAAATCCCGCCTTCTTGAGTTGCAGTTTCGCTCAATATTTCTCAAGCAGCAATCGCACGATATTTTCTAAGTTATCATGATTTTGGAGTAAACATGTTATATGGGTTTCTTAAAGAGTACTCCAAGACTTACATCTATACCGTGCATGCGAACATTCTCACTCCTGCAATTGTTAAAATTATCATCCTCTGTTCCTAAACCAACACTAAACACTACCAACAGCCTCTGCAGCAAATGCAAGGATGGTTCATTGAAGGAAACATTGGGCATTTTACATGAAAGAATCCATCAAGGTCTACCAATTGATCCCAATACTTACGCTGCTCTTTTGCAAGCCTGTGTAGATATTTGTGTGTTATCAGAGAGCAAACAAGTTCATGCCCACATCCTGATAAATGGATTTGAGGAAAATTTATTTTTAGGATTCAAACTTGTGTTTGAAAAAATACACAAATGAGATGTGATTATATGGAATTCCATCATCAGAGAATATGCTAGGAAAGGGCTATGTGAGGAGGTCCTAAGGCTGTATTATCAAATGCAACAAGAAGGGATAAAGCCAGACAATTTCACCTTTCCTATTGTGCTCAAGGCATGTGTTGTGCTATCAACTTTACAAGAGAGAAAAGAGATTCATCATCATATCATCAGAAATGGCTTTGAGTTTGATGTTTATGTGTGCACTGCCCTGCTTGACATGTACTCCAAGTGCGGTTGTGTAGAAGTAGCATGCCAAGTCTTTGATAAAACATCTAAAAGGGATGTGGTTTCATGGAGTGCAATGATTTCTGGGTTAGCCTAGAATGTATTTTCCAATGAAGATTTAAGTATTTTTCAGCAAATGCAGCTAGAAGACATCAAACCCAATGTAATTACCACGGTTAGTGTGTTATCAGCATGTGCCCATTTAGCAGATCTACAACAAGGTAAGTGGATCCATGATTATATTATTAGGAGAGATTTTGAACTTAACTTTTCACCCATATGCAACAAGTAGGAATAAAGCCAGACCATGTCACCTTCATTAGTATCTTATTTGCATGCAGTCATGCAAGCTTGGTGGATGAGGGCCTTCGATAATTCGAATGCATGAGTCAAGATTATGTCATTACGCCTACCTTGGAGCACTGTTCTTGCACAATTGATCTTCTTGGTTGAGATGGGCACATGAAAGAGGTGCTTACCTTTATTAGGAAAATTCCAATAGAACCTAATGCTGGTGTGTGGGGGCCACTTCTTGGTGCCCACTGAATTCACCACAATATTAAGCTAGGAAAATATGTTTCAAAGCATCTTATTAAATTAGAGCCTGATAATGCTGCAAAATATGTATTGTTGTCAAACATATATGCTACGGCTGGAAGGTGGGATGAAGTGATGAAGGTGATGAAGTGATGAAGGTGACATTCACATTTAAAACTTGAAGCATTTCCCAAATTACGCAATGACAGTTATCATTGATCCTGGTGTAATCCATAACCTACGGCTCGCATAAATGCCTAAAGAGAATACACACAACAATATTCAGGAGGGAGAAATAATAGAATAGCCAAAAGGAAACCCTGAAGTTGTAAAAAATATAGAGGCGAACCAGTCCTTTCTAGTTTCGAGTAAGATACAAGTATGGTTTGTTCTCTTACAGTCAATTGAAGATCCACTCCGAAGATGGCTAGTATTTCCCAACATACTCATTCATAACCAAATTGAAAATTTAATGTAGGCCATATAAGAAGACTATTTGAAATCAGAAGTGTAAGATACCCAATGCCCCTGCTGCTAGTGCTATGAAACAGAAAAAAGACCCCAAAGCTAGATGGCACAGAGCTCCAGACTAGATCCTATGCAAAGTACCAAAATTAGTTTGGAACCACCATTTCTACCTCTTAATAATTTGACCAACAACTAAATAAATCAACAATGGTTTGTTGAAAATGCTTACCTGAAAATCCAATTGAATCAGAGATGACAGCCAGTGAAGGTCATTGTTTGCCTTAGATTCAACCCTTTCCTCATAATCTATAATCCAATTTCCTCTTGCATTAAGATTCCAATGTTTCAAAATGTCGGAAATGAATTGAGAGTAGCATGTGTGGGAATGTTGTGAGGATGATGCACATTACTTCCAATATCTGTCTATATATATATGCTTTGGTGAAATGTCACATCTGTCCTAAATAGTAAATTGCTTGGAACATGAAATCATGCAAATATTGACGTAAATCATGATCCCATGGCATAGCTCGGAATAAAATTTCCCTTCTTTTTCTTTTCTTAGTCTCGAGGCCATGTTGGTGAGGTTTTCCACTTGTTGATTTAGGTCCCTCATAACATGAAAAGATTTGATATCCTCAGATTGTAGAACCACTTTTTTTTATTTTAGCTATGGGATGAACCAAATTTCTATGATGGGATTTTCAAATTGTTCATTAGATTATTAATTATGGATGAGTCCCGAATTGTTATTAGAGCCTTCATGTTGGATGTGTTTATAGATGTTAACCTCTAAAGAAAAGCATAAGCCTATGCCTATTTCTTTAAGGCTATTCTGACACCCTATTCATAATTCAATTCCTGTTCCCTCTCAGGATCAAGGGTGATCCCCCTTGCACTTGCTATTATGATCCAAAGACAAAAAACCAGAAGTACACACCATGTACATCAACGTGAGCGTGGATCACAACTTCAATATAGATAAGAAAGATAAGTTAATAACTCCTTATAGAATAGGACCAAATACCAAATACATTCATACATCCCAAATCACATGAAAGAACTCAATTGAGATATTGTACGCTGATACCAGTCATTAAATCAATGAATATAACTTATGCTTGTGGTTTCTCTGCAATTTTTTATGCATCCTAGGACAAAACGGACGCTCTTAAGCTCAACTTTAGAGTATTTCATGAAAGGTCAAGTAATTCCACCAAATCACAGTCAGTTTTAACTGGAAATGGCTAGAAATAAGGGATGGGAAATTCAAATCCCTTTAGTAGTACAAGAAAAGCAAGTTTTCTTCTTAAATAAAGTTTGGTCGGGCATGAATTCGTTGATTGAGAGTATTTTCCACAAATAGTTTGAACATTATTTTTTATGTAGGGTTATTAGTTTGACAGAAAGGGTTGATGAGTTCAGGATCTCTTTGTGTTACCTCATGAATTCCAAAGAGATCACTTCTCAGTGACTGTATTTCAATGGAATGTCCTTCAATAATTCTTATTAATTACGATTGTGATGTAAAAGTAAGTTGGCCAAAACAAAATCCCTGCTCTGGGCTGACTGCATCATACACAACATAATGATCATCTGTTTATATTAATTATCAATCATTGCTCATTTGAGCTGAAAGGATGACAAAGAACCACAATAGACTAATGATCCATGAGCTAAGAGTTTTTGTTCTTCAGAAACTCTTCTAAGTCCTTCCCATCAATCTTTGAAGCAATCTTAAGGCTTACCTTAAACAATTTCTCATCTATGCTACTGGCTCCTCCTTGACAATCAGAACCAGGTAATTGATGCCCTCCAGCATTAAATGTAAAAAGGCTTTTGGAATATTTTATAGGCAAAGAAACAATAAATTCCATTTTCTCCTTTTGAAATTCAGTAGCACTGTATAAGCTCTTTCGACCATAAAAAACAGGGAGAGCATTGGATAGAAGAATAGAATTCTCTTGAACTAATTTGCATTTAAAACGCCTAGCCACCTCCTTGGATGGCTGTGGAGAAATCTCCACATCATAGTGGAAGATATGCTGTAAAGGATCGAATTGAACAAGGAAATGATTAGCAAGAAGCTGGATCAGAGCCCCTTCTTTTCCTCTAGAATCAGACCTCCCTACAGCCACGAGAGGCCCAAGATTTCTGGCAAAATCCTTGTCTACTTCTTCACTTGGTACAAGTTTTGGGAGGACAGGAATAACCATAAAATCATTCAATGAAGAAGTATCGGGTCCTGGGACCAACTCCATGTTCTCCATTAGGGAAACCAGACACTCTAGAGCTAAAAAGACATCAAAACCCCAAAGGCCATTGGAGCGAATACCGAAAAAAAAAAACATCAAAACCCTATGGGTAAACTAAAACACATCAAAACCAAATAGCCATTGCTACATATGCAAACTAAAAATTCTCACAAATATAAGGGCAAAGTAACCAAATGAGCATATTAGCTAACGTAAACACATTGAAACCAGATACGCGTTGTTGCATGATGCAAACCAAAAATTCTCAGTTACATGTGAAATATTAACCAAATGGGCATATCAGAAAAATAAAACAAAGAGAAACCAAACAACCATTGTCATGGATGCAAACAAGAACTTCTTAGAATAAAATAGACAAAATAACCAAATGGGCATATCAGCAAACCAAAACATATAGAAACCAAATAGCCATTGCCGCAGAATCCAACCAAAAATTCTCATAGCTAATAAAATGCACCATAAACAAATGGGCAGAAGTAGAAAGTAACAAAACCAAATGGGCAAACAAATAACCAAAGAAACCTAAAGGGCATTGCATTATCATTGGATAAACACAGAAACTTCATGAAAAGCACTACATATTTAGGGAAATCCATTACAACAATAAATCTTTCAGTGGGACTATTGAATAAATACATGGATTACCTTGTCCAGGGAATTTGAAGGCATGTTATTCAGAGTTCACCACTTTTCCTTGACTTTTACTTCTCCAAATCCCACTACTCTGGGGCTGAATGAAGGGCCTTTGAATCTGCGGGGTAGGTATTGATGTCTGTATACAAGGCACAAGACGATTATGATAATTTTTGTTGATCATCGGACCAAAGGCAATCGGGATGCGATGTATCATAGCAAATTATTTCTATAGAAGGAAATAAATCACCGGACTTCAACCAAATGTATCAGATAAGACCTGCAACAGGCACTCAGGATCAATTTCTTTACTTACTGCATCCTTCCTCCAAACCTGCGACGGTATGGCCACATCATTCCTCCAAACCTGCAATAGTATGGTTGCATCTTTCCTCAAAACCGGCGACAGTATGGCTGCATCCTCCCTCCTTCCCTGGACAAACCATGCAACCCGAGGGAAATGAACGAGGGAAATTAAAAATTTTGATATTTTAAAATTTTTGACATTTTGAAATGAAATACGTGTGTTTTTTTAAGGCCACTCAAATTCCATTAAATAAAATGTGTGAGACTTTTCTTGGGGTTAAGAAGGGGTTTGGGTAAATAAGTGGTATTTTTGATTATAAATAATTATTAATGAGGTTAGATCTAAGACATTTATTTAAATTATTAATTATATAAAATTGTTGAATTTTTATTTCATAAACTAGGGATTTTGGTTGATTTTTTAATCTAATTATGTAATATTAAAGATGAATTATGGTAACTTAAAAATAAGTTTTATGTGGTTAAAAGGGAAGTAGTAATGTTATGGTATGAATGATTATTTTAAATGAAATTTTTGGTTTAGTCTATGGACATTTTCCATTATTTTTAAGACGGAGTTAATATAGGAAAGGTGATACTTAAAGGGCTCCCACATGTTTTAGAAATTTTATATCTATTGGTTTAAAAACATTAGAGGTAGAAAAATATCCTAAGCTCTAAAGCTAAGTTTGTTCCAACTTAGCTATATCTTGAACAACAAATTGTTGTTGATGTCAAGGATATGATAGAAATTTTCTTGGGTTGTAGGGTAGTCTTGTCATGAAATAAATGTAATGTAGTTACTAGGTAGGTAAGGGGAGCCATTTTGGTGGAACTTGGCCATAAATGGGACATCTATCCATGCAGAGTTTTTTAAGCACACATACACCTAGTGGATTACCATTGTACGGGAATCACTTTAGGATCTAAGCTACTGTGCACACACTAACTAAAGGGATATTAGTGAAACCTACAAAAGTATTATAGGTGCTTTTATATAAATATGTGTTATTTTGTTCTCATTGGTTAGTTATGGGAAAATGACAATAAACTAAGAGAAGTTATAGGTGCTTTTATAGAAATAGGTGTTCTTTGCTCTCATTGGTTAGGTATGGGAAAATGACAATAAAGTAAGAGAAGGATTTGACTACTGGACAATTAGAGGAATGATTCCACACAAAACCAAGCGTGGTGCTGCAGCAATTTCTAGGCTAAGGGATTTTGAAGGGGTTCCCCCACCATGTGACCAAAAGAAGAGAATGGTCATTCTAGATGCTCTGAAAGTATTGAGGCTTCAACCAGGTCACAAGTATTATCTTCTAGGAAGGCTTTCCGAAGAAGTTGGTTGGCATCACTATGACACTATTACGGAATTAGAAGGGAAGAGAAAGGAAAAGGCTCAGGTATCATATGAGAGAAGGAATAAATTGGAAAAATTGAGATCAAAAGCAGTGGAGTTAGATGAAAAGAAGCTTGCCCCAGAGATGGAGCTTTTAGCTTCAATAAAGTATTAGATAAGCTGCATGTTGTGCTCAATGAAGCAGTCAATTTTGAAAATGACATGAAAATATTTCTGAATATGAGGTTTTTGACTAGAAAGATATAACAACTTAGAAATAATTACACTGTTGATACAATAATAATATAATTCGAAAACACCCTTCTCACATTCATGATCTGAGTATATAGTGAATTAGACATAAGTAAGAACCTGATAAGTAGCAAGGAAATGAACGATTTAGGTGAATTTATGGGTTAGGGGTCGAATAATGAGTTAGTAGTTAAGGGATTAGGGATTGGGGGCTTAGGGGTCCCGACCCGAATGCGTTTGGACAGGCGCACTCAAACGAAACGACCGGACCCGAACGGGTTTGGGCGAGCGCCCTCAAACGAAATGACACGGTGCGCCCGAACGAATGAAGGCACAAGGGAGCAAACAAAAAACGGGCTGCACGAATGTGCACAAGGCACCCGTGTGGTCACAACTTAGAAAATTTAATACGGCCGCCCTCAAATGAAACAACCCAACCCAAACACGTTTGGGAGGGCGCCCTCACACGGCGCAACACGGCGCGCACGACCGAATGAAGGCATAAGGGAGAAAACAGGCCGCACGAACATGCAAAATGCACCCGTACGATCACAACTTTGCAAATTTGATATGACTACCCTCAAACGAAACAACCTGACCCGATTTGAACACGTTTTGGTGGGCGCCCTCACATGACGCGCCTGACCCAACAAAGGCAAAAGGGAGCAAAAAGAAAACGGGCTGCATGAACGTGTACAAGGCACCCATGCGGTCACAACTTAGAAAATTTGATACGGCCACCCTCAAATGAAATGTCTCGACCTAAACGCATTTGGGCAGGCGCCCTCACACGACGCGCATGACCAAATGAAGGCATAAGGGTGAAAACGGAAAACGGGCCGCACGAATGTGAAAAAGGCACCCATGCATTCACAACTTAGCAAATTTGATACGATCGCCCTCAAATGAAACAACCTGACCTGACTGGAATGCGTTTGGGTAGGCGCCCTCACACTACGCGCCCGACCGAATGAAGGCACAAGGAGACAAATGGCAAACGAGCCACACGAACGTGCACAAGGCACCCCTGCAGTCACAACTTAGAAAATTTGATACGGCCGCCCTCAAACGAAATGACCCACCCGAACACGTTTGGGCAGGCGCCCTCACACGGCGCGACACGACGTGCACGACCGAACAAAGGCACAAGGGAGCAACCGGCAAATAGGCCACATGAATGTGCACAGGGCACCCGTGCGGTCACAACTTAGCAAATTTGATATGGGTGCCCTCAACCACAAGGACCTAACCCAAACGCGTTTGGGCAGGCGCCCTCAACCGAAATTATCCCACCCAAACGTGTTTGGGCGGTCACCCTCAACCAAAACGACCCAACCCGAACAGGTTTGGACGGGCTCCCTCAAACGAAATGACGTCGTGCGCTCGACCAAACGAAGGCACAAGGGAGCAAATGGCAAACGGGTTGCATGAATGTGCACAAGGCACCTGTGCGGTCACAACTTAGAAAATTTGATACGGCCAGCCTCAAATGAAACGACTCGACCCGAACACGTTTGGGTTGGCACCCTCACAAGCGGGCGCGACATCACATGCACGACCGAACGAAGGCACAAGGGAGCAAACAGAAAACGGGCCACACGAACGTGCAAAAGGCACCTGTGCGGTCACAGCTTAGCAAATTTGATACGGTCCCCCTCAAACGAAATGACCTAACCCGACTTGAACATGTTTGGGCGGGCGCCCTCACATGGCATGCCCGAAAGAATGAAGGCACAAGGGAAAAAATGGAAAACGAGCCTCACAAACGTGAACAAGGCACCCCTGCAGTCACAACTCAGTAAATTTTATACGGCCACCCTCAAACAAAATGACCTGACCCGAACGTGTTTGGGCAGGTGCCCTCACATGGTGTGACACGACGCGCATGACCGAACGAAGGCATAAGGGAGAAACCGGCAAACGGGCCACACGAACATGCACAGGGCACCCGTACGATCACAATACTCTTGAAGGTACAATATGTATTAGGGACTACATTGATGTGATAGATTTGGTGGATGCATACATGAAGCCTTAGTTTATAATGTTCATCCTAGTGAAGTAGAGTTATATAATGTTGGCCCGAGAAAGGGTATGTAAGCTATAACTATAGTTTTTGCATATTGTTTTTATTATGTCAAGTCTAATTTATTTTAGACTTTTTTCTTACCTATGTCATTTTGATGTGGACAAGAGGTACTTAAGGAGTGTTTGAAAAGTCATAACGAAATTTAATATTAGATTACGATTGAAAATTTATGCATTAATATTGGTCTAAATGGCAATAATGGGGATGTGGACATAAAATTTTACTATCTTGTGCAACTTGAGGCAGAAGAATAATAGTCTCTATTTCCCATAAGGGACAAAAATCGAGTGTTGGAACACAAAATTACATACAAAGTGTGATTTGATACCACAAATAGGGAGCCAAAAGAGCTTGGAAATAGAGGGGGAGAGGTTTGAGCTAGGGGAGATGCCTACATAAGGAGGAGAACCAAAATTTATCGGAACATGGAAAGAGACAAGCTGGAAGAAAGGGAGGGAGTTTTCCAACTAAGAAAAAAAAGAAAAATAGAAATAAGGGTACCAAAGAAGTTAGTATTTATGCAGGGGAAATTGTGCGTATGAAAATTGTGCAAGACTTGGGATGCATGAAGCTACACCAGTGATGGTGCCCTCAACACAGTAACACCTATTTCCATGGAAAAGGTTGCAGGATGCACATAGGGTGGTGAAGAAGCTTGAAATTCGAAGATGAGAAATTCAACAGCCACTGGAAAAAATTCCAACTTGACTTCTTGAGATTTACGAAAATCCATTCACAACCTGGAGGGGAAATTTCCCAACTTCTTACTGCATAGGAGGAAACTGAGCAAAGAAAAGACAAGAGAATTCCCCATGTTTTCTCTTTGAATGAGATGAGCGAGACAACGTTCACAACACCGAGCAAGAGACACATAAGATTGAAAGAATTCTTACAATCGATGGAGTTTACAAAGGTGTGGAGAGCCCACCAACTAGTAGAAGGGTTGTCTTGACTCTCAAGGGCACACCCTTGAAATTATACTTTCTTCCTTATCATAGTAACACCAACCATGAATTTCACCTTTATACTAGTGAACTCCCATGCCCGAGGGATCGAATCAACCACGAAATTCATTAACTCTCCCCACCCTGTATCCATTAATGAACTTGGTACGTGTTGGAAATATTGTCATTGATGACAAAGAATATGGCAAAGGAATTTTCATCTAAATATAGCAGAGAAGAACAGAAAGAATGCATCTACAGTTTGAGCTACAGAGCTACAATATCAGTCAAGGAAACAGGGACAAAGAGGTTAGAAATCTTGTGTGTGATTGAGTTTTAATGATACTTTGTAGCTAATAAGGGATTTGATGGGAGATAGAAACAGAGAGATAGCAGAGACAGGCAATAGAGGAAGAGCGACAGAAGCAGCAGAGGCAGAGGCAGAGGCAGAGCAGTTATAAAATTCCGAGAATCATACCCCAAGCCGGGCATTATGCATATAATACAAAACCAAATTCCGAGAATCGCACACTCCAACCGGCGTTATATATTTAACATAATTCATAAACATTATTCCGGGAATCGCCTAACCCAGTGGCGGACACATATATACATATAATATCCATCACAATACATATAAATGCCACGCATTTCATATTCTGCAATGGTCCAAGGCATATACATTAATATATATTTAAAGCGGAGCACGTTATGATCAATGGAAAGGAAGTAACATAAAGTGGGACCCCTCCCCAATCGCAATCGGAGATCGCAAGGGCAGCGGAACATGTAACCAACAGAAAGTTGTGATTGCGATGTGAGTCCGGACCCGATGGGTCTATAAACCGCAATTGATAAGTCTCGAAACTTAAATAAACAGAGAATTTGTGAGTGCAATGAAGCCCAGAGCATATAACCAAAGGTCCAAGGTATATATTATGGAGCGCACAAAACGAAGTTTTATATGGTGGGACCCCTTCCCAATCGCATCAAAGGTAAACAAAGCAGCGGGACTTGCAACTCAAAGTTGCGATTGCGATCAATCAGAGAATCGCTGACGGAGTTAATCAATCGCAATTGGAGAATCGCTGACGGAGTTAAACAATCGCAGGAAAAGTTATCGCAATCGGAGATCGCAATGATTCAATCGCATAGGAGTTAAACAGCAGACATGCAAACAAAGTTTGTAATTGCGATCAATCGCAATCGCAGTAGGAGCGATCAATCGCAATCGCAAGTTTTGTTTGACACCGCCGATCCACCGACTGCGATATGGGCCCGAGGTCAAAGAATGAAATTTGGTTCAAAGTTTTATTGAGATATTAAACTATTAGCAAGCGTTGAATATTATTTATAAAATCCGAAGGGTTATACATAAGGGGCTAAATCACTGTAAATACATTTGTTTATCACTTGATAAATAAATTAATAAGAAATAAAAACCCCGAGGGCAAATCTATTAGAATTATTGTAAAAGGAATACCATTAGCGGTTCGTGGTTTTGACTCATGGTTTTAATATAGGTGAGAACTATATAAAGTGATGAGAATTATGAAGAAGGTGTGCGAGGTTTGATGAAAAACGAGTCTCCTTTGGAGAGATCTGTACGAATAAACCCTGATATATCTGAATCGATTGTGCGCCTGTAAATATGATGATCAAATCGACTGACGCAGTGATGAAGAACATGTGTATGCATAAGGGTGATGAATGAATGAAGCTCTTGGAGGAATATCTGGATGGGAAAACTCTGTTCTTAACTGAAAATCTGAATGAACCTCTGGTCTTGAACGACCAACGAAGAAACGAGGAAGAGCTAGCGCATGACTGCTGAAGAAAACATATGAATCCGGTGAGCCTGAGGGTTGGAGCCTTCATTTTGGAAATGGAAGTTTTCTGCCAGTAGAAACTAGTGTTATGTTTAGGGGGTTGAAGCTCCCTTCCAGGAAAGGTTGGTAAACGAGAGAAGGTTGTAGCCTTCTGCAAGTGGGTGCTTGCGTGCTGGTATGAGTCTGCACCAGCATATATTGTAAAAGGTTTTTCTCTATAATAAAATATTGAAGACTGAGATCACAGCAGCGGTGGTTTTCTCCCGACTTGGGTTTCCACCTTAAATTCTGGTGTCCTTATGTGTTGTTCATGGTTAATGGTTTGTTCTGTTATTTCTGTTTATGCTTAATGCTTATCTGAGGAAATTCTGTAAATAAGATACCTGGACATACATGTTGAATGCAGTACTGTAACATATGTTTTGAGAAAGAAAAGAAATATTGTTCAGCCTTAAATAATGATTCACCCCCCCCTCTCAGTATTTTCCCAACAGTACGAATGAAAAGGAGGGAATTAAGGGTTGTCCAACTTCATAAGACTCCACATGTGAGGGGTAAATGGGTGCGTGACCAACACCCCTACAAACCACCACCTCAACCTTAATGACGAGATCCTGACGCCAAATGTTATGTTTGATGCGAATATGTGCATATATAGGAGGAGATAGGGGGGGCATAGAAAGGAGGGCTTTGGAAATCTTCAAAAAAAAGTTCTCGTGGTGCATATATCCAACTAGCAAAACAAGAGAGAGGGACAATTATAATGAGCGGAATTATTCATGGAATATCTTTCCAACATGTCTTGTCATTGATCTCATACTAACCCACTTCCTTCAAGAAGGAAGGCTTGATTCATTTGTGTATTTGCCTCTTTTTTTTGGCTTCTTAAAATGTGGTAATAAGCCTTTTGAGAGAATGATTTTAGGGTACTGTTGATTTTTTTAAGGAGGAGGGATAAATTGTTGTTCTTCAAGAGAAAACATTTTTGAAGGTGTTGAATAGTGATAAGGGAATCCCCCAAGATCACTAACTTAGAGACATCTCAATCATTAGCCAATTGGAGACCTGGAAGAAGCCCATACATTTATGTGAGATTGTTCATTCTTTGCCCCCATAAGAACTTTATTTTTCATATTCCATCGAGATTTAGGAGAATCTCTCCCCCTCCCCCTCCCGCCACCCCAACTATTTAACTTTTATATTTTATTGAACTATTATGCTTCTATTATAACTCTTTATAAATGTATAAATTTATATAATTTAAATGTATGTGGTATAAAAAAAAAAAAAACTTAACATATTAGAATTGTGAAGATAAAGATAAAAAAATAGAAACTAAAAATATTATTAAAAAAAAGTGGTGTTCTATGTAAATTAACAACATAACTTCCAACATGATCCTCATAAAACTAACTTAACCCATATTGGTCTACTGTCAAGTTTGATATTTCAATCATTTTTTAGATGACTTTCATGAAATTATTAGAGTTTTTGTTTAGGTGGTTTAAATTTGACTTGATATTTGTGAACCTCATGAAATTAATTTACCAAAAAAGAAATTAGACAAAATTCAAATGTAATTAATTTTATTCACCAATCTAATAACTTATTTCAAAACTATATAAAAACATATATTTAAAATATAATTTTTAATATATTTGAAATGCAGTGTGAATTCTATAATAATTTTAGATATTTATTTTTCAAAATTTTTATTCTATTTTATATTTATATATAAAAGTAAGTTAAAACTATATTTAAAAAATATATTTGAATGTGAAATTATTAATGTGATGTTTATTTTGAAACTATATTATAACATTATATGTAAAAATAAATTTATATTTATATATTAATGAGAAAAAATATATTTAAGTGTGAAATTATATTAATATAATTTGCACTTTAAATTAAAATTTGAGCTAATTATATGTATGTGTTTGAATTATAGTTTAAACAATATGGAGTATTTTTAGATACATAATTTGTTATACATATTTTTACATAGAAATCATTTAAATCAATGTACAAAAATGTTTGAATGAACTATTAATGCATTAACGATATTTGCTCCAAACCGTCGCAATGCCGACACATATTTTAGAAATGTCGGTCTTGCGACGTTTCTAAAATATGCGTCTGTATTGCGATGGTTTGGAGCAAAATGTCGCAAGACCAACGCATAGTTTAGAAACATCGTATTTCCGACATTTTATCTAAATCGTCGCAATACTGACACATATTTTAGAAACGTCGCATTTTCGACGTTGTGTCCCAAAAATGTCATAATACCAACGCATAGTTTAGAACGTCGCATTTCCAACGACATTCATAAACGTCACAAAAGCGATGATATCCCTAAACGTTGGTATAGCAATGGTTGTTGGCGGGATTTGAAAATTTGATAAAAATTGGGGAAATTTCTGACAATTCGACAAAAGTGTTAGAACTGAAGTGTCGAAATTTTGACCAAATGTACTAGTGCCAGGCCACCAATGTGTTGCAGGGAAGGCACATTGTATTGAGATATTTTCTGATGAGGAGAAGGAGACCAACGATGTAGCAACAGGAGAAGGTACACCATCAGCAGGAGATGTGGTGGGAGAATTTTCTCCGATGGGAGGGACTCTTGCAAATTTGCGGGGAGTTCCCAAGTATCTAACATTAAGAGTTAGAGGCACTATTCAGGGACAAAGAGTATCGGCATTGGTAGAAGGTGGAGCCACCCATAACTTTATTTATACTCAGTTGGTGCAAAGGAGGGTAATTCACAGAGAAGACTTTGAGGGCTTCTCGATTTTGGTTCTAGGAGCTAGAACCATGCAATGTGCCAAATGTGTTCCGGCATTAACCATCACTATTGGGACCTACACATTGATAGACCACTTCTTTATGGTTGATATTCCAGACACCAATGTGATATTGGGCGTCTAGTGGTTAATCACCTTAGGGAAGGTTACCATAGACTGGGAAACATTAGAGATGGAATGGACAGAGAAAGGGAGCGGTAAACATTAGAAAATCAAAGGCATACACACCGATCCACCCCAGATTGTCTCAGCATACAAGATGGAGGTTTTTTATGCAGAGGGGACATAGAGTGGGCAGTAGAACTGTGTATGTCAAAAGAAGGTGGCAAGGATGCACCAATTCACTCGGATGTACAGTCTATTTTGGACCGTTATTCTACAGTATTTGGAGATATTGCACCCAAAAGACCTTCTGACTGAGGGTTTGAGCACACTATTGAGTTGGAGTAGGGGATCCAATCAGTGACCACACCCTATAGGCATCCCAAAGCCTACAGGGATGAGATTGAAAAATCCATTCAGGGGCTTTTGGCTTTAGGACACATCCGACCTAGCACCAGTCCTATTGCCTCTTCAGTGGTTTTGGTGAAGAAGAAGGATGGCACATTGAGGATGTGCATTGATTATAGGGCCTTGAAAAAAAAATACAATGAAGAGAAGGTAACCAATTCCCAAGATCGATGAATTAATGGATGAGCTATGAGGATCCAAGTATTTTTCTAAGATTTATTTGAGATCGAGATATCATCAAATCAGAGTGAGGGATCAAGATATCCCCAAGATAGCATTCTAATGCCATTATGGCCATTTTGAATTCTTGGTGATGCCTTTTGGGCTAACCAATGCTCCAGAAACATTCCAGTCTTGCATGAAGCACATTTTTCATGGTCACTTGAGGAATTTTTTATTGGTCTTATTTGATGACATTCTTATTTACAGCCGCACATGGGAGGAGAATCTGCAATATAGTGAGACAGTATTACACATTCTTAAGGAGAAGAAATTCTATGCTAAGCTCTACAAGTGTGAGTTTTGACTCAAAAATATGTTGTATTTGGGTCATATCATTGGAGTATATGGAGTGAGAGTTTATGAAGAGAAGAACAGTGCTATTAGAGATTAGCCTGAGCTAAAGAATGTCACAGAACTTCAGGGGTTTGTAGGCATCTACACCTACTACCGCAAGTTTGTTAAAGGGTTCTCTCAACTAGCATCACCACTCACAAATCTGACTAAGAAGGGAGCTTTCAGTTGGACAGTCATAGCACAGAGATCTTTTGATAAGCTCAAGGAGGTGATGAGTAGCTGCCTAGTATTGGCTCTACCGGATTTTACCCAACCCTTTATGTTGGAATGTGATGCTTTAGGAGAGGACATTGGAGCAGTGTTGATGCAAGGGGGACACCCCATAACTTTTGAGAGTCAGAAGCTGCTGCCACATGAGAAACTGTATATGATATATGATAAGGAGATGTTGGCTGTTATGCATGCCTTAGCCAAGTTCCGGCAATATTTTGTGGGTAAAATATTCTGAGTGAAGACTAATCACAATAGTCTTCAGTTCTTTCTTGAGCAGAATAAGCTTCAGGAGAGGCAGAAGAAATGGGTGAGTAAGATCGAAGCTTATGAATTTGACATTGAATATGTCAAGGGGAAGATAAATGTAGTGGTAGATGCTTTATTTCAGAGGTCAGCATCGTTGTCCTTAATGAGCATGGATAGAGATTGGAAGGCTCAATTGCTAGTGGAGTATTTCAAAGACCGCTTTGCATGTGAGATCCTAGATGGACAGGTTACTGATGAAAGGTATAGAGTTATGGATGAGGTCATCTATTATCGAGATCGGGTCTTCTTGGCTAGAGATTCTAGAATCAAGAAGAATATTTTGTAGGGATCACATGATTCACCACTTTCTGGGCATCAAGGATTCACCAAGACATATCGGGCTATTCAGGAGAGATTATCATAGAATGGTATCAAGGAGGATGTGCTCCAACACATCAAGGAGTGCGTATTTTTCCAGTAGAACAAAGGGGAGCACAACCATCCCGTAGGATTGTTGCAGCCACTCCCTATTTTGGATGGAAAGTGGGAAAGTATTTCCCTGGACTTCATCACCAGTTTACCTACGATTCAGGGTAAGGATTGTATCTTTGAAGTTGTTGATCGAATAACAAATAATTCACATTTATTTGCTATTTCTTCACGATATACTACTTCACAGGTAGCCTAGATCTTCTTAAGAGATGTCTTTAGACTCCATGGTCTTCCAAAGACCATAGTCAGTGATCGAGATAGCCGCTTCATGGGTGGCTTTTAGCAAGAGGTTTTTTGGTTAGTGGGTATTGAGTTGACACTGAGTACCAGCTATCACACACAAACTAATGGACAGACAGAGATAGTAAACAATTGGTTGGAAGGCTACTTACGAAACTATGTTTTGGGGCATCAAAGGGCATGGCTGCGCTGGCTCCATTTGGGGGAGTATTACTACAACACAACCTTTCATATATCCATTGGCATGACCCCATTTTGATCTCTTTATGGATATGATTCTCTATCATTTTCTAATGTAATGTTTGAGGAAAGAAAGGCAGGCTCCTAGAGAAAAGGAGTGGATTCAGGAGAGTCAGGATATACTCTGGGTGTTATGAAACCAGCTCCAAAAATAGAAGAAAAGAGAGATCAACGCCTTTGAAATCAGCCACTTCGAGGGGGAAACCTCCAATACATTGCATAAATGAAAAATTCTTGGATGATTCAAATTACCAAAACATCCTTTCTATATATAAGAGTCCATGGGGCCACAATGTAATCCTAGCCGACCTAACAATAATAATGCAAGGGCACAATAATAACAATATAGGGGTTACAAGGGTACAACAATAATAATAAGGGGTTTACACTAACAACAATAAAGGACTATACTAGTAATATAGGAACCTAACATGCTCCTCTCATTCAAAAAAGTGTTGTCCTCAACTCTTGAGTAGCTCCGGGTGCTTTTGTATAAAATTCTCATCCTCCCATGTAGAATCTTCAGTGGGTAAGTTATTCCATTTGATGAGATACTCTAAAATTGATCGATTTCGCAACTGTCGAGTTATTGTTTCCGTGACTGCTTCAGGTTCCAATATGGATTTTCCTTCCTCATCAAGTTCTGGCAATATTATTTGAACTGGAATTTTTTCCCCTATAACCTTATTTAAGCATGAAACATGGAAAACTGGATGCACTCGCGAAGAAGCAGGAACCTCTAATTTGTATGCCATAGTACGAATCTTTTGCAACACCTTGTAAGGACCATAGTTCTTTGGCGATAATTTATTATCCTTCTTAGCTTTCTTGAGGTACATTTGTTTGTATGGTTTTAGCTGTAAAAATACCTAGTCTCCTACATCAAAACTTCTCTCGCTGCGATGTTGATGTTCCTATTGTTTCATTCGATTTTGTGCCAAATTTAGGTTGTCCTTTAAGAGTTGGAGAAATTCTTGTTGATGCTCGATGTGATATTCCACTGCTTGAACCGTAGAATTTTCCCTTAAAGAAGATGTGATGGATGGTGGATGATATCCATAAAGTTCCATAAATGGGGTCACTTTTGTTGTAGTATGGAAGGAAGTGTTATACAACCATTCAACGAGAGGTAACCACTTGACCCATTGTGTTTGCTTATCAGATACAAAACAACGAAGATATCCTTCCAAAAATTTATTCACTATCTCAGTTTGACCATCGGATTGAGGATGATAAGATGAGCTATGAGCTAGTTGAGTACCCAAACAAGAAAATAATTTCATCCAAAAATTTCCAATAAAAATGGGATCTTTGTCACTTACAATAAGCTTTGGGTTTCATGTAGCTTTTGAATTGTTTCCATAAATGCAGTAGCAATTGTACTTGCTTTAAATGGATGAGATAATGCACAAAAGTTTGCATACTTGGAAATTCTATCAACTACCACCATCATGAAACTCTTTCCTCCGGACTTAGGTAAACCTATGATAAAATCCATTGAAATCTCCTCCCGACATTGACTTGGAATGGATAAAGGTTGTAGAAGACCCGGGGTCTTAATTGTCTCAACTTTATTTTGCTGGCAAACCAAACATTCTGCCACAAAATTTTGAATATCAGATTTAATGCCATCTCAAAAAACTTCTTTCTTCACCCTGTGGTAATTTTTTAAAAATCTTGAGTGTCCTCCTAAAGAAGAAGTGTGCAATTCCAAGAGAATCTTTTGTTTTTGTTGGGAATTCTTGCAAATATATAAGTGATCTTTGTACCATAAGGAATAATTTTTCCAACTAAATGTATCAGATGTACTAGGATCTTGCTGAAAATTTTGAATTAGTGTCCACACTTCTTAGTCCTTCTTCCATTCATTCCTTGCTTCGGTTATCCAATCTGGTTGGATAATAGAAATGGCACAAAACAATGCTTCCACCTCTTCATCCTTTCTTGAGAGTGCATATTCAACAACATTTAGGTTCCCTTTTTTCTAGATGATTTCAAAGTCATAACCCAACATCTTTGTGACCCATTTTTGTTGCTCTTCTGAAGATAGTATTTGTTCCAAAAAGTGTTTAGGACTATCATGATCAGTTTTTACCTCGAAGTGTCTTCCCATTAGATAAGGTTTCCATTTCTTTAATGCATGTAGTATTTCCAACATTTATTTCTCATTAATAGACTTTTGTAAATACTTTCCTTTGATTGGACTACTTTCAAAAGCAATGGGTCTTCCTTCTTTCATTAAAAAAGCACCAATTCCATTTCCTGAGGCATCACATTCCACAATAAAGGTTTTTGTGAAGTCTGGCATAGCTAATACTGGTGCTAGGCACATTGCCTCTTTAAGATGTTCAAAGCCCTTAGCTGCTTTAGGAGTCCATGAAAATGCATCTTTCTTCAATAATGTTGTTAGAGGTGCTACTATTCTCCCATAATTCTTAACAAACTTGCGATAATACCCTATTAAACTGAGAAATCCTCATAATTTTTTTATGTTTGTGGGGACTTTCCATTCCTTAATGGCTTTAATTTTGTTAGGGTCTACTTTAATACCCTCGTGAGATACAATATGACCCAGATATTCCACCTCTTATACTCCAAAGAAACATTTGGATGTTTTTTCATATAATTGTTTCTCCTCCAATAGTTTGAGCACCCTGTCAACATGTTGAACATGATCCTTCCAAGACCTGTTGTAGATTAGTATATCATCAAAAAATTCTAGCACAAATTTTCTAAGGAAGGGTTTGAAAATGGAATTCATCAACCCTTGAAATGTAGAAGGTGCATTGGTAAGGCCAAAGGGCATGACCAAAAATTCATAATAACCCTCATGAGTTTGAAATGTTGTTTTCAGAATATCTTCAGTCTTCATTATAATTTGATGATATCCTGAATGAAGATCTAACTTAGTAAAATAAATTGCTCCATGTAATTCATCCAATAATTCATCAATCATAGGAATGGGAAATTTATCTTTAATAGTGAGCTTATTGAGCTCCCTATAATCTGGACACATGCGCCATGATCCATCCTTCTTGTGCACCAATACTACTGGAGAAGAGAAAGAACTTTGACTAGGTTGAATTATACTAACCTCTAACATTTCTGCAATCATACATTCAATTTCTCTCTTTTAGACACAAAAATATCTGTAAGACCTAATGTTTGGGGGAACACTTACTGGAATAAAATGAATAGCATGATCATGATCACGAATAGGTGGGAGTCCTTTAGGAGTTTCAAACACCTTGGAATGATTGTTCAAGAATTTTTGGAGACCTGGAGAAATAGATGATTTTGATGTTGGAACTTCTAGTGAGCATAATTGTGCAATTACACCTTGTTGTTCTTTCTTCAAAAGCTTTGTCATAAAATTAGAGCTTATTACCTTTCTTGGCTTCCCTACGATACCCCGTAATTCGATTTCCTTTCATTTCGAAAAAAATTTCAAGAAAATTTCTTGAAAATTAAAAGCTATCATCCCCAAAGATTGTAACCATTGTACTCCTAGTACAACATCAACACCTCCCGTTGGAATGGAAAACATTGGAATATTCAATATATATTCCCCCATGGCTAGCTTGATATTATTTCATTTTCCAGAAAAATTTATAGTTCCTCCATTTGCAACCATCACTTGACATTCTGGTGCTAGGTATGGGAAACAATTCAATTCCTTGGCTACCTTGCAATGAATAAAATTATGGGTACTACCCGAATCAATCAACACTATTACCTTTTTCTTCTTGATATTTCCTTCTATCTTGAGAGTTTGGGGAGTGGTAATTCCTACCAATGCATTACACGATATGGTCAGACTCATTTCTTCTTCTTCTAGGGTTGGTTCCTAGTGTATATCCTCTTCTTTTGAGGTTTCTTGTTCATTTTCTTCCTCCTCTTCACAATCTATGTAAAATAATTTCTTCTCGGCACACCTATGACCTTTAGTGTATTTCCTATCACAACTGTAGCAAAGCCCTTTTTCTCTTTTTTCTTCTAATTTTTGTGGTGTCAACCTTGTAGGTTGTGGAAGTATAGGAGTAGCAACACTTCCATATTTATAGATGTGAGTGGTAGGCTTTCTTTCCACCATAATTTTACATTCAATTTTTCTTGCCAACCTGAATGAATTCTCCAATGAATCAGGTTCCCAAACACGAAATTCGTGTTGGATGTTATCCTTAAAGTCCTTATGAAGACATAAATCCTGTGTTCCTCTGGAATATCAGTTACCCTTATATTAAATTTTTGGAAGTCCTCAATGTCCTCCCCCACTAAACCCTTTTGTTTGAGATTTATCAATTGGCTGAAGAAGGTGTTGCTCTTTGTATCCTCATAATGTGCTATCATTTCCTCTGTAAAAATTGACCAAGTGACAATTTTTTTACGGACAAAATCCATCGATACCATACAAATGCATTTTGTTCTAAATTTAAAGTTTCAATGCATACCTTTTGTGTGTTTTTCACATTATTGAGATCAAAATATTGCTCCATCTGTAGTATCCATGTTATGGGATCCTTGCCACCAAACTTTCTCATATCCATATTTGGAATATGGTGGTTCTTCCATCCAACATTAGAGTTTATGAAATCACAATTAACATTTATTATTTTCTCATCATGAGTTTCCTCTACTATCTTTTCGCCATTAGGAAACATTTCTTGTATCAACTTTGTCAAACCTTCCATGTCTTCTTTTAGATCATTCTTCATGTTTTCCATATTGTCTTTCATTTTTTCTTCCATATCATCCATCTTAGCTTCCATTCAAGCTTCCATGCCATCCATCTTAGTTTCCACACCTTTCTTCAAACCATCCATATTATTCTTCAAACCATCCATCTTCGCTTCCACGCCTTTCTTCAAAACTTCCATTTCATTTTTTGTTGCTCTTTGCGAGAGCGAAATTTGGTGCACTTTTTCTTGTAATTTTGATAGATCATGTTGCAATTCTTCATCTTCATGAGTCATAGTAGAGTACTCTGAGGGCTTAATGAGTGTTGAATTATTTTTATGAGGAATTTTAGAATCCAATACTGATATCTATGCTCAATAGGCCTTTGTAATCACTTAAAAATAATTTTTCAAATAAGACACATGCAATTTGAAAAAAAAATACACACCTTTTTCTTGATTTTAAGGAGCTTGATATTGAAACTGAATTATCTCTGTAATTTTGGATCTTCAATATTTTAAATTCAGCCCTGAAGTAACCCTCTGAATCTTCTTTCGAATGCCACAGGTCTGACCTGATTTGGATTCTTGAAGTCAAATTTATTCCCAATTTCCTACGATGACCTAATTATGGACTAGTTCAGTAGAGCGAACTTGTACGACTTGCCACGTGTCACTATTTCATCCTTCGGCTCTGAAATTGATACACACAAAACTACAGTCTGTGTAATTGCAGCCACTTTTTATATAATTCCAATCCGACGCTCAGAGAGAGAGTTATGACGTTTTTCCCACGGTCACCTCTTTGAGATGAAATTTAGGAGCCTGAAAAATTCCTAACTTCCACAGATTGTATCTCCAAAAATATTGCAAACCAAGATCTAAATTTTTTACAGGAGGTTCCTCATGTTTTCAGCTTCGCTTTGTATAAATTTCAGCTTTTGAAACTTAGTATACGAAATGTTCTAGTGCAAATTCCATGATGACCTTGTTTAGTTGAAATTTTGGTGCCTGAAAAAAAACTAAATTCCACAGATCATATCTCTGAAAATATTGTGAACCAAGATCTGAAAGTTTTACATGACGTTCCTCGGGATTTCAGCTTCGCACGGTAAAAATTTCAGCTTATGAACCTTCATAGAAAAAACATTATAGCGAAAATTCCATGATGCCCTGTATGGAGCAGTGAAACCCTATAATCCAAAGCTCTTATACCAAATTTTATGAACCCAGCTCCAAAAATAGAAGAAAAGAGAGATCAACACCTTAGAAATCAGCCACTTTGAGGGAGAAACCTATAATACATTACATAAATTAACAATTCTTAGATGATTCAAATGACCAAAACCTCCTTTCTATATATAGGAGTCCTTGGGGCCATAATGGAATCCTATTCAACCTAACAATAATAATGTAAGGGCACAATAATAACAATATGGGAGTTACAGGGGTACAACAATAACAATAAGGGGGTTACACTAAAAACAATAAGGGACTATACTAGTAATATACAAACCTAACACCGAGCCCTAGAGGATAGCATTTCTACAACACAAAATCAATAGAAGTTATATGCAGATCGTGGTCGGATAGAGAGGCAGTTTGAGGTGGATGTTTTGGTCTATCTTCGTCTTCAGCCATATAGACAGTCTACACTTAAGGATAAGGGGGTTGAGAAGCTTAAACCTTGGTTCTATGGGCCATACAGGGTGATCCATTGTGTTGGGGAAGTAGCATATGAGTTGGAGCTTCCCATTGGAAGTAACATCGATAACATTTTTCATGTCTCGTGCCTCAAGAAGGCCATTGGACAACATGTGGTTGCCACCATGGATCTCCCACCTATTGATGATGAGGGCCATATGGTTTTGAAACTAGAGGCTATCTTGGATACTCAGGAGAGGTAGCTAAGAAACAGGGTGATTAGAGAGTATCTAATTCGATGGAGGAACCTGCCTGATGAGGATGCCACTTGGGAAGGAGAGAAGTTTTTGCAACATCCTTCATTATTGTTGCTTGAGGACAAGAAACATTTGGGAGGGGAGGATTTTAATATTCCCAATTATATTTTAGCTATTTGTAATATTATATGTTGCTTCTATTCATAGTCTAGATGAATAAGTGGGGTAAAGAGACCCTTAAATCTCTTTAGTAGGAATAAACCACCTCTAGTATGGATGTGGATCAGTTTAGATAGTAAAAATAAAGCCACCTTGGGTGTGAAAGGGGGAAATGCATGTATATTGGGTCAAGATTGACCAAATCATCAGTGTTTCCAAAGGAGAAAGTGGAGTTAGTGGGGACAACGCAGTTTTGGAGGATGAGTCTTTGCATGGAAGTAACATCATAAATGAGTGGGGCCAAGGGTGAGGAATCTCACCAAGAATATAAGGAAAGGGATGGTAGCCATGAGAGGCATTCAGAATATTTTTTATGTTTGATTCTTATGACTTCTTGCATGCTTCAGCTATTTAGCAAAGTTTTTTGTATTGTTTAGTACAAGGTAATTTCCAGGTGGGAATCCCACACTCTACCTCGAGGGGACTTCAAGTGCCCACTCAGGAGAGCTATTCTGATCTTCATTTCCACCATCCAAATTGGGCCAAGTAGCCACCTTCATCCACAGTGCAATATCCTTGAGGAACTGTGTTATTTTGCAGTGTGTTGCAGTGGAGGGTTGAGAAACCCTGTTTATGAGCTAATTTCCTAGTGAAAGGAGCATCCTTTCACCCAGAAAGCTAGGGAGGAGGAGATACAACCATATGTTTGTTATTTCAGCCATATTTCAATAAAGCTTCAGTGATACAGTGTGATTCATCCACATAGTTGCAGTCTGGAGGTTTTGCATCTTGTGTATTTCAAGAAACCCTTGCCGAGTTATCTTGGGATTATGTTTGAGAGACTAGTTCTCCATTTTCAGCTCTTTTTTAGTATAATATCAATAGATCCACTTGTTTCCATTTTACAGTAGCAGTAACCCTCACTAGGATGGTGTTGTCATGTATTCTGGCATTTCTATATAGCAGCATCATTTTGGATTCTAGTGTTTTTGGGCTTTGGAGGCTTGTTTGCCTAGTTTGAGTAATTTGTTCCTCAACACATTGTACTTTTTGCTGCTGTGATACATAATAAAATGGGTCTATGATTTTATCATGTGTTTTGCATTATTATTTGTTGTACATTCCAGTTGTTTTTTCAATATTATTTTCTTTCCTAAATTGGAATATTACATACCAAAAATTGGTGTAACAGATTTCCCCCCAACATGCGAACGTTAGGAGCTAATCGTATGACCGAAGTACGTTGTAAGAACACAATCACTAGACACCGAAGGGGAGTCATAGAGAGAGAGATACATAGGCGAAGTGAAGCGAGACAGGACAACAACCCTAAGGGGGTGAGACCTACAAAGGTAAGTATCCTTTAATGTTTGCATACATGTTCTAAGTGCGGTAAGGGAGGCATACCTATGCCCACCGAGATGAAAAAGTACAAATAATAATGGTTTGCCCAGTAAAATGAGACTGAGCTATAAAGTACATGATATGCTGGCATAAACATGGGCCAAACAAAAATATAATGGATCCCACATACATACTGCACCTGGGACAATAGCCAAGACTGAATACAATACTATCTGAGTACATGAGATATAATGACAACCAGAGAAGCCTTGATAAACAGGAAAGGGCTCTGAAAATATGAATGGATCATATAAGTGATACATGCATGCTATAGGCGCTGCAAGGGGCTCGAGTCGAACCCATCAAATCTACGAAGCTGCATCTGAGGCTGTAGAAGAGAATGAGGTCATCCGGGCATGTGGGGGGCTACCTAAAGGGCCACCCCCTCATGTGGTCTAAAAAATCTCACACACACTCGGGAATCACTAGACCAATCTGTTGGATCATTGAACTATCGAGCATACAAATCTCAATCATGTTGAAGTGGAGCGGATGAGAAACAATCAAGTCAAAGGGAAATAAGGATTCCCTTTGCCTGATCTGAGGCACCGAACAAGACTGCAATCTAGAACCAAGATACACTGCCCTCTAGACCTATCTTCTGGAATGAATGTGTTGATGTCGATAGAAGGAGGTCTTCCATAGGTGAGGCAATGATGTCAGGTTCCTATATTACTAGTATAGTCCCTTATTTTTGTTAGTGTAACCCCCTTATTGTTATTATTGTACCCTTGTAACCCCCATTTTTTTATTATTGTGGCCTTAAATTATTATTGTTAGGTCGGCTAGGATTACATTATGGCCCCATGGACTCCTATATATAGAAAGGAGGTTTTGTAAATTGTATCATCCAAGATTTGTTCATTTATGTAATGTATTGGAGGTTGCCCCCTCGAAGTGGCTTATTTCTAAGGCGTTGATATCTCTTTTCTTCTATTTTTGGAGCTGGTTACACAACATTTGGTATCAGAGCTTTGGATTCTAGGGTTTCGCTGCTCCAAATAGGTCATCGTGTTATTTTTGCTATCACTTTTTTTCTACAAAGCTTCAGAAGCTGAAATTTTTAGGGTACGAAGCCGAAATCCTGAGAAACATCGTCAAATTTTTTTAGAGTTTGGTTCACAATATTTTCGAAGATATGATCTGTGGGAGTTAGGTCTTTTTTCAAGCTCCTAAACAGGTCATCGTGGAATTTGTGCTATAAATTTCTTTCTACGAAGGTTCAGAATCTGAATTTTTTAGGGTACGAAGCCAAAATCTTGAGGAAACTCAGCAAAAAATTTCAGATCTTGGTTCATAATATTTTCAGAGATATGATCTATGGAATGTAGTGCTTTTCAGGCTCCATAATTTCATCTCAAAGAGGTGATCGTGGGAAAATATTCATAACTCTCTCTCTGAGCATCGGATTGGAGTACCGTAAAAAGTGGTCACAAGTAAACAGACTATAGTTTTTTGGCTATCAATTTCATATCCAAAGGATGAAACAGTAACACGTGGCAAGTCATACAAGTTCGCTCTACTGAACCAGTCCAAAATTGGGTCATTGTGGGAGATTGGACATAACTTTGTCTTGAAGAATCCAAATTAGATCAGACCTGTGGAATTTGAAAGAAGCTTCAGAGGGCTACTACAGGGCTGAATTTCAGATATTGAAGATTTTCAATTACAGATATAATTCAATTTCAATATCGATCTCCTCAAAGAAAGTAAAAGGTGTGTCTTTTTTTTCCGAATTGCATAAGTCTTGTTTGAAGAATCAAGTTGAATTGATTCCAAGGGAATATTGTAGAATAGATATCAATATTGGATTCTAAAATGGCCCCAAAAAATAATTCAACACCCATTAAGCCTTTAGAAGGCTCTACTATGACTCATGAAGAAGAAGAATGGCAACATGACATATCAAAATTACAAGAGCAAGTGCAACAAATTTCGCTCTCGCAAAGAACAACAAAAAATGAAATGGAAGTTTTGAAGAAAGGCATGAAAAATAAGATGGATGGTTTGAAGAAAGGCGTGGAAGCTAAGATGAATGGTTTGGAAGCTAAGATGGATGGCATGGAAGTGGGAATGGAAGCTAATATGGATGACATGGAAGCGAAGATCGATGAAAAAATGAAAGACAACATGGAAAACATGAAGAAGGATCTAAAAGTAGACATCAAAGGTTTGGCAAAGTTGATACAAGAAATGTTTCCTAATGGTGAAAAGATAGTAGAGGAAACTCATGATGAGAACAAAATAAATGTTAATCATGATTTCATAAAATCTAATGTTGGCGGGAAGAACCACCATATTCCAAAAATGGATATGAGGAAGCTTGATGGAAAGGATCCTGTAACATGGATACTACAGATGGAGCAATATTTTGATCTCCATAACGTGCAAAACACACAAAAGGTACGCATTGCAACTTTACATTTAGAACAAAATACATTTGTATGGTATCGATGGCTTTGTTTCCGTAAAAAAATTGTCACTTGGTCAATTTTTACGGAGGAAATGATAGCACATTATGAGGATACAAAGAGCAACACCTTCTTTAGCCAATTGATAAATCTCAAACAAAAGGGTTTAGTGGGGGAGCACATTGAGGACTTCCAAAAATTGAATATAAGGGTAACTGATATTCCAGAGGAACACAGGATTGGTCTCTTCATAGGCACTTTAAAGGATAACATCCAACATGAAGTTCGCGTTTTGGAACCTGATTCATTGGAGAAGGCATTCAGGTTGGCAAGAAAAGTTGAATGTAAAATTATGACGACAAGGAAGCCTACCACTCAATTCTATAAAGAAGGAAGTGTTGCTACGCCTAGATTTCCACAACCTACAAGGTTGACACCACAACAATTGGAAGAAAAAAGAGCAAAAGTGCTTTGCTACAGTTGTGATAGCAAATACACTAAAGGTCATAAGTGTGCTGAGAAGAAATTATTTTACATAGATTGTGAAGAGGAAGAAGAAAATGAACAAGAAGAGGATATACACCGGGAACCAGCCCCAGAAGAGGAAGAAATGAATCCGACCATATCGTGTAATGCACTGGCAGGAATTACCACTCCTCAAACTCTCAAGATAAAAGGACAAATCAAGAAGAAAAAGGTAATAGTGTTGATTGATTCAGGTAGCACCCATAATTTTATTCATTGTAAAGTAGCCAAGGAATTAAATTGTTTCCTATACCCAGCACCAGAATGTCAAGTGATGGTGGCAAATGGAGGAACTATAAATTTCTCTGGAAAATGCCATAATATCAAGCTAACCATGGGGGAATATGTATTGACTAGTCCAATGCTTTCCATTCCTATGGGAGGTGCTGATGTTGTACTAGGAGTACAATGGTTACAATCTTTGGGGACGGTAGCTTTTAATTTTCAAGAACTTTTCTTGAATTTTTTTTCAGAAGGAAAGGAAGTCGAATTACGGGGTATTGAAGGGAAGTCGGGAAGGATAATAAGCTCTAATGTAATGACAAAGCTTCTAAAGAAAGAACAACGAGGCGTAATTGCACAATTATGCTCACTAGAAGTTTCGACATCAAAATCATCTATTTTTGCAGATCTCCAACAAGTCTTGGACAATCATTCCAAGGTGTTTGAAACTCCCAAAGGACTCCCACCTATTCGTGATCATGATCATGCTATTCATTTGATTCCAGGAAGTGTTCCTCCAAACATCAGGCCTTATAGATATCCTTACTTCAAAAAGAGCGAAATTGAATGTATGATTGCAGAAATGTTAGAGGCGGGTATAATTCAACCTAGTCAAAGTTCTTTCTCTGCTCCTGTAGTATTGGTACACAAGAAGGATGGATCATGGCGAATGTGTCCGTATTATAGGGAGCTCAATAAGCTCACCATTAAAGATAAATTTCCCATTCCTGTGATTGATGAATTATTGGATGAATTACATGGAGCAATTTATTTTATCAAGTTGGATCTTCGTTCAGGATATCATCAAATTAGAATGAAGACCGAAGATATTCCAAAAACAACATTTCGAACTCATGAGGGTCATTATGAATTTTTGGTCATGCCTTTTGGCCTTACCAATGCACCTTCTACATCTCAAGGGTTGATGAATTCCATTTTCAAACCCTTCCTTAGAAAATTTGTGCTAGTATTTTTTGATGATATACTAATCTACAGCAGGTCTTGGAAGGATCATATTGAACATGTTGACAGGGTGCTCAAACTATTGCAGGAGAAACAATTATATGCAAAAAAATCCAAATGTTTCTTTGGAGTACAAGAGGTGGAATATCTGGGTCATATTGTATCTCACGAGGGTGTTAAATTAGACCCTAACAAAATTAAAGCTATTAAGGAATGGAAAGTCCCCACAACCATAAAGCAGTTGCGAGGATTTCTCGGGTTAACAGGGTATTATCGCAAGTTTGTTAAGAATTATGGGAGAATAGCAGCACCTCTAACAACATTATTGAAGAAATATGCATTTTCATGGACTTCTGAAGCAACTAAGGCCTTTGAACATCTTAAAGAGGCAATGTGCCTAGCACCGGTCTTAGCTACGCCAGACTTCACAAAAACCTTTATTGTGGAATGTGATGCCTCAGGAAATGGAATTGGTGCAGTTTTAATGCAGGAAGGAAGACCCATTGCTTTGGAAAGTCGTCCAATCAAAGGAAAGTATTTACAGAAACCTATTTATGAGAAGGAAATGTTAGCAATACTACATGCACTAAAGAAATGGCGAACTTACCTAATGGGAAGACACTTCAAGGTAAAAAACTGATCATGATAGTCTTAAACACTTTTTGGAACAAAGACTATCATCAGAAGAGCAGCAAAAATGGGTCACAAAGATGTTGGGTTATGACTTTGAAATAATCTACAAAAAGGGAAAGCTTAATGTTGTTGCAGATGCACTCTCAAGAAAGAATGAAGAGGTGGAAGCATTGCTTTGTGCCATTTCTATTATCTAACCAGATTGGATAACTGAAGCAAGAGATGAATGGAAGAAGGACAAAGATGTATGGACATTCATTCAAAAGTTGCAGCAAGATCCTAGTACATCTGATACATTTAGTTGGAAAAATGATTCCTTATGGTACAAAGATCGGTTATATCTTTGTAAGAATTCCCAACTAAAACAAAAGATTCTTCTGGAATTGCACACTTCTCCTTTAGGAGGACACTCAGGATTTTTAAAACTTACCACAGGGTGAAGAAAGAATTTTTTTGGGATGGCCTTAAATCTGATATTCGAAAGTTTGTGGCGGAATGTTTGGTTTGCCAACAGAATAAAGTGGAAACAATTAAGACCCGAGGACTTCTACAACCTTTATCCATTCCAGGTCAACGTTGGGAGGAGATTTCAATGGATTTTATCACAGGTTTACCTAAGTCCGAAGGAAAGAGTGTCATCATGGTGGTAGTTGATAGACTTACCAAGTATGCACACTTTTGTGCATTATCTCATCCATTTAAAGCAAGTACAGCTGCTACTACATTTATGGACAGAATTCAAAAGCTACATGGAAGCCCAAGGGTTATTGTGAGCGACAGAGATCCCATTTTTACTGGAAATTTTTGGACGGAGTTATTTTCTTGTTTGGGTATTCAATTAGCTCATAGCTCATCTTATCATCCTCAATCTGATGGTCAAACTGAGATAGTAAATAAATGTTTGGAAGGATATCTTCGTTGTTTTGTATCCGATAAACAAACACAATGGGTCAAGTGGTTACCTCTCGCTGAATGGTGGTATAACACTTCCTTCCATACTGCAGCAAAAATGACCCCATTTATGGCACTTTATGGATATCATCCACCATCCATCACATCATCTTTAAGGGAAAATTCGAAGGTTCAAGAAGTGGAAGATCACATCGAGCATCAGCAAGAAGTTCTCCAACTCTTAAAGGATAACCTAAATTTGGCACAAAACTGAATGAAACAACAGGCAGATCAACATCGCAGCGAGAGAAGTTTTGATGTAGGAGATTGGGTATTTTTACGGCTACAACCATACAAACAAATGTCCCTCAAGCATGCTAAGAAGGATAATAAATTATCGCCAAAGTACTATGGTCCTTACAAGGTGTTGCAAAAGATTGGTACTATGGCATACAAATTGGAGCTTCCTCCTTCTTCACGAGTGCATCCAATTTTCCATGTTTCATGCTTAAAGAAGGTTATAGGTGAAAATATTCCAGTTCAAACAATATTGCCAGAACTTGATGAGGAAGGAAAAATCATATTGGAACCTGAAGCAGTCACGGAAACAAGAACTCGACAACTACGGAATCGATCAATTTCCGAGTATCTCATCAAGTGGAAGAACTTATCCACTGAAGATTCTACATGGGAAGATGAGAATTTTATACAGAAGCACCCAGAGCTACTCAAGCGTTGAGGACAACACGTTTTTGAAGGAGAGGGGTATGTTAGGTCCCTATATTACTAGTATAGTCCCTTATTGTTGTTAGTGTAACCCCCTTATTGTTATTATTGTACCCTTGTAACCCCCATTTTGTTATTATTGTGCCCTTAAATTATTATTGTTAGGCTAGGATTACATTGTGGCCCACTAGGATTACATTATGGCCCCATGGACTCCTATATATAGAAAGGAGGTTTTGTAAATTGTATCATCCAAGATTTTTTCATTTATGTAATGTATTGGAGGTTGCCCCCTCGAAGTGGCTTATTTCTAAGGCGTTGATATCTCTTTTCTTCTATTTTTGGAGCTGGTTACACAACAAATGAGGGTTTTCAACTAAGGCACGAGGGAACATAGTAGAGCAACTGATGGACTGACACCAGAGATGATGATGGAATGGGGGATACTGAGTAGAAAATGGATGACTTACCTTGTTAGAGCACAAAAATCATGGATGACCCGGTAGCGAATGACTTGACTCTGGAGGGGATGGGGGACAGTGGGACTAGAGGAAAAAAATGGGATACATGAGAGAGGGACAAGGCATGAATGGATGGAATACTTTAACATGTGGCAAAAGGGACACGAGACAGACTCCGTGAATATGATGATGACTCAACTCGGATGCTTTGATCAAGGGTGACTTGATGATGCTTCCACATAGAAAAGGCCAGGCGGGGACCATAAAAGCATGATAAAAAGATAATTACTCACGATGAAAATTGACACATGCGTCAAAAAGTATGAAGGCTAAGTGGTATCATAAGTACAAGTGGCGCAAGTGCAGAAATTCAATTTTGAGAGGCGAAAAAGTGACCCTTCTTGGAAAAAAGGCTTCTGGATGAAGTATCCATTAGGGGAATTTTGAGGTCTAAAATGGGCCTCCTAAAGAAAATGTACAATCAAAATTCATTGTATGAAAACCAATCACATTTTAGGGGATGACATCATCTCCAATGGTTGAGGTGGCATTGCTTGAGTTAAAGGTACTTCCTTGTTACATTCTCAATGGTGGATAAAAACTCATGGTTAACCATGGTAGTGCTCTAAATACTTTTAAAGTCATAAAGTAAAGTACTAATAATAAATGTCATTTCACACTTTTTGAATAAAATATTATTATTGTCATTTCATATTTTTTTTAAAGAAACAATGCATATCCTTACATAATCTTCATGCATTTACACATTTTTCATAAATATTATATTTGTATGTTTTCATATATTTATTTTAAAATTATATATTTATCTCATTTTATTTAATATTATAATTTCAAATTATTATAAGTTAATATCTATACATATATATTATACATATGAAATCAAAACAAATAAAAATGTAACCTTGTAATTTTATGATAAATCAAATCTATTAATAATATTATTATAATATTAATAACAATATAAATATATTAAAATTAAAGAAAAAAGGTATATTAGTTTTTTATGATGAAAAAATGTACATTAGTTTTGTATGTTAAAAAAAAAATATTAGATTCAACATAGTTTGGAGCAAAAAAGAGTCTAAAATTTCAATATATATAAATTTTATTTTATACTTATAAATATAAATTAAATCTATTTCAATATTTTTTTTTTAATTTTAAATACAACTAAATTAATTTCATTATGATTATATTAATATTATATATTATTATACATAATATTATGAAAAATAATCTAAATGTTATAATATATATATATATATATATATATGAATGTTATAAATCAAATCAATTCAATATGCAATATATAAAATATATATAAAATAATATATTACATTTATTATATTATATTATATTATTTTTATATAGTATATTAATTACATGTTATTATATAATTTAAATAATATAAATTTTAATTAATAGTATATTTTTTTCCGCACAAATTCGGTTGTATTATATTATCTGAAAAGGAGGAGAAGAAATTTCTCATTACAAAATTTCCCCAATCTTGGTACAAAGTGGTTTTGTCTGCTAGGGGAGCATTACATCATGAGTGCTACTAGAGCTGCTATTTTTTCCCCTCCTCTTTGTAGTAGAGGCTATTACATTTCTACTATATTGTCGAACAAACTAATCTAAGAGCAAAATGCATTTAACTTTCATTTTAAAACTAGATTTACTGCTATAGTTCTAGACATAAACATAAAGGATCAGATGATCTGAAGGATCATTTGTTCACAGTGTTCTCACTGCCTCTATATCTGCTTCTTTGATCCTGAGAGGTGGAGCCTTTTTTTTATTTTTTGCTAAGAGCTTCCCTTATGAATTTTAGAGACTCTTCAAGATGATTGCATCGGTTCTTGACTGTCATTACATATTTGTTGCAGGTGTCCCATTGAGAGCGAATGACGGCCATCTTTGCTTTAGTTCGAGCCTTGTCTTATTGAATTTGGCTTCTCAAGCTTTCAATCACCACTCTGTGGGATTTGCAGAATGCACATGGGTGTTTCCTGACTTCTAAGGGGTCCATTTGCTGAAGAAGAGCATGAACACTTGCGTTGAACTTTTTTCTATTTTTTGTTTCTATTGTTTTTGTTGTTGTTGCACACTTTTCTGGATTCTGAATCGATGATCCTCTGTTTTTTTGGTGCTGTGCTTCTATCTTTTTTGTTGAGAAAAGCATGTATGTTACAATATGGAAAGAGCGAAGAAATAAAGGCTGAAAGAAAGGAGAATATGGGCTCCAAAAGATGGGAGAGGGAGAGAAAGTAATAGAATATGTGAGGGCAGGGGTGGGGAAAGAGGTCGTTTTAGAATCGCAGAGATGGCCAACACTCCATGCGAATGAAAGGAAGTGTAGGGAGGATGGAGGACGTTGCAAAAATATGGGATGAGGGCTTTGTGAAAGGCAGAAAGGAGAGCGATGCATAAGTAGGGATGAGGACGCTGTGAAGACAAACAATGTGTTGATCCAAACTGAGGCACATGTTTTATAGCCCATCAGAGAGGATTCTCTACAAAGGGGAGCCATGAGAAATAGTGTGGTATGTAAGGAGAGTATCGATTATAGAGATATGGTGGATCTTAAAGAGATCGTGCTTGATATGTTTTTTGGACATTAATTGTGATATTTCAGAGAATATGATCATGGTATATCTGTTGTTTTTCTTAACAATGAAAAGATGGAGTTGCTTTGAAGTCAGTGAAGAAGGGAAAGAAGCCATGAAATAGGGATATGGGATGTGATACCATCAATTATGACTTGTCCTATATTTCTCTTTACGCCCTCATTTTCTTGAAGATCTGTTTGCTTATTGTTTTCTCTAAGGATGTGATAATATTCAATATTTCCTATATGCTTTGCTAATTTTTTTTCTCTGTGCAAGTTTTGATTGAGAACTATGTTTTTTGGTGGAGACTTGCTCACCATTGCTTGGATTATGAGAGAAGAGTCTCCAAAAATCATTGTGTTCTTTAGTTTCCTATCCCTTAGGATTCTGAGGCCTAAAATTAATCCATAAGCCTCTGCTTTGTTATTTGACATTTGTCCTAATCCCCAATTGTAAGCTATCTGATTAGTTTTATCTTGAGGGATGATGAGGCCTCTTGATCCTGCTTTGCTCGGATTTTCCTTTGATGCTCCATCAAAGAAAAGGCAGGCTCTTTTGAGATAATGAATCCAGCTTTGAAACTTTGCCTCTGTCTTTCTAATTTTCCAGATTTGTTGCACCCTTGTGTTCTTTTGATGAAGACTGAAGCTAATCTCGTTGACAGTAAAACTGATCCAGTTTCTTTCGTCATCCTGAAGATGAGCCATGTCTATTCCATAGATCCCTTTGGCTAAGAGAAACTCAATCATCAATCCCCAGGCTTTTGAAGTTATTGTATTTACTGTGGGGATTTTATTTTTGAAACTTTTCACATTTCTGGCTAGCCAAATTTTCCAGCAAAGAAAAGATGAAGGCTACTCCAGAATCTCTAAATTGTTGATTTGTTTTTGAATGAGTGAGGAAATATGCTTTTCCATTTTCTAATAAACCGACTTAGAGGAAGACTATAATTCAAATTTACTTCAATAGGTGCCACCATCGCCTCCCAACAATTTCTAGAAAAGGAACACTCTAGGAAGAGGTGCTAGATTGTTTCCTCTCCCTTCATACAAAGAGGACATTGTGATGGTCCACACATTCCTCTCTTCTTTAAGTTCTCTGTTGCTAATGGTTTGCTATGTAGCAGTCTCCATAAAAATATTTTTATCTTGGGGAGGGTTTCCACCTTCCAGGCCTGCCTCCAATATTGCCATGCTTGCTACCTCTGATGCTCTTGAATTTTTTTATATCCAATAGTAGGCATCTTTGATGTTTTTTGTCGATTGGTGCCGCACTAGCAAGAAGAGAAGTCATGAGATTCCATTGATTTTATAGATCATTGGGAAGACAGGGTTTGGCCCATTGCTTCCATACACCATCTAATTCCCAATTGGAAATATCTTCCAATATTTTGTATCCTTCCCTTATCATCCATATCTTTATATCCTTAATGCCTGGGTTACTGTCTAAGGGAGGATGTCCCATTATGTTGTCCTTCCATAAATTTATCTGTTCCCCATTTCCTGGTCTCATTGAGATGTGGTCCTTGATTAAATGAATTTCTCTAGAGATTACTTTCCATATTTGTGTGCGGGGTCTAGTTGGAGGACTTTTTTCCATAATAGATATTATTGGTGCATTGAGGTTTGTTTCCTCTAGTGCTACTTTCCACCAGAGTTTTTCCCCTGTTAGGAACCTCCATGCAATCTTATTTCCCAAGGCCAGATTCATTATTCTAGGGACTTTTATGGAGAGTCCTCCATTTTTGTAAGGAGCTGTAACTTGTTTCCAGTTTACTAGGCTAAATTTTTTTTTCCCTTTTCCTGCCTTGACACAAGAATCTTCTGATTATAATTTCAATTTTCTTATGGATGCTTGCAGGAGTTGTGATGAGAGAAAATTGATATAAAGGCAAGGCTGCAAGAATGGATTTGATGAGGATGATTCGTCCTACTTTATTTAGCCAGAGCATGCCCCAAGATTGAATTTTTTCTTTCATATTCTCAACATATTTACTCTAGATTTCAGTCTTCATGTTTTTCTTGGTGATGGGCAGCCCAAGGTATTGGAAATGATCCTAGTTGTTCTAATAAGGAATTTCCAGAATTTGGGAAATTCGCTAAAGAATTGTAATGGGAGTATTACAATTGTAGATGTAGCTTTTGCCATTATTAACTAGTCCTCCTTATACATCCAAGAAATTGTCAAGGATGGTTTTGAATCTTCTAGCAACGATGCAGGGAGCTCCAACCAATAGGGGAGTGTCATCAGTGAACAAAGAGTGATTTATTATTTTAGTTCCATTGCTGATAGAGAGGCTTGTTAAGGTGGAATTTATTCTACTATGATCCGGTTTTCGGCTTAGAGAGTCAGCCATAAGAATGTAGAGGAAAGGGGACTAGGGGCAACCCTACCTTATACCCCTTGAGCTTTGAAAGAAATCACAAGGTCTGCCATTAATAAGGGGGGCTATCTAAGGGCCTATTGTTCAAGCCTGGATTAAATCGAAGAAGTCATCATAAAAAACATATCTTTTTAAAACAACTGTAAGGAAAGTGAGGTTTACTCTGTCAAAAGCATTAGCCATATCCATTTTGAGAATGAACCCTTTCTCATTTCTAAAGAGGCTAGTGTGGAGAGCTTCTTGCACCAGGATAATATTGTCAACAATCTGCCGATTGGGGAAAAATCCTCCTTGATTTTTAGAGATTAGGGAGTGGAGAAGGGGTTCGAGCCTACCAGCAATGATTTTGTAGAGATCTTATAAGAGGCATTGGAGAGGGAAATTGACTAAAATCAGTTAAGGGTGGAAGGTCGAGGACCTTTTGGAATGAGGGCTAGAAATGTGGATTTGGTGAATCCCCCAATATTTTTCTTCCTGATAACATATCTTATCATCTTCATTAAATCCTTTCTGATGAGATTCTAGAAGGTGCGATAGAAATCAATGGGAAATCCATCTGGGCCCGGTGCCTTGTCTGGCTGCAAATCCCAGATAGCTGCCTTGATTTCTTCTTCTGTGACTTCTTTAATAAGGGATTTGTTTGTTTCCATATCGATTACCTTTGGGATGTGCTTTAAGAAGTCCTCTGAGTTTTCCTGGCTATCCACTGCTGTTAAGAGGGTTTTGAAGTGTCTAAAGACCTCATTTTTTATTTCTTCTTGGCCCTTTATTTCTTGTCCTTCTTCTCCAATTTTTTTTTCTATGTTGTTCTTTATCATTCTAGTTCTAGTTGAATTATGGAAGAAGGTGGTATTATTATCTCTAGCTTGTATCCAAAGCTGCCTGGATTTCAGCCTCCATGTTTCTTCTTCTTGTCTATTATGTTTGTAGATTTTCCATTGGATTTCTTTTTCCTTTTCCTTCTTCTCAACTGTACTGTCAGTGATTTCAATTTCCTCTTGGATTTTTGTTATTTCATGCTTTAAGGTCTCTTTATCTCTGTGTGGCTCCTTATAGTTGGTCTTAGCCCAATCTTTCAATTTGGCTTTGGTAGCTTTTAGCTTTGATTCCCATATGTATCTTGGTGAACCGCTAATATTTTTCCTCCATACGTTTTCCAGCTATTGTTTGGCTTCTTCATGGTTGCCCCAAAGCTGATTATATCTGAAAGGAAGGGGGCCATAGTTTTCAACCATTCCAAGTTCAATTAGAACAGGTTTATGGTCTGAAGCTGCCGAAAGAATGATTCTTGAAGATACTCTACTGTAGTTGGCCACCATTCTATCCCAAATGAGAATCCTATCTAGCCTTTCGTTGATGTTTGCCTTCCTATTCTTCTATTGTCCCATATGTATTTTCCATTTTTTGCAGGGTTATCTAGGAGATTGCATTGTTCCATGATTTCTTCTAAAGTCTCTCTATTTGGGTCAGGCAGAAAGGTGCCTCCTCTTTTTTCCTTCGCCTTGAGAATAAGGTTGAGATCTCCTCCTACAATGAGGTTTTCTTTGAAATCCTCCATTGTGTTTTCTCTTAGTGTTCACCAACATGTCTCTTTGTCCATGTAGTGATTAGGAGAATATATATTGTAAATGCTAATTTTTCCCATTTTCTTCATTTTCCAAAATTGTATTTATCTAGTACTCTTTTTTTTTATATGGTGCATGTGCCATTTTCCTTTTTTCCATATAGTAAAAATTCCTCCTGAGGCTCCATTTTCTAAGATTTCTTGCCCTTCATATTTTTTTTATTTTTATATTATTGTGTCAACTTCTTGACTGCTGATTTTTGTCTCTTGGATTAAGAGGATGTCTGGTTTTTCAATTTTTATGAGGTCTTTTAGGAAATTTACTTTGGAGGGGTGACCCAGCCCTCTGCAATTCCAAGAGACAACTATCATTATTTACTAATGGTGGTGGCTATAGGACCCTTCCCTTTGTGAGCCTGTTGCGTTTTCTCTTTATTCTTTGGAACTTTTTCAAGGAAGCTTTCAGGACCCTGTTGTGTTCCCAAAGATAAATCTTTAACTACTTCCTCATCCCTTATTTCCTTGTTTGATCTCCTTCCAACTTTATTTATGTTTTCAATGTTAAGAGGTGTTTCTTTTGTTTGATTCCGAGTGAGGACTCGATCCAAAATGTGGGGGAGAGGGTTGGAGAGGGAGAGAGGATTCTCTTGCTGGGAGAAGAAGCCTTGTGGGGGGGGGGGGGAGCCAGGAGGGGGAGGAGAGTGAGAGGTCAGTGGGGTGGGGTTTGGGGAGATAGTGGAAATAGGAGGCTCAGTTGGAATGAGGGCATTGGATAGGATATCAAAAGGATTGGTTCCCAAGAAGGAATCAGGGATTGAGGAGGAGGTTTGAGAGGTGGGTTTTGAGGTCGGGGAGGGGGGGCTAGGCGTAGGTGGAGGATGGGATGCAAGTTGAGATTTTGTAGCCATCTTTTTTTTTTCACTTGTTCCCATTTCGGATCCGGGTTTTCTTCTGCAGGTTTTTTAGTTTCTTCTTTCTTACTACATATATTTTCAAAATGGATGTACTCATGACATACCTTGCATTTTAAGGGGATTTTCTCGTAGTCCAGTTGTCGTATGTGTGTCCAGTTGTTGACCTTGAGCTTGACGCTTTCGAGAGGCCCCTTCCAAGATCCACCTCAATGCAGATCCTTGCACAAGCCTACATGTTGTCTTTAGGTTTTCTCCTGTCTATATATTTTCCAACTGTGTTTCCTATTGCGCACACTAATTCATCTCCCCAACAGTGCAATAGGAGTTGAGGTAATCTGACCCAAACTGGAATGGCATTTACGACGTCCAATTCCGGATCAAAATTAGGAGTCCAGCGATTTAAATACATTCCTTTCGTGTCCATGAAGTATGGTCCACTGCAAAATATAAGATCCCAATCACTTTTGGATTCAAAGTGAAAGGTATAATAGCCTCTGCCATAGAAGCGGATGGAGATTTTCCCTTGGGTGAACTGAACCCAATTCCTTTCAACCCATTTTTGAACGGTTTTGGGGGAAGGCCATAAGCCTGTGAACTGGACAGCCAGACCCCTTTTGGTAAGAGATATCATAGCTTTCCTGGGAAGAGTAGGTGGCAACGAGATCTCAAGGATAGACACCAATTTTTTTACAAACTTAGTGATAGTCAGTCTGGCCCGTTGAGGACCCAAAGAGTCAATCAAAGAGGCAACGGCAACCACTGCTGCATCAGGCTGAGCGTTGCTCGAAGGAGAAGCGCTGGTGTTGGGGGAAGGCGAACACAGATCTGGCTTCGGGGAGGCCATGAGGGCGAAGGCCCTTCTCCAGAGGTGCGGTGGGTTGTGGCTGCTGCTAGGTCACGCAACGTAGCAAAAAAAGTGCAATTTGACACATTTAATAATATATTATACAATTAAGGATTTATGAATTTATATTTATAATTTATTTTAAGTTACTTAAGTAAAAAGGACAAATGCATTTGTTGTTCAATGATAATGACATTTTATTGAAAAACTCATTCCTATTTATAGTCACATCAATACAATTTTTTTATTAATTTTATTTTGCTACACCTTTCAATTGAATTTAACCATAGTTACATGGATTGTGATGAAAAAATTAAAATTAAAATTCATCAATATTATTTTATTGGTTTAGCTATTATTTTATTCTTTCCTTAGGAGGCCCATTTTAGACCTCAAAATTCCCCTAATAAAATCACCAAAAATGAACGAATACTCATTTTAGAGCTTGGAGATAGCTTTCCAATGGTGCTAACGGTTCTTCAAATGGAGCTATGATTTGGTTGGAATTGGCGAAAGAAAAATTAGGGTTTTTTTTTTAATAGGGGAAGGCCCTAAATCTTGTGACGATCATAGTGGACAAACCGACCATTGGAAACAGGATCCATGACTTTCAGGAAGGTGGCCTTAATTGTCTAAAATGTGGCATTAATGCTTCTTAGAAGGATGGTTCTAGGTGAAGAATCAAGGTAAGAAAGGAATACGCGAATGAATTACTATAGAAGGTCTAGAATCATCCTTGCCCACCAAATCAAACATGGGGACTAAGTGGTAAGTAAGGTATCACATAAAGTAGAATATTTGAAGATATGGTATCAAGCATCTACGATATATGGCTCGTCGGAGAGGTCAGTTAGATAAACTATCCAACGAATGGGAGGATAATCGACCATACCTATATGGGTGGGGTCTAGGCCAAGACTCTTGAAAATCAACTAAGAAAATGGACAAGGGTTCCATCATGCCCCCAAGCATGGGATACTTCCACTAAGAATATGTGGTGGAGGGAAGTGATCTGTTATTCTAAGGTGGGAATGATGCCCCTAGCTAGATGTTTGTCAACAATAATTTTTAAGGGACTGGGTTGGTGATGTAAGATGAAGGAATGATTAAGTGGATCATCCCTAGAGTGATGAAGTGATATGATATTCTAGATGTTCTAATAAATGGGGAAGAATAATGGTACTAGAGTCTACACTCTGATGCACTAAGAGGGTTGTGGAGAATCTCTTCTCCTGGACTCTCAAATATGGGTGCCCCCTTACCCAAACATTGGGTATCAATGTAATGGCCATAAGGTGTATATGGTTCGAATGCAAGGGTTAGAAGTAAGGGGTTATTGAACAAATTGACCTCACTACGAATGAAGTCTTTGGACTCCACATGATGTTGGTCATGGGTCTGCTGCAGAAGGAAGTAAGAACAATGGTGCATATCATCCCAAGGAAAATCAATTATGTTCATGCCTTTCATAATTTCCTCATCTGAATGGAAGATGGGGGGACTGGAGAAAGTGAGACCACATGACGTGGCGAGGCTACTTGATGCATCATCATGAGAGATATGGTTCACATACACATCTCTATGAAGGGTAGACAAAGAGCTAGTAGATGAAATATCTACCGATGTTGAGCCCAAGGTGATTGGTGAAGGAGGTTCAGTATAAATAGAAGGGAATTCCCTGGAGGGGTTTTTCGCCAAGGATCTCATGGATGATGATATATAGAGGATGGTGGTTGAAGGTTCCATCATATTGACATTGCGTGGAAGTATGACAATTGTTGTAAAATGTAACTAGGGCGGTCTTCATGCTGACTATGTAATTACGAAAAGAAAAAGACAAAGATAGATATGCTACAAGACGCCCTCCACAAAGCCTTCAAAATTTGTTAGAATTCAAGCTCCTTATACAGTAAAAACAGCGTTGAAATATATATGAAATAATGGCGAATAACATAAGTTGATTGGCTGGCCAAAATAATAGTTGTTTAGTCAGCCTAATAACTAGACAAGTCACACACACACACACACACACACATATATATGACTATTTTGCGGCCAATTTAATATGACAGATTTGCGAATTGAACTCTAAGTTAGTGCTGACATTCCAAAGGAAATTTCATATCCCTAAAGAAACAACGATGCGGTCTAAGAACATAAGTATATATACGAATCTGTCTGATTTAGACAGAGGATAGAATTTGAGGTGAAATTGTGGAAATAATCTGAAGTGAATAGAGTTGAAATTATGAATATAAATTGAAGAAGATAGCGTTGAATTTGTGGACAATATTGAGGTTGATAGCATGGAAAAGGGAGTAGCTAGTGTGGATCTATTTGAGGTTATATAACATCTAAAAGGCTGCATACATAAGGACAGATTCAGTACAACTTGAAGTATAATTTACTAAAGGTACGATGATGATGACTGAAGGTTCGATGATAACTGAAGGTACACGATGATTGAAGGTACAAATAACTGAAGGTGCAGAAAGGGTACAGTAAGAACATCTATGGCTATAAATTATCTAAGGAAATAACTTGTCAAAATCTAAATTTATTAGAAGGTGAGGAAGGTAAATCCTAACTACATATCAAGATGTTCAGTTACAAGTGAAAACTATTTTGTCTCTACATTTGAATAGTGCTTTGATAATTGACTTGATGAAATATTAACTAGGAATACATAAGCAAGCTCACAAGTAATTATCAAGAAGAGAATTTGATTTAATCACTTGCCCTACCAATTCTCAACATGGTATCAAGGCTAAGGTGACAATTAAGGAAGGGCATCTAAGGGACACACAAGAATAAGATTTCAAAGCATATAAGCCAGTCAAAGTTCATCAGGGATAAGTTCAGAGATCTAATTATCTAATATTTTTGGGGGGCAATCAGAGTTTGAATATCACATCCTACAATTCGGATCATCCTCAGGAAATCTCGAACAAATTTCAGAGGTGTTTTTCGGTAACCTCAGATCAATGAAATCTCAGCAATGTTCTTAGCATACCTAGTGTAGATCGCATGTTCGGACAAGGGCACATTCAATTATACAGTCACATGTTTTGTTTTGGTTCTATCTCTTATCTAATTCGATGCTTCCTTCAAATCTCTGTAAAGATACTAACATAACAATATCACAATTTTGGTTCCTTGCTACGTTTGAAGAGAAGGTATAATAATATCAACAGCAAATATGATATTGGTCTTGGCAATATGACATCTAACTCAATTATAAGACTATCAGGATAAAAGGCAACAATCTCATTTATTGAAGAAAAGATTTTTTTTTAGAAGAAGATCTTCCAAAGATAACATTAATACATCTTTCTCAACCACCATCGAAGCGATCAAACTGAAGACTTTATCTTCACTTGTCAAGTAAGTATCTTTCATTCTATAATCAAATTTGGTAAAATGATTTTTTTTTGCAGGGAGATCTATAAGCTAGTTGGGTTACCAAGATTCCTTGCATGACGAGGATAGTCACAGTCCTTAAAGAAAGTAAAGTCAAGAAAAGTCTCTGAAGGTCAAGATTCATCTAAATACATGGAAAAGAATAGAAGGGCTCGAGGATTCTTCTGAAATCAGTCAAATTCCTTACATCCCTATATAAAAATATTGGAGACATCAAAATAATATATGATAAGTTGAAAGGACCATTCAACGCAATAAAGAAGATCATGAAAATTAGACCTGATTTACACAAAATTGAAGGTATCAAAGAATGAAGGGATATCTTCATAAGATCTCAACTTTGAGATCTGGAAGAGAGGATAAGATGGAAAAGCAGGAAAAAGAAAAGTTTAGGAAAAGTGGAAGACTTATGGAAAGTTGGTTCTAAAGAAACAATCTCAATAACAGGAAGAAAGGAAGTTAAAGAAAAGAAGAATTCAAGGAAAATCACACAAAATTATGAATAAGAAATTGACTTCTATGATAATGTAGCATCTTGATCTAAGCATGGCAGGAGCTCCTGGTGAATTAGCTCTGGGAAAACCTCTCTAACAAACATTACTAATGAAAATCATTCATTAATAGCAAGGGTCATCATGGAAACATATTTCTGGACGTAATGACATATTGATGAAGTAGGCCAAGGGAATAAAGCTCTTCATTCTTGAGAAATTGCTACAGGATGACTCAAGGGAAAAAAGTATGAGGTATGTATATATTTATATGTTAACATTGGATGTTTTGAAGTCATGTCATGTGGTTGCATGTAATGGACTTCTGTTCTTAGAAGTATGGTCTATGGAGGAGTATTTCTCAATGCACGGATAGATGAAATCAACATAATATGTCCTCATGAAATATGAGGTGGTTGTATATGAACAAGAAACTAGGAAAGTTGTACATTCGTGGGAATCAAGAATGTGTAGAGAGGAAGAGATCATGAAGTGCAACCATGTCAAGAGGTAGTTATCATTCGGAGGCCAATAATATGTGACTAGGAGATCTCCTGGAAAGATATGTAGACTGACAAAAGTCTGGTAAAGAAGAAGACCCTTGGGAAAACATATCATTAGGAAATGTGTCAATTTTTATTAAGGATGTTGATGATTACAAGAAGAAGTCATGGTGAAAGATCATCACTAAGGTATCTTTTGTTTTAAGAGGTTCATATGTAAATTTTTATCTAGATGAATTTGTGCAGGGCTGCTAATCATGAGAAAGGATGTATGATCCTAGAAGATGATTTGAAGGAAAGCAACATGGAATAATAGTGGACCAGATAAGGAAGTCTAGTGAATCACTCTGATAGCTAACAAGACTCAGTATGGAAGTGATGAATGACCTATGCCCTATGAAGCTAAAAGACGGAGATTCCTCAATATCAAAATCCATGACATCAAGGACAGGAATCCTTCATGAGCAGCTGGGTGTCTCACCATTGTTGCTGGAGGTCCTTGATTAAGAGGGAGCCTGACGATAAGTTTCTTACTTGGAAGAAACTTGGTAATTCCTAAGGATGATCTTAGGTACATTCTTTGTATAATAATGAGTACATTCCCTTGTGGAATAGGTCCTTATTGGGAGGGAGAGATAGACACATCATTCTGGTCTTGGGAAGACAAAATGGAGGATTGGGTAATCATCTGGTATTCGATACTCTTTGAGAATGTGATTAGGAATTCAAGATAAGAGTAGTCGGGGACCAATATTATTTGAGGGCTAGCTACCCAAGAGAAGAATAGTCCAGGAAGGTCATACTTTGGGAACACCCAGGTGGAGTATGTACCTTGGATAGACAATGACAAAGGTGTCTATAAGTCATGTGTCTCACCAGCATTGAAGCCCATTGTCTCGTTGAAGAGATGGGGCTGTTAGTCAAGGCCTTGCACTAATACAATGCTGGTTGGAATGATGCTATATAGATGCGATTACCAATCCGAATTTTTTTATGAAATTATTTAGTTTGAAAGTGATCATGTAACTATATGAATACCTCCCTAGTTAAGAGTGAGTGTTGTAAAATGTAACTAGGTCGGTCTTCATGCTGACTATGTAGTTACGAAAATAAGAAGACAAATATAGAAATGCTACAAGATGCCCTCCACAAAGCCTTCAAAATGTGTTAGAATCCAAGCTCCTTATATAGTAAAAACAATGTTGAAATATATATGAAATAATGACGAAGAACATAAGCTGATTGGTCATCCAAAATACTAGTTGTTTGGTCAGCCTAATAACTAGACAAGTCACATATATATATGACTATTCTATGGCCAATTCAATATGACAGATTTGTGAATTGAACTCTTAGTTAGTGCAGACATTCCAAAGGCAATTGCGTATCCATAAATAAATAATGATGTGGTCTAAGAACAGAAGTATATATATGAATCTGTCTGAGTTAGACAGCGGATAGAATCTGAGGTGAAATTTCGGAAAGAATATGAAGTGAACAGAGTTGAAATTATGAATAGAAACTAAATAAGATAGCGTTGAATTTGTGGACAAGACTGAGGTTGATAGCATGGAAAAGGGAGCAGCTAGTGTGGATCTATCTAAGGTTATATAACATCTAAAAGGTTGCGGACATAAGGACAAATTCAGTACAACTTGAAGTATAATTTACTGAAGGTACGATGATGATGACTGAAGGTTCGATGATAACTGAAGGTACACAATGATTGAAGGTACAAATAACTAAAGGTGCAGAAAGAGTACAGTAAGAACATCTATGGTTGTAAAGTATCTAAGGAAATAACTTTTCAAAAAAGTGATCTAAAGTTAGAAGAAAGTGAGGAAGGTAAATCAGAGATTTACCTTCCTAACCACATATCAAGATGTTAAGTTACAAGTGAAAACTATTTTGTCTCTACATTTGACTAGTGCTTTGATAATTGACTTGATGAAAGATTAACTAAGAATACATAAGCAATCTCACAAGTAATTATCAAGAAGATAATTTGAGTTAATCACTTTCCCTACCAATTCTCAACAACAATGTCCTCTGGTTTGCATTGAGCCAAACACATAAGTAGAGGAGTAGCGGGTGAGCTACGTTCGACCTCAATTCGACGGACGACTTCAAGGGTGTCGCGAAAATCTTTGAGATGACGAAAAAGGTGAGAATAGTGGCCATAAACATCACACAAAGCACAAAGGTTATTCGTGCACAGCATTTTGAGTTTCTTAGGTGAATTGGGTAAGGTAACACGGACCTCCAGGATATCAGATTTAGGAAACGTGTCGTTTACCAAAGGTTTGAGAAGAGGAATTTCAAGACAATTTTGGGTAGCATGTCCAATAACATCACACAAAGTGCACAGAGGTGACTTCTTTGGAGGCTTAGGAGGAGCAGGATTTTTTTGGGAAACCTTATCCTTAGGTTCCTTCTTTCTGGATTTTCCCCCCCTAACCAGATGCTTTCACAACAGGAGTAGATTCATGTTGAGGTGGTTGAGGCACTGAAGCAAAGGTAGGAGTCATGGCGACCGGTTGGACCAGGGTCAAAGCGGTATAAGGTTTGGCTGACCAGGTGGGGTTTTGGCTGGGGGATATATGTACCATACTAGGATCCCCATGGCCAAATTGGGAAGGCTCAACGTAGCCATAACAGGCACCAAAAAGACTCCAAAAGGGGGAGCCAGAAATAGTATCTAACCGAAGGGGTAATGGCCAGGTGGAATGGCTCCCAACTAGTTAACGCTAGGGGGAACCGTTCCTGGTTGAAAACGAGTGGAAGAGAACTAGTAGAAGAGGAAGGTCATTGAAAGGAAGGCCCTATAGGCTCCATTGAGTGACCACCAGTAGGTCGCATAGGCACAGGCTGTTGGGCAGTTGAACCGGACCGCTTGTGGCTAGTCCGAGATGATTTCATCATGCAAACATTCGACGAGCAGGGATCTGCGACAAGAGGGGATGGACCAGGGAAATCACCTAGCAAGGTGGAATCTTTATAGAATCCAGGTGAAACATTGGTAAGAGGTGTGACTAATTGCTTATCGACTACCGAAGATATGATAGACTCAGGAGAGAGATGAAACTTTGGTTCGTAATATGTCAACTGATTGATGGTGACGATCTTTCCATTATGAGGAAAGCACACCTTAAGTTGAATCGTAGATGTGACAATAGACATCGCATATGTGTAGCTATGACCCAACAAGATGTTGTAATCCAAGGGGGCATCAATGACTTCAATGTCAATACAAATAGTCTTTCCTACAAGGGGGATAGGACAATTGCAGTACATGCTAAGGGGTTGAGAAGAGTGACCGTCCCAAGCACGCAAAGTGATGGTGGATGGGGCTAACTCAGGTGATCCGAGTTTATTCCAAACATAGGCATACATCATGTAGGTGGATGCACCCTCATCAATGATACAGTGTGAAACATGGGCATTCTGAATCTTGACTGGTATTTTGAAGGTGGCAGATGAAAGTAAGTGGGGATGTTCTAACTTGTCAACATCAAAGGAAATAAAAAGATCATCTGAAAGATCCACAACACCTAGATAAGATAATAGAGCTTTAGATTATGAAGGGCATGACTGGAGGACTTCCAATGTTGACATAGCAGCAGGAGATTTTGCTAAGTCATATATTGTGCTATAATTATGGGCGGCTTTGGCGGAAGCAGCAGTTCAGCATAATGGCCCTTTGGAGATCTTGGGAGGGACCTCTACCCGTGGTTGAGGGATCTGTAAAGGGGAATTCGGTGTCGAACTGGACTTAGTGGAAACTTTGGTTTGAGACTCAGTTGTAGATGAAGCGGGAGGCTTGCCATATTGGCGCAACTGAGTTTCTAGTTTGACATCAACGGTATTAACCACTTCATAATTCATCATGAGAATCTGGTAATTAGAGGTACCAAATTGAGAGGTTTAAGGGGCGGCCTGACCTTGAGGGGGTTGGGCAGCCACATATCCTTGCTGAGGGAAAGGATTGGTAAAAACATCCGTTTGAACAGGCGCAGTATTTGGAGGAGCCAAAACCATGGCTTGTTGTCCTATATAGATGTTGCTTGTGCTTCCCACAACTGGTGCATTTGGGGTAAAAGGGGAAAATTGTGAGTATAATGGCCATGGAAACCACAACAAGAACAAGGCTTGTTCGTACGAAGAGGCATGTCTTTCTTGGGTTGATTTCCCTATTGCTGGTTGTTGGTTTCTGGTGGGTTCCCTTGGCACCCTTGATTACCTTGCGTTGGCTGATTTTTGTTTCCTTTCCTCTTTTTCTTGGAATTTGGAGGATCAGTCGCACTCTGCTGCACATACACCTAATTCAGAGGAGGAGGTGGTTGTTGCGGCAGAGGTTGAGAAGGCATAGGAAGCTGGGGCACTAATGCCGAAGGGGCTGGAGCATCGATTTGTTGATAAGGAAATAAAAGAGGTTGAACAACATTGGGGTAAATAGTTTGAGCAACCGCGGGCCTTGGCATCGATTGATGTAATGGGGAAAATGTTCTTTGTCCTGAATACATGTTGCCGGGAGGGGGATAAGTGCTAGAGGAGTTGGCCCCTCCGTGAGGGAAACCATAACCCATGGGATAATGAGTAGTGAAAGAGATCCAACGATACTTTCGACAGCATGAGATGCCCCCAGTGCATTGGCACCACCAGGTCTAGGAAGATCTGGTAAGACAGTATAAACATAACTAGACTAGGCGTAGATGAATTCATATTTCAATGCGATTTGGAGAGCTTCTTCCTCTTTCTGAGGAAAGTGAGATGCGACATCTTTACCAATAGAAGAAAAAAGCATCCTGAGAAACCAATCCATATAGACATGGTCGTCAAATGTAGGATCTCAACATAATCTCCTCCTTCTATGAAATTCTTGGAAATGGTCATAAAGACGGGTGGCAAAAGTTTGATGGAATGTGGTCAACAATGCGGTACCAGTATCATATCAAAGAGGTAACTGGAAGTAGGATATAAATTTTTTAGAAAGAGTCACAAAAGTGGAATTAGAGGCAGGGGCCTGGTCGACATACCACTTTGCAGCATCTCAGTGAGCGTATGCTGGAATAACCTAAGACGGGTAGATTCATCAATGATAGAATTGGACGAGCACCACATGTGGAAGGAGCGGAAGTGATAAGTAGGGTTCTCTCCAGTGTTTCCTTTGAACTTAGGGATGTCAGAAGGAATCTTAGTCAGCATAACAGGCCAACCTAGATCATGGTGTATAGGGTCTGTAATTAACTTGCTGAAATGGGGGAGGCTCAAACTTTCCATAAAAGGTAGCAAGGGAGTAGTCAGGATGGTTCCGATATTGGTTCTACTACTAGCATATCTAGAGTTAGGGACCAGGACCTACATTGGCACCTGACATGGTGGGAGAATGAGGTAGAGGGGAATCGGGTTCAGAATCAGAATGAGGGCCCGATGGACCAAAATCAGAGTCGGTATAGGGACTCGGTGGAGGAATAACTCGATTTCTATGAGGTGGAGTAAGTCTTCCTAACAGAAAATAAGGATGAAAGCCTAGAAGTATTTGAGATAAACACCTTGGGGGTGCAATGATATCAAGACACAAATACCCAAATAATGAAGAGAGATAAACAAAGGCACAGAGGGGAAAATAAATTAATTACAATGTTTATGTCTTGGCTTGGCGGTGTAAGCCAAGAGCTCTTCACTTTAGGTGTGCGTGTGTGCAATCTATGTGTTAATTTTAATTAAGCCCAGACAGTTGTGTATAAATAAAAAGAAAAAATGATGTATAATTGTAAATAAAACTGAAACAACAGTAAAATACATAGCTAAAGATGTATAAATTCTACCCAAAAATAAGGGCTCCCAATAAACTGTTCTAAGAGGCAGGATAAATTGACTCAAAACACACTAGGTGCCCAAAATATCTAAGGTCTAAGGAATAGGCCGAATCTAATGACACAAACCTGTTGAAAAGAGGTGCAGAAAGAAGTAAGAAACCAGAGGGAAAACTGCTGCAAAATGGGAGGCGACGGGTTAAAACCCTAAGGGAAACAAGAGGGACCCTTGGGGAGAAGTAAAGCAAGACTCAAGAGGGATTTTTGGATGAGATAATAACCGATCTAAATGGATCTGAAAGAAAGAGGGGTTAGACCCTGAAAAATGGCTGAAAGCACTGCAAAATATTAGACTATCTACTTAGCTAAACCCATCTTAAAAATATGGAAGCATACTAAAGCCCAAGGGGCTTTTTCCCACTTCAAAAATAAAAAATTAGCATATCCATGCCTAATACGAGCAGAGACAAAGGTCAGGAAACCCTAAACAGTGCTGGCAGTAAACCCTAAAAATTATAAAAAAAACCCTATAAAAAACTACAGCTCGCAGGTACTAACCTGTTTGCTGGTGAACTCACAGTTTTTGGCTTGACAGTTGCTATATGGGCCCTGAACTCATAGTTTCTAGGCTAAAAAATGTGAGCTTCACTTCCGGAAGTCTCGACGGCAAGTTGCGGAAACATTTTGTCATCTGTGGCACAGTTGATTCGTGTTCCCTGCGTAAAACATCCAGAAACATGTGGAAGTTAGATTTTTTACTTTTTTAGGGCATAAAAGGAAAAAAAAAACATTAAGAGGCTAAAAAATAGCTTCATAAAAGCCCTAGGTAGTGAAGCACATGGTCACGTAGGAAATCTTAATAAAACCCAGTGGAGTCGCCAATTGTTATTATGATTTCTTAACACAACTAGTACATGAAAAGATAACACTTTAGCTACACATGAAAAACAACCCTAACAACAAAGATGGTTTTCAAACTTCTTATATCTACAATAAATGGTCGAAACAAATGTAAAATAAAGCCAGATCTATGCAAATAAAGCAGCTAAACAACAAAATGAAATAAGAGTTTCTCTAAAATATCCAATGGACAAGCCAAGAATTATAAAGAATTTTCTGTATATTATGCAACACCTAGGGAGGGAACATAAATATTCCCCCTCAACGGGATGGGTTCTTTACTGTCCTCAAATGCTTCATCTTTGGAGTTTCTCTCTCAATGGTGTAGAATACCCAAGACGTGTAGAACTCAAAGGGAGTTCAATAAGCAAAAAGAAAATAAAAGTAATCAAAGTGTGACAATGATAAGAGGATCAAAGTCCGACCATGATAAAAGGATCAAAGGTAAGAAGTGAATGGAAAACCCTCCTATTTATAAAAAAATATTGAGTTATCCTTGATAATGGTGCATAATAAAATATTATTAACCAAGAGCTATATCTATCTGCTTGGAATATTTTATTATATTTTGTTGGAGGGGAAAGGAATTTAGATTGGTTAAATCCCTTTATTTAGAAATAATAAACAAATAAATGATTTATTTATTATTTCAGGGATGGGGTTAAGGAATAATTTAACAAATAATGATCTATTTTATTATTCCTAAATCATTTAGTCAAATTTAACAAGAAATATTAATTAAATAATGATTTAATTAATTATTCCTAGATAATAATAAGATAAATAATTATTTATCTAATTATTTCTCATTAATTAGGTTAAATATGACCATGAATATTATTAAACATAGGTTTAATTAATTATTCCTCATGGAGTTTTCCATTTGGACCAGAAATAACTTAATAAACTATAGTTTATTAAATTATTTCTTATATGAAAGAAATTTTACTATGGTAAAATTGGTCTTACATGGTGTATTTTGATCCATCTAATTGTAAATGGTTAGATGACCAAAAATTGTTGTAACACCTTTTGTTGCCTCCCTCAGTGAAAAGCACATTCTAGATGAACAAGAATCCAATGTTGGAGATAACTATGCCCTCCCAAACATGAGCGCACTTCATAACAATGAAGCACATGGAACACTCATGAAGCACAAATCCTTCATCCTCCCTTAGGGCGCATGTCACACTCTTGAAGCACAAAGCCTTTATCCTTACCTCTTCCCTTAGGGCGCATGGCACAATCACAAAGCATGAAGCCTCAGCATGGTGCACTCATGAAGAATGAAACGTTCATCCTTCCCTTAAGGCACATGGCACACGCTTGAAGCACGAAGTCTTCACCCTTCCCTCTTCCCTTAGGGCACGTGGCGCAATCATGAAGCCTAAATCCTTCATTCGAGTGCACTAGTTCAATCATTTCAACTAGAAGAAATGTGCCCTCCTAGTTCCTCTTGAGCATACAAATGGAGTGAGAAGGCATATGACCTTTTGAATTCTCAATATGACGTTTGGTTTTCTCCTAAAGACATTTTGTCCATATATGAATAAGTGACTTTTCATATTCCACATATGACTCTTTGTTAGGTCCCTATATTACTAGTAAATCCCCTTATTATTGTTAGTGTAACCCCCTTATTGTTATTATTGTACCCTTGTAAACCCCATATTGTTATTATTGTGCCCTTAAATTATTATTGTTAGGTCAGCTAGGATTACATTGTGGCCCCATGGACTCCTATATATAGAAAGGAGGTTTTGTAATTTGTATCATCCAAGAATTGTTCATTCATGTAATTTTTTAAAGTTTCCCTCTTGAAGTGGCTTATTTCTAAGGCGTTGATATCTCTTTTCTTCTATTTTTGGAGTTGGTTTCCCAACATTTGGTATCAGAGCTTTGGATTCTAGGTTTTCGCTGCTCCAAACAGGTCATAGTGGAATTTTCGCTGTAAATATTTTTCTACGAAGTTTCAAAAGATTAAATTTTTATTGTGCGAAGTAAAAATCCTAAGGAAAATCGTCGCAACATTTTAGAGCTTGGTTCGTAATATTTTCGGAGATATAATCTGTGGCATCTAGGTCATTTTGCAGGCTCCTAAATTTAACCTAAACAAGTCATCGTTGAATTTTCGCTATAACGTTTTTTCTACGAAGTTGAAGAAGCTGAAATTTTGAGAGTGCAAAGCCGAAATCCTGAGGAACATCTTCACAAAATTTCAGATCTTGGTTCACAATATTTTCGGAGTTATGATCTGTGGAAGTTAGGGATTTTTCAGGCTTCTGAATTTCATCTCAAAGAGCTGATTGTGGAAAAATTTTCATATCTCTCTCTTTGAGCATTGGATTGGAAAGTTTTAAAAAGTTCCCGCAAGTACACAGGCTGTAGTTTGTTGTCTATTAATTTCAGAGCCAAAGGAGGAAACAGTGACACGTGGCAAGTCGTACAAGTTCTCTCTACTGAACTAGTCCATAATTGGGTCATTATGAGAGATTAGACATAACTTTGTCTAAATAATCCAAATTAGATCAGACCTGTGGCATTTGAAAGAAGCTTCAGAGGGCTACTGCAGGGCCAAATTTTAGATTTTTAGGATCTGCAATTATAGACATAATTCAATTTCAATATCGAGCTCCTCAAAAGCAAGTAAAAGGTGTGTCTTTTTTTTCCGAATTGCATAAGTCTTGTTTGAAGAATCAAGTTGAATTGATTCCAAGGGCATATTGTAGAATAGATATCAGTATTGGATTCTAAAATGGCCCCTAAAAATAATTCAACGCCCATTAAGCCTTTAGAAGGCTCTACTATGAATCATGAAGATGAAGACTGGCAACATGACATATCAAAATTACAAGAGCAAGTGCAACAAATTTCGCTCTTGCAAAGAGCAACAAAAAATGAAATGGAAGTTTTGAAGAAAGGCATGGAAACTAAGATGGATGGTTTGAAGAAAGTCGTGGAAGCTAAGATGAATGGTTTAGAAGCTAATATGGATGGTATAGAAGTGGGCATGGAAGATAATATGGATGACATGGAAGCTAAGATCGATAAAAAAATGAAAGACAACATGGAAAACATGAAGAATGATCTAAAAGTAGACATAGAAGGTTTGGCAAAGTTGATACAAGGAATTTTTCCTAATGGTGAAAAGATAGTAGAGGAAACTCATGATGAGAACAAAATAAATGTTAATCGTGATTTCATAAACTCTAATGTTGGAGGGAAGAACCACCATATTCCAAAAATGGATATGAGGAAGTTTGATGGAAAGGATCCTGTAACATGGATACTACAGATGGAGCAATATTTTGATCTCAATAATGTGCAAAACACACAAAAGGTACGCATTGCAACTTTACATTTAGAACAAAATACATTTGTATGGTATTGATGGCTTTGCTCCCATAAAAAAAATTTCACTTGGTCAATTTTTACGGAGGAAATGATAGCACATTATGAGGATACAAAGAGCAACACCTTCTTTAGCCAATTGATAAATCTCAAACAAAAGGGTTTAGTGGGGCAGCACATTGAGGACTTCCAAAAATTGAATATAAGGGTAACTGATATTCCAGAGGAACACATGATTGATCTCTTCATAGGCACTTTAAAGGATAACATCCAACATGAAGTTCACGTTTTGGAACCTGATTCATTGGAGAAGGCATTCAGGTTGGCAAGAAAAATTGAATGTAAAATTATGGCGACAAGGAAGCCTACCACTCACTTATATAAAGAGGGAAGTGTTGCTACTCCTAGATTTTCACAACCTACAAGGTTGACACCACAACAATTGGAAGAAAAAAGAGCAAAAGGGCTTTGCTACAATTGTGATAGCAAATACACTAAAGGTCATAAGTGTGTTGAGAAGAAATTATTTTACATAGATTGTGAAGAGGAAGAAGAAAATGAACAAGAATCTTCAAAAGAAGAGGGTATACACCACGAACCAACCCTAGAAGAGGAAGAAATGAGTCCGACCATATCGTGTAATGTATTGGTAGGAATTACCACTCCTCAAACTCTCAAGATAGAAGGACATATCAAGAAGAAAAAGGTAATAGTGTTGATTGATTCAGGTAGTACCCATAATTTTATTCATTGTAAGGTAGCCAAGGAATTGTTTCCTATACCCAGCACCAGAATGTCAAGTGATGGTAGCAAATGGAGGAACTATAAATTTCTCTGGAAAATGCCATAATATCAAGCTAACCATGGGGGAATATGTATTGAATAGTCCAATGCTTTCCATTCCTATGGGAGGTGTTGATGTTGTACTAGGAGTACAATGGTTACAATCTTTGGGGACGGTAGCTTTTAATTTTCAAGAACTTTTCTTGAAATTTTTTTTAGAATGAAAGGATGTCAAATTACGAGGTATTGCAGGGAAGCCTGGAAATATAATAAGCTCTAATGTCATGACAAAGCTTCTAAAGAAAGAACAACGAGGTATAATTGCACAATTATGCTCACTAGAAGTTCCAACATCAAAATCATCTATTTTTGCAGATCTCCAACAAGTCTTGGACAATCATTCCAAGGTGTTTGAAACTCCCAAAGGACTCCCACCTATTCGTGATCATGATCATGCTATTCATTTGATCCCAGGAAGTGTTCCTCCAAACATCCGGCCTTATAGATATCCTTACTTCCAAAAGAGCGAAATTGAACGCATGATTGCAGAAATGTTAGAGGCGGGTATAATTCAACCTAGTCAAAGTTCTTTCTCTGCTCCCGTAGTATTGGTACACAAGAAGGATGGATCATGGCGAATGTGTCTGGATTATAGGGATCTCAATAAGCTCACCATTAAAGATAAATTTCCCATTCCTGTGATTGATGAATTATTGGATGAATTACATGGAGCAATTTATTTTACCAAGTTGGATCTTTGTTCAGGATATCATCAAATTAGAATGAAGACTGAAGATATTCTGAAAACAACATTTCTAACTCATGAGGGTCATTATGAATTTTTGGTCATGCCTTTTGGCCTTACCAATGCACCTTCTACATTTCAAGGCTTGATGAATTCCATTTTCAAACCCTTCCTTAGAAAAATTGTGCTAGTATTTTTTGATGATATACTAATCTACAGTAAGTCTTGCAAGGATCATGTTCAACATGTTGACAGGGTGCTCAAACTATTGCAGGAGAAACAATTATATGCAAAAACATCCAATTTTTTCTTTGGAGTACAAGAGGTGGAATATCTGGGTCATATTGTATCTCATGAGGGTGTTAAGGTAGACCCTAAAAAAATTAAAGCCATTAAAGAAGGGAAAGTCCCTGTTACACTAAAATCTGTCATCCTGACATTTTACTATGAGTATGAGCTCATTATTACTCATACTTCCTCCTTTTGCAAGTCTAACATATCAACTCCTCATTTCAAGCTTTCAAAATCAGAGAAAACTTCCTAAAAATCCCCTAAACATTGGTATCGCACTTTCTCTATTCATTTCCTGCGGTCCCGCACCTAAAGTTCAGCCCTCCTGCGGAACCATACCGCACTTTCTTTGTGTTATGGGTGTGGACCTCTGTAAAACTCAAAAAGGCGAGAAAGTAAAGATAAAAAGTTGATTTCAGATGAATTCTAGAAGATTCTAGATGGGAATTTTCGGGAATGGATACGCTTTGAGAAGGTTCATGCATCCCTCACTTGATGGAGCTAACCCCTTGATGTAAGGAGCTAATCCCTTTGAAGGAGGATTTTATCCCTTCATATTTGGAACAGAAAACCTCCTCTTTTCCACTATAAAAAGAGGCCTTGGGTAGTCTCAAAGGGAGTTCAAGCTTAAGATATTTGAAGTTAAATGCTGTTGAGATTCAGACTCAGTTAACTAAGACTTTCTGTGAGGTTAAATCACTCATCTCTATCTGTCTTGGTTCAAAGAGTGCAATGCTTGTCAAATTAGAAGAGTTTCCTGCTTCGGACCCCAGGAAGACCTGCACGACATCAAGGCACAGGTTGTAAAGGTTTTCTTTATTTGAAGTTAATACAAATATACTCATTTCTCTCATTAAACTATCTATTCATGGTTTATTTCATAAATTCCTTGATCATTATAATGAGTATGGTTTATAATAATGTCTATACAGGTGCTGTGTAATCTTTTTGCTTGTTTGTGACTGCAGATTCACGAGGAACGTTCTTTCAATGCACGGGAAGGACTTCAACGAGATCAAGAAAGCGTTGGACATAAGGTAGGCCTTACACCTATATAGTGTTTTTATGAATCTTATATGCTTAGAGAGAGATTAGTATAATTGGCTGTTTGTTGCTAGTTACTTTTAGTACTAGAGAGATCAGTCTTGTCCACAAGATGAATTAATCTACACAACAAAATGGCGACTCCACTGGGGAAAGAACTTGTTGTTTTTGGTTCTCTTTTATTTTTGATTTGAGGAAACGTTTTTTCATGGTTTTTGATTGATACATATCTGTCTAGGTAATTTAGATTTTCTCTGTTTTTGAAAATTTAGAAATATTTTAAGTTTTTCTATAATTTTTCCTAGGACCGCACTCTGGCCTACTTTGACAGTGCGGCCAGGTTCGCACTTTCTCTAGAGAATACAGTGCGGGACCGCACCTGTAAATACTGGTTGCCTGCGGACCCTGTAAAAATTTTAGAAAATCTCTAGATTTCTTTTTCTAGTTTATTTTTAGTTTTTTGGTGTCTGCCCAGACTGATAATTGTTTCTGTCAAGAATTTTTTGTGAATGAACTCCAACAGTGTTAATGTTTTGATGATTTTCTAGAAGATTTTGCTGATTGGATTGTTTTTCCACTTGGTCTTTGTAGCGATTCGAACTTTTGACAATTTGCAGTATCTCAGATTACATTGATCTCTTTTTGTCTTTTGAATCCGACCTGATTGTGAAAACATCCTATATTGAGAAATTAAGCCTTTTTGTTTCTTTGCAAATCTTCGAAAAAACTTGGTTGAAAGTTTTGAATTTCATTTTTATAAAAACATATTTTGAGTGTTTTTGATCTGTTTGTTATTTTGAACGAATAGATTCTTAGTTTGCTGAACAACTAAGGAAAACATTCTTCAAAAAAAAAAAATCTTAAAGCTTTTACTCAATTTAGATTTTAGATCTCAAGATTAGATTTTGTAGTTTTGAGTAGTTTTAATTTTTGTAGCTTTCTTTCGAAGGAAAATTGTTTTGTAGCTTCTAGTTTGGAAAGGAAAAGGATTTTTCTTATGAGCTTTGATCATTTATCTTATTATTGAAAAGACAAAGTAGTTTCTTTCAATTATTTTTCATGTTTAAAGAAGGAATTAAAAGGATTGCATTCTCCAACTCTTTCTTTAGATAGAAAGTTCATTGAAAGAAAAAGAATTGATTGTCATTCTAGGTGCATTTTAGTGTTTTTTGGAACTCGAGTCTTCACATCATCCAAAGTTTCATTTCCGCACCCATTGACTTAAGAACCAGCTCCTAAAAGTAACGCTTAATTAAAATTCATTTAGTAATCTTTTTATTTCTAGGGCTCTTATCACCAACATAGCTTAGGCTAGTATCTTGGAGTAGGGAGTAATTAACTCTCCAAGATAGCTAAAAAAAAAACAAGTAGACAAATCTTGCGGTAGGAAGAATTCCAATTGTTGCATGTATGCTCTGGGAAGCTCCTCTTAAAGGAGTTAAGCACGAGATCATATCTGAACTAGTGAGGTAATCAATCCTTCCTCATTGGGAAAGATAGAAGATATACACGTATTAAAAACGTAAACCTCGGATAGACCATTGTCGAGGAGCCTGGGGTCACTTGTCGGTAAACCTTGGATTATTTCAAGGAGCCTTCAAGGGGATTGAGCTTTGTTACTCTGCCCTTGCGTGTGTGTCGGATCGTAGACTGTTCCCCCAGGTATATTTGTTTCAGTTGGTAACCTTAGTGACCATAATATTTAGGATTCTTTCTTAAAGTGACGGTGGAGGGAAGATCCCACTGTACCTGCAACAGACGTCGACTAGACTCACTTGGACTCTCTGGGGGGTTCTCTTCACTCGAGATGGTTTTGTGAAGAAACTTGTGCCAGTCTGTTTCATTAAGCAGGTTTTCAGGGTAACTGTTCCAACCGCCCTTTTCATGTTAAAATTCTACTAAGTTGGATTTCATCACCAACTAATGATTTTAGTACGGAAAGTTACCTGTTTGTGTGTGGTTTGAACTCTTAGATTTTTAAGCGAATGATTCAATTGTTTGTTTCTTAGAGACTTTAGGTGTTTTCATTGAAATTTTTCTTTGTTTGCGTGTGATTAGATAATTTTTAATCGTGGCGGAATTGCCAAGACAATCCCGGAGAATACAAGGGAAACCCCCCGAATATTCACCAAGTCAACTTGAAGGGCTTCGAGCTCTGGTACCACACAGTAGCCGTAGACTTAGGTCAACAGAAGTTGAAAGCTCAGCTATAGTTATACATCCCGATCATCAAATACCTACAACAGAATACATTCAAGAACCGATTTCAGTTTCTGAAGTTACTGAAAGTGTTTCTCCTTCTGGTGAATTATCTGACGAACCTGAAATCTCTGAACCTGAAACTGAATCTTCTGTGTTAGAAACATCCTCAGGATTTGTTACACCAACTTCTAGCGATCTAGGTTCACCTAGGGTAAGAAATATCATTACAGACAATCTTCCCTCTGGACTTATTTCTATTGAAGAACTTACCAATCCAGACGAAGACATATCTCTTCCCAACTCCCCTCAATCGTTAAATCTTAGGGAGCGTGAATCTATTTTCTACAGCCCCATTCGAACTAATCCTTGGTATCTCTCTTTAACAGATTTTTTAGAGAATCCGGGTCTTGCTTTTTATCCACCTCGAGTTCCATTTCATCCTACACCCAGAGGTTATTATCCATCATCTTTTATGGCTGGAGAGTCATCCATGTTTTCTCAAACACCTAAATCATTTTTACATAGTGGTCCTTCTGTTCCTTCGGGATATCAGTCTTTGTCTGGTACTTTCTTGGGAGCAACTCCTCAACCCATCGAAAATGTATTATCATCTGGTCTTGATGGACTTAAAATTGAAACGTCGAACACAGAGCAAATTTTTATGATGTCTGGTAATATTCCCAATCCTCAAGCTCAAGGCAGTCAGTTTCCTTCTGGGGGCCAACCTCAGGGAACTCAGTTACCACCTGGGGGGAAAACTCAGGGTAGTCAATTACTGCCTGGGGGCAACCTCAAGGTAGTCAGTTACCACCCGGGGCACAACCTCAAGGTAGCTTTTTCCCAGGACAAACTGTGGATCCATATTATTTTGGGGGGCAACCCCAAGGACAGTACATACCTCAGGGTTATCAACCTCAAGGATAGTACATTCCTCAAGGTCAACCCCAGACTCAATATGCTCCTTAGGGTCCTCAACAACCCCAACTTCAGTACGTGCCTCAAGGTTATCAACCTCAGGGGCAGTACCCAATGCAAGGTTACCAACAGCCTTCTGGTAAACCATCTATTCAAGGAGCCGAAAATTTACCTTTTAATTATCAACCCTACGTTCAACCAGGTTTTGGTCCTTACGTTCAACCTTTTATGGGACAATACCCCAGAATGATGGTGTGGGATCCGTCCCAATATCAACAGCCTTTGCAGCCTAATGTGCAGTTACCTTATCAACCTAGCCAGCCAATGGTTTCTGGTTCAACCCAGCTACCTGTTCAGCTAGCTATTCAAACTCCTGCACCTAGTTCAGTTCAGCAGGCTAGGCCTAGTACACCTCAGACTCCACCCCAAACTGTTGTAACTGTTGCAACGTCTGTTCAACCTGTCACACCTGTTTCTGGAGTATCTGTAGCCCCGAGTTCAGCTACCCCTGTATCCGTGCAAATTCCTCAGGTCTCTGTACCTCAGTCAGGAACTTCAGTTCAGACTATAGTTCAGATGCCTGCAGGACAAACTGGTACAAGTACAGTTTTTACAATTAAACCTCAATTTACGTATCAACCGTACCAGGGACAGCTGCAATTCGGTCCCTATGTATAGAATCCAAACTATCAGTATCAACCATACCCTGGTTATACTTATCAGCAACCTCAGTATGGTCCAGTTCATGCTGGTTTTCCGGGAGGTTACACAATACCTAATGCTAATCCGATTCCTAGTTATCCTGGGTATCCGTCTCCTGGATCTGCTTTGGCTTCTCAAGGTTTTCGTGACCCTAACCGTCAATTACTGTTTATCGCAACTTTGGACTTACCTGATTTGACGCACCTTACAAATGATCCTATTTTTTATTATCAGAACTAGCCGCCAATGCCTCATAAGTTGCCCAATGATATACCAAAATTTGAAGGTAAGTCAGGAGAGGATCCATCGAATCATGTTATGACTTATCACCTTTGGTGTGCATCTAATTCAATCATTGATGATTCGATTCGTTTACGTCTTTTCCAAAGAACTCTCATAGGTCTTGCAACCAAATGGTACATTGAGTTTCCACGAGGCTCGTTTCATAATTTCAGTCAGTTAGCAACTACTTTCTTGACTCATTTTCAGTTGCCTGTCAGATACGACAATGCCACGGAATTATTAACTTCGCTGAAAAAATCTACGTCCACGTATATTTTTGATCATATTCATGAATGGCGACGTAGGAGACGTTTGGTGAAAGTTTATATTCCGGATCAAATTTTGGCAGAATGGTTTGTTAAATCATTGTTACCCAAGATCACTGAAGATGTAGCTAAGGCTGGTGTTGTTACTGAAGAGCAAGTAATTTCTCAGGCTCAGTACCTGGACCTCGTCTATACGCGGTCAGGTACTCTACATGAGAAAATTCCCGATCTTCCAAAACAAGGTCAAATAGCTGCCGCTCCTTCAGGGTCTCATGCCGCTGACGGTATGATTGGTACAGTCAATTCTAAAAGTAAGAAGAAATCCTCAAATAATTCTTCTCCAATTATAACTTTACCTGATTCCCCGAAAGGAGAATCCTCTCCTGAAGTTTCCGCCGACATTCATGTCGTTGAAACATCTACGACAAAATAAAAATATGTTGGGAAAAAGAAGGGGAGGAATAAAAAAAAAAAGAATTCGAAAGAGAAACCAGATAAAGATGAATCCAATGACGAAAACGTAAACCTCGCTATCCTTGCTTCATTTGTGAACAAGATCATTTCACGAAAGAATGTCCATATCGAGACGAAGTTACGAAACTCGTTAAAGGATCACAACAACCTGATGTCTTGAAGGATCCTTTTCCAGTTCAAGATAGTAAAATGATTGGTTCTTCCTCGACTACATTAGAAGAGCCTATTATGATGATGTCTCATGTAAGGATTGCGACGCGATCGCAAGATTACGGTTCTAAGAATCCTGTTGATGGCAAAGAAGCAGAGTCTTCTAATGCAAATATGTCAAATACAACTCCTCCTGTTTCCGGTCCGCTACAGATCGAGAAACAAAATCCAGACTTGATAATCAAACCGCCTGCTAAAGGTGTTCTTCGTAAATCAGCTTTCAATCCACATGTGAGAGCTGCTCAGAATTACAACATTGTTGAAGACTTAGTTGTTTCTCCTTCAGCAATGTTGGCTTTGGAAGTGCTGCAATCGTGTCCAGCACAACGTAAATTATTATTGTCTGCCATAGGAGCTATCGATGTTTAGGATTCTAACCTTATAATCTTCGATTTAGAAAATAGTACACCACGTCTTCCTCATCAAATGGCTTTCCAGATTCTAGTGTTAGTCAAAAACAGACCTATTTTTTGGACTGTGATTGATGAGGGAGCTTCAACATGTATTATTTCGATTCAGTGTTGGAAATCACTTGGATCTCCTACACTTAACCAATCCCCGAAAATTCTAAAGGCTTTTGATGGTTGAGGTTTTCAACCTTATGGTATTTTGCAGGATTTACCCATAGGGGTCGAAGGAAAAATCATTAATCTAGATGTGGAAGTGGTTGATGCCCCTCTAGATTACAACCTTCTTCTAGGTCGTAGTTGGTCCTATGCTATGACTGATGTTGTCTCTTCGGTCTTTCGACTCATAAAATTTCCATATCAAGGAAAGATCGTGACAATAGATCAGTTAACTTATTTCTCGTCTGACCCAACCTCTACAGAAATAATCCAGCATGTTGGTAAAACGGCTATCCCTTATAAGGATGTTGGAGTAGGTTTGATTAAAGATTCTGGTTTACTAGGAACTTTTTCCTTTCCTCCTCCTAATGTATCGCCTTCTACTGCAACTATTCATATGATTTCGTCAGACACTGTTATGTTTGATGATCCTTGGATTATACCTTCAGAATCCGAGATAGATTCATTTGATGGCGTGATGCCCTTGAGTCCATTTGAAATTGCGTACCAGGCTGTACAATCATTTTCCGACCCCTCTTCAACCGAAATCGATCCAATGAATGGGATCCAAGAGGAATCACTTTCTATATCTAGTTCAACTACAACGACATTTCCTGAACTTGTTCATACAGATGAGCAAATTCGTGAGTTTTTGTCTGTTGATGATTTACCATGGGAAGATCTACATCACCGGTCTTCATTTTTACCTGAATTAGATCATTTTGAAAATGATTTCGCTTCAATTTTTACTACTGAATATGCCAAGGAACCTCAGAATCCATTGCAAAATCCTGATTCTGAGTTAAATTTGGAAAATATATCTAGAACGGTTCCAATTGACATTTCAGTAAAACCAGGAATAATTGAAAACATTCATATAGGTGTTTGTTGTACAGATGAAGAAATTCAGACTTATAAAGCCCTATTTCAAGAATTCCGTGACGTGTTTGCCTGGTCTTATGAAGAAATGCCAGGAATTGATCCATCGATCGTAGTTCATGAAATTAAGACTTACCCAGATGCAAAACCTGTTCGTCAACGATTACGTCAAATTCATCCTAGAAAAGCTGCTGCTATAAAAACTGAAGTTGAAAAATTACTTCGAGCAGGATTCATTTATCCAATTCCCTTAACGGATTGGGTATCGAATATTGTTCCCGTGACTAAAAAACAAGGAACGATAAGAGTATGTATCGATTATAGGGATATTAATCGAGCATGTCCAAAAGATAATTATCCAACTCCCTATATCGATCAAATAATCGATGATTGTGCTGGAAGTGAATTGTTTTCCTTTATGGATGGCTTTTCTGGCTACAATCAAATAAACATACTCCCTGCAGATCAACCCAAAACAGCTTTTATTTGTCCATGGGGAACATTTGCTTATTGTAAACTACCTTTTGGACTAAAGAACGCTGGAGCAACTTTTCAACGGGCTATGTCTTACGCATTTCATGACATTAAGCACATTGTCCAGCCATATCTCGATGATTTACCTGCTCATTCATTACGTAGGGCCGATCATCCCACTCATTTATGAGCAATTTTTATGAGATGTAGGCATTATCGGATAAGGCTGAATCCGCATAAATGTGTTTTCTGCGTAGAATCGGGTCGATTACTGGGATTTGTTGTCTCGAAATCAGGCATTCGCGTCGATCCATCGAAGGTCGAAGCTATTGTTAAATTGCCTCCTCCTTCGACTTTGCGCCAACTCCAAAGTTTGTAGGGGAAAGCAAACTTTTTACGTAGATTTATTCCTAACTATGCCGAGCTTACAAAGGGTTTTACCCGGTTGTTGAAACAGAACATTCAGTTCTTTTGGGACGAGATCGCTGATCGATCTTTTGATGCACTTAAAAACGCGTTGACCCATGCACCGTTATTGCATCCTCCCAACTACAACCAAGATTACATTTTGTACCTCGCAGCTTCTCATTCCACCATTGGGATGGTACTAGTTCAGGAAGATGAATCTCACAATGAACATGTGATTTATTATCTTAGTCAAAATCTGCATCCGACTGAAATCAAATACACACATGTGGAGAAATTGGCCTTGGCAGCTGTTCAAGTTGTCCAACGTTTTAGACATTACATCTTGTTACGTAAAACCACAGTAATTTCTAATTGCAACCCTATGACGTATATTTTGACCAAACAATTGCTAGGGGGAAAATATTCCAAATGGATAGTTATCCTGCAGGAATTTGACTTGGAATTTGAAAAATCCAAGGCAAAGAAATCTTTGGTATTTGCGGAACTGATGTGCGATTTCCCCTCTACTGATACTGAAACAGTGGCAGAAGAGTCCATTGCGGACGAATCTTTGTTTCTCATCAGTACACTTGATCCATGGTATGGGGATATTATTGTTTATCTCCAAACCCAATCTTTTCGGCCTGACATTTCACGAACTCAGCGATGGAAAATACGCTTCCAATCCCAACAGTATAATATCATTGGTGATACACTTTATCGACGTGGAGCAGATTCTGTTTTCCGACGTTGTCTAACTCATGAAGAAGCTGAAAAGGTGCTAAATGACTGCCATTCTGGAGCATGTGGCGGTCATATGTCTGGGTATGCCACAGCCCAAAAGATATTGCGTGCAGGTTATTTCTGGCCAACGTTGTTCAAAGATTGCATTTATGCGGTTTGGAAATGCCACAACTGTCAAATTTTTGATCGGAAAATGCGCGCGCCACCCGCTCCTCTTCACCCTATAATTGCTGTTGGTCCTTTCGCAAAATGGGGTATCGATTTCATTACATGTAACCCTCACTCGGTCGGGGGGCATGCCTATATTATTCTAGCAGTAGATTATTTTACAAAATGGGCCGAGGCGATGCCTACATATTCAGCTAACGGCAAGACTGCTGCAACATTCATATTTAATCACATAATTGCTAGGTTCGGTGTTCCTCAAGCTATTATTACGGATCATGGAAGTCATTTTCGGAATGTCATGATGACTGAACTGACAGAATAACTTGGCCTACGCCACGATAGTTCCACTCCGTACTATCCACAAGCCAATGGTCTAGTTGAAGCCATTAACAAAGTTTTAGTCACCATGATTAAATGAATCATTGGTATTCACAAGACGAATTGGCATTCCATGTTATTTTCAGCGCTTTGGGCATATCGAACCTCAGTCAAAACATCAACGGGTTTCACTCCTTTTCAACTGGTTTACGGTTTGGAAGTTGTGCTGCCAATTGAATGCGAAATACCGTCACTAAATTTAGCCGTAGAATTACTTCCAGGCACGTCTGAAGAGGAAAAACGTTTCTTGTACTTGGCCCAATTAGATGAGAATCGACGAAATGCTGCAATAGCAAACGAGGCTCATGTTAAAAGGATAAAACCTCAGTATGATAGAAGTGTGACCCCTCGAATTTTTTCAGAAGGAGACCTAGTTTTACTTTATGATCAAGCTAACGACAAGCTAGGAGCTGGAAAATTCGTGCCTATGTGGCATGGTCCTTACATTGTGAAACGAAAGTTAGCAAAAGGGGCCTATGAGTTGATAGATTTTGACGGTGTCCCTTTGGATAAACCTAGAAATGGGCTTTATCTAAAGCGATATTATGCTTAAATGAGGTGTGGAGATTTTTTGTTAGTTTAGATTTCTTTACTGCTGGTGTGTTTTAGATTAGAAAAGTGTGCCTAGTTTAGAAGTGTGTTTTTGTCACTATTCCTGCTTATCTGAGTTTTACTCTTGATATTGCAGATGTTGACGTCTCTTCAAACCTACATTGGTTTTGCTGATGGTGCTTGTCGTAGTACACGGAACATTTCTTCCACAACTTGGGTTATCTATTCACCCTCTGACGAGTTAGTATCCATGCATGGGGTAAGCCTTGGTCAAACAACAAATAACATTGCCGAGTATAGTGCAGTGATTGAGTTATTGTCTGAGTCCATATCATTTGGAATTCGGAGTTTGATTGTAAGGTTGGATTCTAAACTTGTTGTATTACAGCTTAACAAGGTTTATACCATTAGAAATCCAGTGTTATTAAGGTTGTTTTTAAGAGTTCGTCTCTTGGAACGTGAGTTTGATTACATTGAATATCAGCATATTCCAAGACATTTAAATACATTAGCAGATTCAATTGCTTCTAGTATGATAAATAGACATTTGCAATAATCAAAAGCAGTAAAACAAACAACATTCACATATGTACACAGATAGCCCACAAATAGTGATATATCATAGTATAGGTTTGTTTTTCAAAAAATTTACATCGTCTTCGATCATAGGTTGGAAACACCTTATGATCGGCAAAAATGATAATACAAGAGTCAAAAATATGAGTCTACACGATCATCCCATCACTGATGGTGATCACGATAAGAAACCACTGTCCGAGCTACCCTGCATAGTAACCTCTTGAAAGGTCCTGGAACTCCAATCACATATCTTTGCAGCCTGAGAGGAATGTCATCTATACTGGTCTCTGGAATATCTAGAGTCAAACGCTCTAGTTGATGCTTCAAATCAGTCAAAATCTCCACTGATTGGCCTGCTGGGGCTGGTGCGGGCGCAACTGGTTGTCTCCTCTCGAAAGGTTGGAGATGAGCTGGTCGATGTGGACCCACGTCTGTATTCAAAAAAAATTTGGTTATTAGTTTTCTAAGACGATAAAAAATTAAAAAATTAGAACTTAGCAAACATTGAAAAATAATTTTACCTGAATCATCCCACTGTTCCCCTGCAGGGAGAGTCATCTCTCTATCGCCGCGGAAATCTATCCCGGCATACGAAAAATCCTCTATCATAAAAACTTGGCGATCCAGCCAACGAAAATATGAAGAAGGGAATCGCACAATATCAGTACCCTCAATAGCATGACAGGCCATCAACGCGGACCAACGAACCATTCTCGGTTCTCGAGGTCGACCGACATCAACAGCAATACTCTGTGGAGCTAATAGGGGGATCCTCTCCAGAGCAAAAGAAACAACAATGGATCCGTATCCAAATTTATTTAGTTTCCCATTTTTTGCTCTGGTTAGTTGGCCTTTTACATTGGCCAACACAGCTTCACACCAGTTAAAGATGGTGCCGCGATAACAGTCCACGGCAATGCACATTTGGGAACCAGTAGCCACATGAAGCACAGCACTCCCACATAGTTTGGTAACAGTAAAATATATAACTTTCAACTCAGGATGGATGATGTGTTTTATGTCAATTCGTTTGTCCCGAGGATTTGCCTGATCATTGCAGAATTCTAGTTGGAGACTAGCGACAGTCTGGCCACCTGGCCTAGTCCCAAACAAAGAAACATGTTCGCCCCTCTTGGACAAACCAGTCAAGAAGTATATATCCTCCAGCTCAATCTCGAGCCGGTGGCCACCAATGAAGAAGCACTGGTCCTCTACATTCCATCTGTTTACCAACCATGTTAAGAGTTCCACTTGTTCCCTCATGCCAGAGATGGCCCAAAATTTGTATAAACCACATGCTTTTAATGCCCTTTGTGTGGGCAAATGAAGTATGGTGGCTTCATCCACTTCCTCATGCTCACGTTCTCGCCAGATAAGCATCTTGTTACTCCTACAATACAGAAAAAGGCAAGTTAGAATAGTTTTATTTGAAAAATTTTGGCAAATTAATGAGAAATCATTGTTTTAAAATGAACCGCGCGGGTACCGCACCCGCTCTTCGTAAACAGAGTGTAGGTCCGCACACGCAGTGTGTTCTGGGTGCGTAACCCACGACTTTTTCTTTGTAAGAAAAAGTCGGGGTCCGCAGGTAACATGTGTCCCACCTGCGGACCCCGCGGGCGAAATTTTTTAACCATTTTTGCCCCAAAAATTCAAACTAAAGCCTAAAAACAAATTTGAAACAGATGAAAAACAAGATAGAGAGGTTGTGGATTACCTGGGACTGACGGTTCTCGATTCCAACGGACGAATTTTCCAGAATCTTCACGGGAACTTTCTTATCCAAAAGCTTTTTACTTTTCACTCTGAAACTGAACGGTAAAAATGAAATTGAAAAAGTCCTTTTTATAATTTTTTTCGAATGGATGAATTTTTAATTTATTTATTTTTCACTTTAAAAGGGTATTTTTGAAAGCATTTTTACTTATCTTAAACAGGTATGTGTAATGTTTTAAGTTTTTGTGCAGAAACTGGATTTTTCAGGTGAACTGATCGTTTTTCAACAAAGAGCATACTTTTATCACTTTTTCGGACTCTTTCAAAAATTTTACGAAAAAGCGAAACCTTGGAGTCCTCTTTTAAGCCCTTTTCAGACTCTCTAAATATGAAAAGATTGCTGAGTACTTGATTATTCGAACTCGTTAAAGTAAATGAATGATCGTCCTTTCAGTATAAGTTTACCCCTTTTACGGACTGAAATGGACTATTTACGAAAAAGGTATACGTTGACTAAATACGGTCAATAGAGTTCTCTCCCGCATTATTTTATCCTTTTTCGGGCTCGAGAGACTAAATTTACGAAGAAGAACACTCATGGAGTTTTCTTAAGTTTTTCTTCTGACTCCCTAAAACTGAAAAACACCGAGTTTCTCCTATACTGGACTCGTTAAAACTTAACAGTAAAGGACCTGTTTAATTTTTCAACAGGAACGAACCACTCCTTCTTAGGGTTCAAATTTTAAACTAAGTTGGACTCATCCGAAGGATGAGCTTATAATCAAGCAAATGTTATCCTCCTCAAGCTTGTTAAAAATAAAGAGGTACTTACCAGAAATGGTGGGGGGAAAAGAGAGAAAAATGGGCGTGTTTGTTGTATTTTAAATTTTTGAAAATTCAGTCAACCACTTTTGAACACGACACTTTTGTTCACCTGGGTTGGGAAATCCTTTGCCTAACAGTTAATCAAACCATATTGAAAGTCTTCAGCTGGTTTCTGGGTATTAGCTTTGGGTCAATTGTTACCAAACCATCTGTAGTGTCGTTATGTGTTCAAGAGAACAGTTCAAATAAACCATTCATCTGCAAAATATCTGTCATCCATTTTTTGACCATCCCTGAGTCAGTCCTTGCTAATATATTTTCAAAACTTGATCTATGATTTCGTGTTACGGGCTTGCCTACGACAGATCACTTTCTATCGACATCAGCACATTATCTAGGAAGTTGATCCAGAAATCGTCAGTACCTTGAAATCTGCATGCCTTGATGGCAGGTTTCTCGCCTTCGATGACAGGTTGCATCATTGACCTTCGATCGAATGATTTCGTGAGATGTTCGACTTCAGCTCATTCATTCACATTTCATGGATTGTACTGAGTACTTTGAGAGCCATTGACATTATTGGTGGTTTCTCTCACACTTGTTAACAGTTCACATCATTAACTGGTAATCAAGTGGTTTCTACCATGTTCGAATTCAACACATTTATTCACATGGATAGAATCGTACTAGTTCAAGATGCGGAAATCAAGACCCTGGATCTAGTTTCCACCATCCAGGCTGCGAGGAATTTTGTTGTCATCTATAGAGTAGACTATTTATAAATAGATGGCTGCATCCATACTGTGTCTACATATATCTGTACTATGATGTATTCAAAATCATTCCTGTATCAGAACGATTTGAGTTAGTTTCTAGTTAGTTTTAAATATGAGCATGGGAATGCCTACCTCAGTGATGACATATATATGTATATATTTTGCATTGAATATTTTTACAGGTTCCGACTGGGGTGTCCACAGGATGATATTTTGAAATGATAAAGTACTGCAGTCTTCATATATGACAGACTTTAGCTTCATCTATTCCAGACTTTGCACTTTAGGGGGCAATTTGTTACACTAAAATCTGTCATCCTGACATTTTACTATGAGTATGAGCTCATTATTACTCATACTTCCTCCTTTTGCAAGTCTAACATATCAACTCCTCATGTCAAGCTTTCAAAATCAGAGAAAAATTCCTAAAAATCCCCTAAACATTGGTATCGCACTTTCTCTATTCATTACCTGCAGTCCCGCACCTAAAGTTCAGCTTGCCTGCGGAACCATATCGCACTTTATTTGTGTTATGGGTGCGGACCTCTGTAAAACACAAAAAGGCGAGAAAGTAAAGATAAAAAGTTGATTTCAGATGAATTCTAGAAGATTCTAGATGGGAATTTTCAGGAATGGATACGCTTTGAGAAGGTTCATGCATCCCTCACTTGATGGAGCTAACCCCTCGATGTAAGGAGCTAATCCCTTTGAAGGAGGATTCTATCCCTTCATATTTGGAACAGAAAACCTCCTCTTTTCCACTATAAAAAGAGGCCTTGGGTAGCCTCAAAGGGAGTTCAAGCTTAAGATATTTGAAGTTAAATGTTGTTGAGATTCAGACTCAGTTAACTAAGACTTTCTGTGAGGTTAAATCACTCATCTCTATATGTCTTGGTTCAAAGAGTGCAATGCTTGTCAAATTAGAAGAGATTCCTGCTTCGGACCCCAGGAGGACCTGCACAACATCAAGGCACAGGTTGTAAAGGTTTTCTTTATTTGAAGTTAATACAAATATACTCATTTCTCTCATTAAACTATCTATTCATGGTTTATTTCATAAATTCCTTGATCATTATGATGAGTATGGTTTATAATAATGTCTATACAGGTGCTGCGTAATCTTTTTGCTTGTTTGTGACTGCAGATTCATGAGGAACGTTCTTTCAGTGCACGGGAAGGACTTCAACGAAATCAAGCAAGCGATGGACATAAGGTAGGCCTTACACCTATATAGTGTTTTTATGAATCTTATATGCTTAGAGAGAGATTAGTATAATTGGTTGTTTGTTGCTAGTTACTTTTAGTACTAGAGAGATCAGTCTTGTCCGCAAGACGGATTAATCTACACAACAGTCCCCACAACCATAAAGTAGTTGCAAGGATTTCTTGGGTTAACAGGGTATTATCGCAATTTTTTTAAGAATTATGGGAGAATAGTAGCACCTCTAACAACATTATTGAAGAAAGATGGATTTTCATGGACTCCTAAAGCAAGTAAGGCCTTTGAACATCTTAAAGATTCAATGTGCCTAACACCGGTCTTAGCTATGCCAGACTTCACAAAAACCTTTATTGTGGAATGTGATGCCTCAGGAAATGGAATTGGTGTTGTTTTAATGCAAGAAGGAAGACCCATTGTTTTTTAAAGTCATCCAATTAAAGGAAAGTATTTACAAAAAGCTATTTATGAGAAAGAAATGTTAGCAATACTGCATGCAGTAAAGAAATGGCGAACTTACCTAATGGGAAGACACTTCAAGGTAAAAAATGATCATGATAATCTTAAACACTTTTTGGTACAAAGACTATCTTCAGAAGAGTAGAAAAAATGGGTCACAAAGATGTTGGGTTATGACTTTGAAATAATCTACAAAAAAGGGAAGCTAAATGTTGTTGCAGATGCACTCTCAAGAAATAATGAACAGGTGGAAGCATTGCTTTGTGCCATTTCTATTATCCAACCAGATTGGATAACCGAAGCAAGGGATGAATGGAAGAAGGAAAAAGAAGTGTGGACACTCATTCAAAAGTTGTAGCAAGATCCTAGTACATCTGAAACATTTAGTTGGAAAAATGATTCCTTATGGTACAAATATCGCGTATATATTTGTAAGAATTCCAAACTAAAACAAAATATTCTCTTGGAATTGCACACTTCTCCTTCAGGAGGACACTCGGGATTTTTAAAAACTTACCACAGGGTGAAGAAAGAATTTTTTTGGGATGGCCTTAAATCTGATATTCAAAATTTTGTGGCAGAATGTTTGATTTTCCTGCAGAATAAAGTTGAGACAATTAAGACCCCGGGTCTTCTACAACCTTTATCCATTCCATGTCAACATTGGGAGGAGATTTAAATGGATTTTATCATAGGTTTACCTAAATCCGAAGGAAAGAGTGTCATCATGGTGGTAGTTGATAGACTTACCAAGTATGCACACTTTTGTGCATTATCTCATCCATTTAAAGCAAGTACAATTGCTACTACATTTATGGACACAATTGAAAAGCTACATGGAAACCCAAGGGTTATTGTGAGCGACAAAGATCCCATTTTTACTGGAAATTTTTGGACTGATTTATTTTCTTGATTGGGTACTCAATTAGCTCATAGATCATCTTATCATCCTCAATCAGATGGTCAAACTGAGATACTAAATAAATGTTTGGAAGGATATCTTCATTGTTTTGTATCTGATAAACAAACAAATGGGTCAAGTGGTTACCTCTCGCTGAATGGTGGTATAACACTTCCTTCCATACTGCGGAAAAAATGACCCCATTTATGGCACTTTATGGATATCATCCACCATCCATCACATCATCTTTAAGAAAAAATTCGAAGGTTCAAGCAGTGGAAGATCACATCGAGCATCAACAAGAAGTTCTCCAACTCTTAAAGGATAACCTGAATTTGGCACAAAATCGAATGAAACAACAAGAAAATCAACATCGCAGCAAGAGAATTTTTGATGTAGGAGACTGGGTATTTTTATGGTTACAACCATACAAAAAAATTTCCCTCAAGCAAGCTAAGAAGGATAATAAATTATCGTCAAAGTATTATGGTCCTTACAAGGTGTTGCAAAAGATTGGTACTATGGCATACAAATTGGAACTTCCTGCTTCTTCACGAGTGCATCCAGTTTTCTATGTTTCATGCTTAAAGAAGGTTATAGGTGAAAATATTCTAGTTCAAACAATATTTCTACAACTTGATGAGGAATGAAAAATCATATTGGAACCTGAAGCGGTCATGGAAACAAGAACTCGACAGCTACGAAATCGATAAATTTTAGAGTATCTCATCAAGTGGAAGAACTTACCCACTGAATATTCTACATGGGAGAATGATAATTTTATACAGAAGCACCCAGAGCTACTCAAGCATTGAGGACAACACTTTTTTGAAGGAGAGGGGCATGTTAGGTCCCTGTATTACTAGTAAAGTCCCTTATTGTTGTTAGTGTAACCCCCTTATTGTTATTATTGTACCCCTGTAAACCCCATATTGTTATTATTGTGCCCTTAAATTATTATTGTTAGGTTGGCTAGGATTACATTGTGGCCCCATGGACTTCTATATATAGAGAGGAGGTTTTGTAATTTGTATCATCCAAGAATTTTTCATTCATGTAATGTATTGGAGGTTTCCCCCTCGAAGTGGCTTATTTCTAAGGCGTTGATATGTCTTTTCTTCTATTTTTGGAGCTAGTTTCACAACAGGATATCTTCGTTGTTTTGTATCTGATAAAAAAACACAATGGTTCAAGTGGTTACCTCTCGCTGAATGGTGGTATAACACTTCCTTCCATACTACAGCAAAAATGACCCCATTTATGGCACTTTATGGATATCATCCACCGTCCATCACATCATCTTTAAGAGAAAATTCGAAGGTTCAAGCAATGGAAGATCAAATCGAGCATCAACAAGAAGTTCTCCAACTCTTAAAGGATAACCTAAATTTGGCACAAAATCGAATGAAACAACAGGCAGATCAACATTGTAGTGAGAGAATTTTTGATGTAGGAGACTGGGTATTTTTATGACTAAAACCATACAAACAAATGTCCCTCAAGCAAGCTAAGAAGGATAATAAATTATCGCCAAAGTACTATGGTCCTTACAAGGTGTTGCAAAATATTGGTACTATTGCATACAAATTGGAGCTTCCTGCTTCTTCACGAGTGCATCCAGTTTTCCATGTTTCATGCTTAAAGAAGGTTATAGGTGAAAATATTCCAGTTCAAACAATATTTCCAGAACTTGATGAGAAAGGAAAAATCATATTGGAACCTGAAGCAGTCACAGAAACAAGAACTCGAAAGCTATGAAATCGATCAATTTCAGAGTATCTCATCAAGTGGAAGAACTTACCCACTGAAGATTCTAAATGGGAGGATGAGAATTTTATACAGAAGCACCCAGAGCTACTCAAGCGTTGAGGACAACACTTCTTTGAAGGAGAGGGGCATGTTAGGTCCCTATATTACTAGTAAAGTCCCTTATTGTTGTTAGTGTAACCCCCTTATTGTTATTATTGTACCCCTATAACCACCATATTGTCATTATTGTGCCCTTAAATTATTATTGTTAGGCCGGCTAGGATTACATTCTGGCCCCACTAGGATTACATTGTGGCCCCATGAACTCCTATATATAGAAAGGAGGTTTTGTAATTTGTATCATCGAAGAATTGTTCATTCATGTAATGTATTGGAGGTTGCCCCCTCGAATTGGCTTATTTCTAAGGTGTTGATATCTCTTTTCTTCTATTTTTGGAGTTGGTTTCCCAACACTCTTAGAATTCCACACATTAAATTTTATCCTTTGCCTTTAATATACATCATTATATTCCACATGATTATGTGGCATTACACATGGACACATATTGACCATTATGATGACACTTGTACAAGTTACAACTTGACAATGATGGAATTCATGATGAGGTGGCAATGCCAAGCTTCCTTCCTTACTACTTCATCTTGCATTCTTTATGGTAGATCTTTTCTATGCTTCCTCTTCTTGAAGGATCTAATTTTTTCTTCTCCTTAACCTTACAAAGGGTCTTGGATGAGCTTTGTAATCCTCTGTGTCATCATTCTTAAAAAAATCTATTTTATCACTACTTATTTCATGGAATGATAAGCTCACGATAGCCCTGTGAGAGGGTTAAAAGAAGGAGGATCGATTAAGAGGGTGAAGTCAAACTCATCAATGGCTTAGGAAGGCTCCAATGTTCATTTTTACTATGCTAAAGGCAGCGAAAGGTCAAGCCTCACAAGAGGCCTTCAAGGTGCGCTTGTGCACTCAAGAAATATATATATATATATATATATATAGAGAGAGAGAGAGAGAGAGAGAGAGAGAGAGAGAGAGAACTAAAGGGCGCAGGGCGTAGGTATGAAGCATGAAGGAGAATCATTCATTTGTTTAGGGTGTGCTTGTCTTCTCAATGGAAAAAGGAGCACACAGGGGCACACACCAAAGGAACAAGGGACCGAGCTTCACAATTTCAAGAGTTGCATAGATTCCAAAGGTCATAATATAAGTCCATGAGTCATGAGGGTAGCTCAAGAGTCATGGTGATATGAAAGGTCATTCCCCTTGTTATAAAAGCAACCTCATAACTCAAGGAAGGGGGATTTTGGAGGCTTAAACTTTGGAGAGCTAGTCTTGGCTTCTCTACTTGCCATAAGAGAGAATAACTATTCTTTACATAAGCAAGAAGTATATTAATGTTCCACTATTGGAAATGGGGCCTCATCATTCTAATTGTGTACTTGGATATTTCACCTAATTGAAACTCAATGAGACAACACATTTTGATGCATGTATCGTGAATTTTTTAGGACTATTCTTGGGATGTTTGTGGTATATGTTATGTTCACATGTACTAAGGAAATTGAAATAATTCAGTGGATTGGTACTTATCTTGTTGAATGTGTCTTGTATTTATTATAATAATAATTATGTGAACTATTTTTCTAATGAATCATTGCATGCTCTTGTGTGTCTCTCTTAGGTTAGTACTATTACTCCCTTCCATAGACTCACTCTCGTCTCCCACTCGTGAAGGTGTCCTTTTACACATTACAATCGGTGTTTCACAATGTCAATGTACTTGTTTGGTCAAGTTTTATATATATAATCTCTTATGTTATCTATTAAATCCAAGTCAAACCTTTTTGTTATGGTTTTCGAGCTAATACTCCAAATAGGGCTCCAATTCCAAGCAATGTGAGTTTTAATTAGGACTCCACATTGGGGAGACTCCCTATATGTTGGCCATATCCAGGAACGTCAACATTATAGCACTAGAAGGAGGGCCAAATGAAAATTTATGCCCATTGAGTCTATGTTGAATCTCTTATCTTTAATGTCTCTTTACCAAATCATAATCTTGAAGTGATTTTATAACCTATCTCCTGGTAAAATTTCAATCTCTGTGGAAATTGTTCATGTCTTGTATCCATTCAGGTTTGATGGCGAGAGTGGTACATTTCTATCCAAACACATAAATGATTCTCTTTGGTTTTGTAAATCTCATGAAATTGATGATGAATATGTTATATGTATTTTATTCACCCTCACCCTTAAAGGTCGTGTTGATCGATGGTGTCAAACCTTACCATTTGCCTCTATCCATTATTTTCATCGATTTCTTAAGGAGCTTCATCAAGCTTTTGATAGGTATGATTACTGACATGTTTTTAAAAAAATCAATCATCTTAGAATGGAACCTAATTAATCAGTTGAGGATTTTTCTAACAGATTCCTTCACTTATGTTGTGATTTTCCCGAAGAATATATGGATTGGTATTTATTTAAGAAAAAGTTTGAACATTTCATTTGGATCTCTTTGAATCAATGTGAATCTAAAACCCCAGATATTCCTATTCTTACAACTTCCAAAAATTTTGAGACACCTCCAATTTCAAAGGAGTAACCTACTATTCCTTTTGTTCATTTTCCTCCTCCTTTCCCAATACCAATCGGGGTGCCTATACGTATTAATGATTAAGTTGGGAAATTTGGGAATCAAATTGATAATCCATCTTCTCGACCTGCTTTCACTTTTCATGATTCATATCCATTGGAGGAAACCTTGGAATGGTTCATGAAGCCTATGGTGAAGATTTATATTTACATTCCTCAAGATGATACTATCACTCAGAGCTCTAGTCTTGAATATTATTTGGATTCCTGTCACCCTCTATCATTCCCTTCTCATGATCCCATGCCCTGTGATTTTCTTGATAAACCTCTTCCAAATATAAACAGTGATTAGGTGCAAGGTAATCTCTCTTCACAGGCAGAGGAGCATGAAAGTGAGGATTCTTTTGATATTTCTTTTCTTTTCCAAAATCCTCCATGTAAATATTGTGTTCTTCCATCCTTGGTTGATTTTGGATCTAGCAATCTTGGTGATGAATTAGATGGAATTGATTTTCCTAATCAATCTGAAGTCTTGGATAACCTTCATTATGTTGACTATGACACCATTATTGTATGTGATGATGGTTTCCTAAGTGCACCATTCGATATTTCGGTTTCTCAAGAAGATTGTAATTTGGAATATTTAGATTCAGAATATAATTTGGTTAAAGAATATGTACTTATGGAAGCTTCCTCTTCACCTCACTATATTGTGTGCCTTATTATTGGTAATGCATTAATTTGTGAAGGGTATACTCCATGATCTTCAAGTTCATCATCTAATGAGTTAGGTTTTTAATTTACACAGGGTAGTGAGATCATATGTCTTTAACATGAAGGTAATAAAATCATTGACTAGTATCATTCCCATCCCTTGTCATTTCCACTTTGGCATGAAGAAAATTCTTCTATTTAGGTTACTCATGAGATTCATTCAATCTTTTCATACTTAGATGTGAAAATAGAAGAACCTTATGAATTGGGTAATTTTTTTGTTGAAGATGTAAATTCTAACCAAATTGTTGATGTATATAGATTCCATTTGGGTAGTAGTGAGCTAGTTGAAATTATTGGTGATGGTTGTCGACACACCATGCATGATATGATTCAATTTTCAAAATGCAATTCTAAAATTATTGAAAGTTTTGGGACTCACTAGGAATTCGAGGCACTTCAAATTTTGTTGATGTTTATGTCAGGTCCTCGTGAATCTAGTAAGATACATAAACTAATTAAGATTTTGATTTTATCACAATTTTTTTTCCTTTGCATGGTTTCTGTTATCACTTCACTGGATCTCTGAGGCTGAGAAGAGACCAGCAAAGGTAACCACAAACAAATATTTCTCCAGGTAGCTATCCATACAAGGCAGGAGAGGGCTCTCTCCAATGGATCTCAGCCAAGATGACTATATCAATGAGATATTAGGCTAGGTATAGTAGCACAGGGGTTTGATTTATTTAATTTTGAAGTGTTGGATGGTGAATAGGTTAGGGAAAACAAGGATTAGAATTGTAGGGATCTGATGGAGCAAGGTAGGTAAGAAGTTCAACACAAAATGTTATCTAATGAAGTGGTATAGACTTCTAGGTTTTTAGAAAAGAGCATAATAAATATGAATTCTTCCCTACTAAGAAGAAGATTAAACAAACTGTAATTATTCCTCAAAAACAGAGCATAAGGTTAATGAAGTCTGTCTTTCAGACATAGGAAACAATTACATTTAGAAATGGAATGAATATGAATCACAATACATTCACACATTTTCATAACACAATAAGAAACAATTTCAAATCATTTACCACAATAATTCTATCAAAATAGTTGCAACTCAGTCTGTTATTACTTGCCCAAATTCTGATTACAAAAGTGTTCCAAGATCAATCCAACAACATCTGACCATTGCAATATCAAAATGAATGAAAGATATAAGCTAAATACTACTCCTCCCACTCTCATGGGTCGAATCCTGACTTATGGAACCGATCCCCAAATTTTTCAACTGGAAACCCAAAAACTAGGGAGGTCAACAAACTCATCCCTAACTTTGGTGAAATTGATTCATTTGTCTCAAAAATACATTTTTATCAAATGTATCTACCTCTAGTAACTAATAGTGACATAATTACATTTACATGAATCAATTACATCAGTAAAATACATCAAATCCATTTACCAACTAAGAAAAATTCAAAATCTGGAAAATATTAGTGAACTGGAAAAAGTGCAGTGCCACTGGAAAAAGCGCAGCGCCCTTGACAAAAGCGGAGCACCCTTTGGCAAAAGCGCAATGCCATTTTCTAGCTCACTTTTGGATGAATTCTCGAACTCAAAATTGATCTCATGATAGCTCGTTCGAAATATATCTCTATCTGATATACAATGGACCTATCAAGGACTTAAAATGATAAGGTATAGCTCCTCAAAAATCAATTCTCACATGAATTGTCAAAAAATGCAGAATGGGGGTGCAAAATGTGCAGTGTGCTCTTGCAGGCCACTGTTGGAGGCCTTCATAAACTCCAAATTGAACTCAGTATATCTCATTGGAAATATATGGATGTCTAGTTATCATTTGACTCATCAAGAAAGTCATTTGGACATTCCATCAGGGAGAAAAATTGATCTTCCCAAGACTACTCCAGAAGTGTAGCAACTCTCTTATAGAAACTATATTTTTAGCATTCCTCCAAAACCATAACACCTGTGTAAACACTGAAGGAGGTTTTTCTTCCTTGGTATATGATTAACAAAAACCTCTTTCATTTTTTTAAATTCATCGTCATTGGGTCAAAAACATACTTTGAAGCAAAATGGGCCCTATGTGTACCAAATGATTTGTCCCTTGGAATGACTTCTTGAAAAATGATGGAGACATGATTTTTATGAGTTGTAACAGCCTCATAATTTCTTATATGACCTCCCTTATGCCTCCTCTTATCATATTTATTTGATTCCATAGAAAGCTCTAGCTCAATGGGAGAGGAAATTAGGGCTTAGTGTAGGCAAAACATGGGATTTGGGAAATTTATAAGAATGAAGGGAAATAAATGGGATAGGAGGCTTCTAAATTCTTAGGAAAATTTTTGGAGGTAGGGAGGGATGTTAGGAAGTAGGGGAAAGTGTAATTTCAAGGATTGAGTGAGGGGAAGGGGTCCAAAAGAGAAAAACATAGGCCTAGTCTAGAAAATGTCAAATTGTAGCGATAAGCTAGGGTTTGTGGAAAAATGATGATTTTGAGGGATAGGAGTGATGGGAAGTGTTAAGGAATATATATTAAGGATAGGGGAAGGTGTCAGAGCATCAGGATACAATTTTTTTTTGTGATTTAACCATGGAATTCATGAAACCAATAAAAATTCCCTCAAAACCCTAGGAGAGGGAAATGAGCTTTCCAAGCACAACTGAGAGACAAATATGGTAAACACAAAGCCACTTACTTGGAAATGATAGTTTGGAACCTGAAATTGTTGAAGCAACCTTTTGCAATGATGATTTGGGTACCCTTGGGAAAACACAACTCCCTTTGGAAAAAGCATGGCACAAGAGGAAAACTTGTCTTTTGATGGCATAAAATGGCCTTTGTGAGATTGGGAGTGAGTTTTCTTGGTAGAGAGTTGTTCTTGAATTTGGAATGAGAAAATTAACTTGATTTTTAATTTCTTTGTAGTTTTGAAAACCAATTTTCTCCTTTGGTGGTGTAGTGGACCCACCACATACTTTCACATTCTGATTTGAACTGGAGCCTTAGAACTTAGTTGCATATAATCCATCATAATTAAGATAAAAAAAATTCTTTTAAAACCTTTGTTGAAAACCTTTTACTATTAATACTCCTTCAAAAGATGAATTTGATGGTGAAATGACCTATTTTCATGATTTTGACCCTATGAACTAATGATGACAAAACATGGAAGAATGAGTTGAATGATGACCATGATGAATATGGGACTCTTTCAACAATGAATGACCTAACCATGATGATTTCCATTGGCCATGGAGGTGAAAGGATTAATAATGATCTAAATACCCTTATCAGTGACCAAAATTTTGCATGATGACCTAATGGAATGACAAAAATTTCTGAATGGAACCCTAATATGATATGAAAAGATATTTTTTGATCACTGGTGGCAGGATGCAAATGCTGACATTAACATTGGCTCCAGCTGGAGGATGAAAACTCCTTGGAGGTCTCAAGAACACCATATACCAAGTAGCCTATCCATTGGGCATGGAGTCAAAAGCTTAAAAACAAACTAAATAATGAAATATTGATATAATAAATTGACTCAAAAATAAATGAAAACTTTTGAAAATAACAAAAAACCAATGAAACTTTATGGCCTTCACCTCGGGCTCTAAGCCTCAGTGATTCTCCACTTCACACTTTGCTGAAAACTGAAATTGAAAGAAACTTGTTGCTGAAAACGAAATCAAATCAAACTAAAATGATACCAACCTAATATAATCTGTTTCACAATTGTTGATTAGGTGAAATGATACTTCCAGTGTAACCAATCCAATAGATAGCTACTTACTGAAATTCTGCTCTCACTTTCCTCGAGCAGTCATAATGATGTATATTTAGGCAACTCATAATAAAAACTAAAACCAAGACTTATGCTGACAAATAAGACAACATTCATCTTCTCCAATGCTTGCAAAATACTGCCAAAGGGATCTTGAAAATCATGAAGCATTTCCTTTTGTGGATCAAAAAAAGGAGATGAATAAGCATTATTCCCATATGGTTGTAACAAATTTGCAAAAGGATCCTCCATAATATTTTTAACAACATAATTTTCCACATTTATGGGATCCGGGAAAAACTCCTTTTCATCAGCAGACTTTTCATTTTTTGAACCTTGAGAAAGATTTGTATCTACAAGGGGCTCTAAAACAACTTATTCTTTATCAACTCTCTCCTCTTCATAATCACTTGGAAACTGGAAAGACTGTATAATAACATCATCATTCTTAATGGATGGAATATGGATTTGAAAATTTAGAATCTGATTTATTTCTTCTTCAGTCAAAGGAGGAAGTACTCTTTGTTTTCTTTGGATGAAATAGTAATTGTCTTCTTTCCCTCCTAAAGATTCATAAGGATGTTGAATATATTCCTTAATCTCAAGAAAGGAGCATATAAATTTTCATCAGACTATTGATTTATTTCATGTGGTTTCATTTGACTATCAAGATGAAAAATTATTTCATCTTCAAGCAAAGGGGAAGCTATTATATTTTGAATATGATCTTGTGTATCAAAGTGACCAGCTTCTTCAGATTGATGTTTAAGGGAGAAATCATAGAAGGCTTCAATGATTTCTCCATCATTCATGTATTCGATATCATCAATACCCTCAAGATATGCAATAAAAAATCCACTATAATCACAATAGCTTTGTAAGAGAGATAAATAAAGATTAGACTTCACATAATGTTTGGAAAACATCTTATGGAAATCTTTAAGAGAACATAAGCTCTTTTCTAGTAACCCTTCATACCATACCCTAGCTTTATCTTCAAGAGTAGCCATAAAAACTTTCATGAGAAAGTCTTTATGAAACTCAACTCGTAGTCTACATACATGTACATGAAACTTTACTAAATGCAGATCAGCATCATCTTTCTTTTCATCTCTGAATATGGGAAGATGTGTAAACCAGTCAACATAAGGCATAGGATTTGGAAATCCATGGATTTGAGATCGATCCATAGGAGCATACCTGGGGATTTTTCTTGCAGTAGAACTCATCTCGGCAACAATGAAGTCACCAATAAGTCTATTAAAATTACTGGCTCTTGAAAAGTGGAGTCACCATGAAAATTAAGCTTGTATTCTTCGACACTGGAGTCGCCAGGTGCATTAGGGGAATTTTGAGATCTAAGATGGGACTCATAAGAAAAATGTACAACCAAAATAAACTTAATAAGACCCAATAGGATTCAAGATGATGATTTCAACCATGGGGGATCATTCACCATTTTTTAAGTGAAAGGGTAAAAAGATTAAAAAATAATAAAATAATAAAACTATTTTTTCAACTCGTATTTTCAACTTATCTCCCAAAGTTTTTACACTACAAGGAAAAGACCCTGTAGCATATTTTTTTGAGGAACCCCTTATAAAAATACCCCAGACATACATTTCTAGTGGAGGTTACTAGAGGAGGTTGGCGGGCGGAGGTTTTTGCGGATGTATTTCGTCCGATGCGCTTATAACCGTAAAACGCACAGGTGCGTTCAACACGAGAAAGCACCGGTGTGCACAAAAAATTGGCACAATGGACACCGTGTGCTCTGTACACACCCACCTAGTGTGTTTCATTTCTGTAGCGCATTGGTCGTTTACAACACTTCCGGATCGGTGCCTCATAAAAAGCGCACGAAAACAAAAACCACCCAGTGTAGAATGACAAAAACGCATTGGTGCTCCCTTAAAATATCATGAACCAGAACAAGGTTAAATAGTAAAAAAATTACGGCCAAAAAACCACACAAAACATTGGCACACCGAACACCGGTGCTCCATACACAACTGCTCGATGCATTGTATTTCTCTAGCGCACCAGTTCTTTACAACACTTCCGCACCGGTGCCTCATAAAAAGCGTGCGAAAACAGAAACCACTCGGTGCGAAATTAAGAAAACGCATCGGTGCGCCCATAAACCCCACGTAGCAGAACGAGGTTAAATAAAAAATAATAATTACGGCCAAAAAAATGCACAAAACATTGGCACACCGTACATAGTGTGCTCCGTACACACCCACTCGGTGCATTTTATTACTGTAGCACACCAGTGCTTTACAGATCATCCGCACTAATGCCTCATAAAAAGCGCGTGAAAACAGAAATCGCCCAGCGTGGAATGACAAAAATGCACCGGTGCATCCATAAAACCATGCGCACCAGACCAGGGTTAAATAAAAAAAATTATGGCCAAAAAACTGCAAAAAACATTGGCACACTGGACACCGTGCTCTCCATACACACCGCCCGGTGCGTTTTATCACTGTAGCGCACTAGTGCTTTACAAACTGTCCGCACCGGTGCATCATAAAAAGCACGCTTAAACAGAAACCGCGGTGTGAAATGAAGCAAATGCACCAATGTGCCCATAAAACCCCACGCACCGGAACAGGGTTAAATAAAAAAAAATTACAGCCAAAAAACCGCATTTTTCACTTTTGTCAGTGCTACAGAGCTCTCAAGAACCGGTGTAATTTATCCTTGTCTAAGCCGCCCTGACATTGGTGCTCCCATTGCACTCATTGCACACACTACTGTTGTGCATTTCCCACCAATCTCCAGCTTGAATTTTTCAAAACGGTGGACGAAAATTTTACAGCCAATATGCCTCCTCAACGAGCAAATGTATAGGTATTTTTATTGTTTCTCCATAATTAATCCTTTTAGCGGATTATAATTTCAAATAACCTTAAAATTAACCATTTAAAAGAAAAAATATATATTTTTCGTGGCGTGCGCTCGAGCCGTTCAACTCGCCCCAGTTTGCAGTGTTGTTTGTAAATTTACAGGCCGCACCGTAGCCGGTGCTAACAGTATCCGCACTAGTTTCGGGGTGGTACCAATAGGTGCACCTGTTATTTTAAATAAATTTAAAAATTGCGGTGTGGTCATTTACCAGGCCGCACCATTGACAATGTGGAATAGCGGCAACACGGTGCGTTGACTAAATTATCTGCCCCGAGGCAGGTAATGTTGTCAGTGCACTGCATACCGCATTTCAACATGGTCAACGGTTCGGCCTAGTAAACCAGTGCTAATGGTATCCGCATCGGTTCCAGGGCGATACCAAAGGCGCACCATGTTATTTTCAGTTTTTTTTTTTAAATGCGATGCATTTGGTTATCCGGCCACACCGTTGACCTAGTGGAATAGCGGTGACGCGTGCGTTGACCAAAATAGAAGCCCTGGGACAGCCATTTTTGTCAGCACACGGCTTTCCGTATTTCGCCTGCGTCAATGGTGCGGCCTTGTAAAAGGCTGCACCGTTCACTTCACGATGGTAGGAGGTCAGTCCGCTGACTTAAATATATGCCCCGAGGCATAGTTTTTCGTCAGCGTACCACCCTCCTGACACCGTACATAGTCAACGGTGCGCTAAAAAATTTTCTCGAGCACCATCCTCGGGACGCTTAATATTATTAGGTGCACCGACGCTGGTGCGCTCCATAGAAAGATGCGTCGGGACCAGTGCGTGACTGTGTTTTTGGCACATCGACTGTTTTTTATTTTTTTTTCAAAAAAAAATTATATATGTATATTTCTAAATACATGTCTCATTTAATAAAAAAATTGTGTTTAATATGTCAATTATTCAGAGACGTGAAAGGAGAGAAGAGGGGGAATAACAACAACAACAGGCGGGGTAGTATAACATGGTTCGCCTGTGGGAGGAACGAGAGAGAGAGAGAGATGTGTACCCTCTCCCTAGTACAGCAGCTACACAAGGCCTCCTAAGGCAGGTAGGCCTCCTCAAGTTCTATGAGGAGGCTACTTCCCTAAAGGGCCATAGTTTATATTTGAGACATCTTATCCGAAGGTGGAATACCAAGCAATAGGCTTTCCGAGTTGGTATCAACCAGTGTACACACCCACTTAGGAGGATATATATTTCATTACAGGGTTATCGAGGAGAGGGGTGGATTTTTCCTCATTCCCAGAGGTTTCAGCTGGCTGTGTAGCAGGGAATCAGTTATTTTACTCCCAGAGATACATTGGAGAAAATGTATTGTCTCCTGCAGAGTTTCGGGTCGCTGGAGGTCAGTTACGTATTGGTGCATTTGGTAGGGAGGAGGTGAAGCGTCTCTCACTTATCACTTCGATAATTTCGCACAACACTAGTGACGGGAAATGCATTAGTTGCTCGCTTCTATATTATGTTGATTCTTTAGTACAAGAGCCACGACTTGTCAGGTGGTCTGCCATTTTTTTGTGACTGTTCTGTACAGCCTTAGATAGATGTCGTGCTCACGCACAAGGGAGGTTGAACTTCCCTTTTGCTTCAGAGCTTTTTTGTTTATTTTTTGAGAGGTTTCCGGAGACAAGGCCTAATTTTCTTCGATAACCTTGTAGGACAACGTTTAAGGTATTATGCGCATGTGGGGTCAGATGATGCCCAAGAGGGACGAGACTCACTTACCTGTGAGGATATTGCAGGATGCACTGGAGTTGCTAGCTAGTGTTGATTATCATCCCTTCGTTATGGTCCCCTGTCCTTATGCTAGTTTGCATTGGTGAGGGTGTGCCAACATCCTATTCACAGTTGACGAGCCGCCAGATGATAGAGGTAATATTACTATTTTATATATTTAAATTTATTCTAGCATGTTATTTAACTTGGTTTTATTAAATTGTGTAATGAAATTGTCTAATTATTGATGTGTACTTGTATATATTTTGCAGACATTATCTCTTTCGATGGCAAGGAGATGTCGGCAGCACCACATGATCCAGGTGTGGATACTGATGACTATCAGGGCATGCTAGATTCTGAGGAAATTCAGGAGGCCGGTGCTAGGCACGGTCGACTTGACGCTAGATAACGGAAGATAACGGATGTAGTTAGGTGACCAACTCAGTGCATTGATTATTGAGGCAGGCATCAGGCCCGCTCATTACAAAGACATACAGGCCAATGATAGGCTATTACAGATGTGGAGAGGCATGTCGCGTGACATGTACAGCCTAATGCAGCATGTCGTAGGAGTTACGACAGTTGTTACGCGACTAAGGAGGATTGTTGCATGTTATAGGCGTGGTTGAGTTGGCGCAACATGTGATGGATAGTCTACTAGCAGCGACTCATCATCTCATGATCGTTCACCTCACGCCGCGCCAGATGAGCATGAGCCTCCACTAGCATCTAGCAACAGTGATCATGGAGATGAGGCTGGACCATTGGCCACGTCCAGTCAGCAGCCTGCAGCATCCATCAGTACTCATGATCATGAGCAGGCTAGACCATCGACCGTCGAGGCTACACCATTGATTGAGCAGACCTCCACTAGTACTGATATTGATGTTGTACTACCACCAGCTGATCCATGGCATTTATATTACAGTTGTATATTTTTAACATTATATATATATATATATATATATATATATATATATATATATATATATATATATATATATATATATATATATATATATATATATATATATATGGTCCATGTATTTTATGTTCATTTTGCAGTTGTACTTAATTTACATGTTGGTGATCATCATGATGTGTATATTGCTAGGTCATGTTAGATATGTTCATTTAATGTGCAGCTTGCAGATAGATGTGTATGTGATAGCATGAATTATTTGACATGAGACGTATATTTGATGTTTATTAATTAATTTAATTTAAATGATCATGATATTGTAAAATTGTAATATCTATAATTCTAATTGCATGTAAAATTCTAAAATTGTAATGGTATATATGTAAATTTGTAAAATTGTAATTGTAATTGTAATTGTAATTTTTTAATTTGTAAAATTGTAATTGTATATATGTAAAATTCTAAAATTGTAATTGTAATTGTACGTGAAATTGTAAAATTCTAATTCTAATTCTAATTGTATGTAAAATATTTGTAAAATTTTAATTGTATTACGGTGAATTGATTGTAATTGTATGTAAAATTCTAAAATTGTAATTGTAATTTTAATTGTAATTGTATGTGAAATTGTAAAAATGTAATTCTAATTCTAATTCTAATTTTAATTGTAATTGTATGTAAAATATTTGTAAAATTTTAGTTGTATTAATGTGAAATGAATTTATTAAAATTTTTAAATTTTTAAATTTGTAAATTTAAAATAATTGTAAAATAATAAAACTAGAATAATATGAATTATTGTAACATAATAAAGTTTAGAAAATAATGCAAATAAATTCATGTACTTTAGAATTATCATTATTTTATTATGATCTTAGATACAAAAAAAAAAAAAACTAATTTATACAGTATGCCATTGTTTTTGAGATCAACATAATTGTAAATTATCAAGTGAATTATTGATTTTAACATTAACACAATGCAAATCACCAATTAATTCAAAATACATATTATAATGTTTTGAAAAACTCATCTTAAAAAGTATAAATATTGATGAAATAACACATGTACCATATTACTCTCAGTTCTCATGACCACCCTCATTATCTTCCAGCTCGCATGGCATGATAACACTATTGTTCTCAAAAATATGTTTTGATCTAGGTTCATGTGTCAATACGAACCACCAATCCCTATCCAAAACATCTGGGTAAAAAAACACCTGGTTGCAGTGTTTGGGGAAAACATAGGGCTCCTTAGCCTCATCCCACATCTTTCTAGAGTTGATACATATCAGCCTACTATCACAATCTTCCTTTACATTATTCCGATCAAAGGTGTCCCACCACTTGCACCTAAAAATAACACATTGGAAAGAAGAAAAATCCACTTCAATGATCTCTTGTATCTTTCCGACATAACCTAACGTCCCTCATACTAGGTTTTGATCACGGTGGCTAGATCAACTAGATTGATTGAACTTGACTTCCACTCCACAGTCTTGTGTGACTTTTCCAGCATCGGCGTTTTTTGTGCGAAAATGGTGTCCATATGCCCATAGATGGGAACAAATGCACCTATTATAAAAAAGTTAAAAAAATCATAGTGTCATGTGTCTTATAATAACCCAACAGTTAAAATATGAAATGTAGATGTCTTAATATAAGTTTCAAATTTACATATAAATTAAAAATATTATTACTGAGTTCCTGCACCCAATCCCTATGTTTAGCGCATCCTCTTCAGCACACGGGTAACGACCAGTAGCACCGTATTTCTCTCTAACTTGGTCAGCAACCCAACTGTTGGGGCATATTTTTGGAATATTTTCTTTTAAATGATCGGGATAAGGCACACTTCTACCATTCAACCGTCTGAATTCTTTCCTTTCACTATTCCATTTCATCCTCTTTTGTTCATACAATGCAACCCACAGTTGTGTCGCTTCAGAATTGTAAAGAACAAATTTATTAATTGCTTCAATTTCTGCATTCACTGATGAAATCAAACCAAGATTATATAGTACTTAGAGATCAAAATATACATTATATCGAAGTTCAACATGAACATTAATTACTTTTTGTAAATTTGAAAAATTATAAGTCACTTACTCTTTATCAAGCGCTTTTTTCCACTCTTTTGGAGCAACTCCCCTTCTCTTTTGTCTTCATCCCTTTGATCGTCCCAAATCATTGCACCTGGTCTATTGTTGATCTGCTTGATGTACTCACTGGCATAATAGAAAGACTCATACGATATGTACCCCTCTGCCATAGACCCCTCGGGCTTTTCCCTTTGTCGAACAAAACCTTTCAATTTCTTCATGTACCTCTCTAAGAAGAACATCCAATGACAAGAAACCACCCCAGCTAATTCAACCTCATCTACTAGGTGGATTAGAAGATGAACCTGTAATTCCATGAAACTCGTCGGCAATTCCTTCTCAAACATACAAACAATCTCAACTATCTCTTGACGCCACCATGGAATGCTAGCCACATGAATCTCCTTTGATGTGATCCAACGTACAAATGTAGCTAATTTAGATATGGCACGTCTTAGGTCTTGAGGGAATTCTTGTTTCACACACCCATGCATGAACAAAGGATAATTACACTGCAAAGTTATAACCACGTGCAATAATATACAAAATTAGTTATGTTTTATGATCCTTGCATGGGATAAAATTTATTAATATAAAAAATAATAAAATCATGCCTTTGACATTATACATACTCTTAGAAGATTCAAATGGTCGTGCGATTTCAACCCTGACAAATGGCCATCCACGGAAAAACAATGCCGTAGTGAAGACCCGTATGAAGTTGGCACCCTCACACCCATTATAACTTCCTTTGCCCAAGGAATATCATCTTTTTTTAAAATCCATGGGACATCACCTTCTTTGAAAAACCATGAATTAGAGGGACCAGCACCTACCTCTGATCCCGTACTTTCTAATCATCTTGGCCAATTTTTCTTTTTAGTTTTTGAAGTAATAAGATATTTCCTAATAGCCAATGTGTCACTTTGTTTCGATAATATGTGCCTCCATAAAGAAGATGAAATATTTTAAATATATGCATGGGATATAATAATTGGATAATCTTAAGATGCTCCCAATATGGGAGGTCATAAAAGATATATTTCCTTTTCATCCCAATGGGAAATTTCTCAACATAGGTGTTGAAGAAATCTGGATCATCGAACATAAGCTCCCCATTTGAATCGAACATTTCTATGAACTCGTTCTCCTTCTCCCTCTCATATGCTCTAAGCCATTCAGCTGGTGTCATTATCAGAGGGCTTTGGGTTCTCTCTCGTTTACCATTGAAAGCAGATGCTGCCCTGCTGTAAGGGTTTTCTTCTGATAGGAATACCCTGGAGCAATCATACACTGGCTTTCGTAGGTCCTTGGACCATCTAGATTTCACATAAGGTCCACAACATTTACATCCAAAATACCCTTTCGTTACAAGACCTGCAAGATTATATTTGTATACATTAATTAATATGCATGGCACGTTAAAGAATATCATGAAGATCATAACAAATATTACAACGAATTAAATAACTAATATGTGAAATAATATTGTTACGTATATAAACAAATCAATAAATTAAACATGTAATTTACCAGAGCAAACTCCTAAGCCTGGATAATCATGTGTCGTGTAAGCACATATGCCATACAAAGTAAAATTCATGTCTACTGCAATGGGTCTTGATACATCGTATACATTTATCCCATCCCATAATTCCTTCAATTCATCTACCAGTGGTTGTAAGTAGACATCCATATTCTTCACTTGTCTTCTACCAGGGACTATGAGAGCCAACATAAGATGTTCATTCTTCACAAACAACCATGGGGGGATATTTTTATTGATCACTACTACAGGCCAAACAGAATAGTTGGTGTTCTGGAGGGAATATGGGTTGATGCCATCCATGGCTATGCTGAGTCATAGACTTCGTACTTCATCCTTGAAATTTTTTGGCCTCTATATTCTTCATGGCTATTGAATCAGTTGGGATTCGCATAACTCCCAACTCACTTCTATGTGAGGCATACCATCCCTACAACATAGCTAATTCTTTGCAATGAAAGAGCCTTTGAATCCTTAGGATTATAGGCATGTACCTCAATATCTTAAAAGGAGGACCAGTACGTGATTTACCCTTCTTTTTTTATTTATCATACCTTTCATGCCCACATTTCAAGCACATCTCTTTGTCTGCATATTCTCCTCTATATAGAATACAATAATTTGGACATGCATGATATCATATGTACTCAACACCCAACATTTTCAACAATTTCTTTGCCTCTTCGCAACTACCAGGCAAGACATTATCACTCAGAAGAACCTTATCTTTGAATAACATGTAGTTGGTGATCATGGAAAAATATATTAATAAATGTACATTAATGTCGATTTAATTATTAACGTTCATAAAATTTACCATTTGTCATGTTCATTGCAGTGTACTGATTATATTTCAAATTTATATAAGGGATTACTTTATGGTAACTTACCTCAAAATTTCTGAGAAACGTGCATTCGACAAGCCAAACTTTGCTTTCAAGTTGTACAGTAACATCGTTGTCCCCAACTGGGTAGACTTTGACTAACCACTAAGTCCAAAGAGAGGGGTGGTGGAAGAAAATTTAAGACTTTCGAAAAAGGTTTCAGCGATATGAGCATCATCCCCTAGCTGATCATCATTTTGGAATGCATCTAACAACATTGTCTCCATGGTAGTTGTATCCCTTAATTAATCATCCATAGCAACCTCTATTTGATTGCCTCCATTGCCAGCTTATGAAGAACTACTATTGTTGTATTCATTCCTAATTGGTGAATATAGACGTAGTAGGAATTGAATCGGTGATTGATTCAACCATTCTTGTTATCATTCCTCTCTTATTTTTTCTCTTAATTCGGTCTTCTCTCAATTTGACGTTGTCGTGGGGTGCAATGGAAGATGGTAGGTAGGTCCTTCATCATCACTAGAATCCTAATAATTAAAAAAATATATATTTGAACATGATTAGTACAAAATATATGATATCAATTAGTAACCATGTTGACAATATTGCATGATTATAAATTGGTTTGACGTTGAAATAATTACATATTAATCAATTCATATACCAAACAATTATAATTATAATTACCACCATTGTCCTGGGATTGTGGCTAGAAGATGCAATACTGTTACAATTGGCAGGGTGAAGCAATTGTCCATTTTCATCTACCAAATGCGCCTTGCGGTATGCAATTCCTGATAAGAACTTCCGACGTTTTGGAGCAGTTTGAATATTTTGTGCATCTGAACTCGATCCTGAATCTGCATGAACCTGCAAATTTGTATACATTATCAATTTAATTAAGTTGTGCATGATTGACTGCATGGATAAAAAACATAAATTAAATTAGATAGTGAAAATATAAATAAAATCTAAAGTAAATATTACGTCTCAAGATGGATAGGGAGAACTTCGCGATGGACTTTAAGAAATATTATGGAATGAGATGGATTTTGAAGTATTTTCCATTCCATATAATTATGATATTTTCTCCCTGCATTTGAGAAAAACAATAATAAATTTTGGTGCACACACCTAAATGTAATTTCAGTGCCTAATGTATAGATCACCGCACCGGTGCGTTTTTGGTAATGCGCATCAGTGTGTTTTTGGTAATGCACACTAGTGTCGTTTTATACCCAGACACACTGGTGTAGTTCGATTAAGGGACGCATCGGTGATGAATAACCGCAAATAAAAAAAGCACAACTCTATTTTCTTTAAATGAAAAAAAACGGTAAATTGAAAAATGAGCAGCAAAATATTTTCAAAAATCTAATTTCATAAAACATTTCTTTAAATACTAAACACTTTTCATTATTTCACTATTTTTGCAAAAAAATTCAGCCAGAGATTTGCAGGATACATACCTGGAGAAAATAGAGCCTGAGAGAATTGTGGAGCAGGGAAATACGTTCGAACAGAAGTATTCAGACAATCAAAATTCCAAATCTCTAGTGATTCAAACCCTATAGCATAGAATTTCAAATGATGTGAGTAAAGTTTATTGTTTTTTTTTAACTTTTTCTACGGTTTTTTTTTATGCAGTAAAAGAAAAAAATCAAAGTTTATTGTTTTTTTTTTACTTTTTTTGTAGTTTTTTTATGCAGTAAAAGAAAAAAATCAAATTTTATTGTTTTTTTTACTTTTTCTGCAGTTTTTAGAAGAAAAAAAATTTAAAAAAAAAAAAAATCCATTTTTGGAAACAAAAACCCTAGATTCTTTTTGTTTCTGCCCTTTCTTCTCCCTCTTTCTGTAATTTCAGAATTAGGGCTTTTCAATTTAGATTTATAGGGTTTTTATAGTCGTAAGACATCTAACCCACGGGACGACTTGCATAGTCGGATCCCAATCCATGTCGGCCATTGCGTGAATTTAAAAAAAAAAACAGATTTTTTTTCCTCGGTACACCCTACATAACATAGTGCACTGGTGCGCTCTATTACACCAGCGCACCACAAAAGTACAGTGATAAAAAATAAAAATAAAAAACAAAAAATGTTTTTATCAGTGCGCCATATGTAACATATTGTACCAGTTCACTATTTCATTATGGTGCACCGCGAACGTGCTGTTTCACAAAAAAAAAATCCATTTTAGAAACAACCCCTAGATTCTTTTTGTTTCTACCATTTCTTCTCCCTCTTTTTGTGATTTCAGAATTAAGACTTTTCAATTTATATTTATAGGGTTTGTATTGCTAAATATAAGCCTAAGACATCCAACCCATGGGACGACTTGCATAGTCGAATCCAAATCCATGTCAGCCCTTGCGTAAATTAAAAAAATAAAAATAAAAATTATCGGTGCGCCCTATGTACCTGAGCGCACTGGTGTGCTATATTATCCCAGCACACCGTGAAAGTACTGTGATAAAAAAAATTTAAAAACAAAATAATTTTTCTCAGTGCGCCATTTGTAAAATATGCAGTCGGTACGCTATTTCATTATGGCGCACTGCAAACGTTCTGTTTCACAAAAAAAAAACACTTTCAAAAAATACAAACCCTACATTCTTTTTGTTTCTGCCCTTTCTTCTCCATCTTTCTGTGATTTCAGAATTAGGGCTTTTCAATTTAGATTTATAGGGTTTGTATTTCTAAATATAGACCTAAGACATCCAACCGATGGGGTGATTTACATAGTTGGATCCCAATCCATGTTAGCCCTTGCGTGAATTTAAAAAAAATAGATTTTTTTTCATCGGTGTGTCTGGCGTAACCTAGCGCACCGGTGCTCTGTATTGTACAAGCGCACCGCAAAATTAATGTGATAAAAAATTAAAAAACAAATTTTTTTTATCAGTACGCCATATGTAAAATATGGCACTGGTTTATGCTACAAAAACTAACAATGGACGATTTTTATTATTTTATCATGGTTAATTGGTGCAGTGGTTGATATGTAACGCACCGGTGCTCCTTCTTGACATAGAGCACCATACGGTCTATTATACTTTTTGTGCAGTGCATTTCTAAGACACACACGCACCAGCATCGGTGCGTACAACATGAATGGCGCACCAATTTCTTGAGATTTTTTTTTTTTACTTGAAAAGTTGACAATTTATTTATAAATATATTAATGAATGATATGGTATACATTTGAGATTGATAAAGAAATGACAAACAAGATATCAAGTAACAAAAATATTGATAACACATCAAGAAAAGAAAAAAAGGCAAGTTCTTTGTAAATTCTTTACAAAAAATATTATTTTTGAACTATATGTAAGTTTAACTAATATGTATTGTTTATTGTGTACATGTAGAGCCACAAAATGATGAAGCTCGATAAGATTATTTATAATCTAGGACCAGAAGAGCATAAAATCTTGATGGAAAAATTGCAAAAGGATGAATCAGGTGAATGAAAAAATACTATCAATCCAATATGAGTTTCTTTTTTTAATATTCATTAATAATATAATTAAAATTATTAGATAACATGTGTCAAAAAGTCTATTAATTCACATCTGTTTAATGTTCTACAGGGACCAACAACTCAGAAAATGAATGTTGTTCTAAGAAAAGAAAAAAATAGAACATGCAAATGAAAATCAATTGCTCCTTAGATCATCTGGAGTGGTGCTGGAGGTTAACGAAAGGGGGGAAATATTTTACAAAAGTTTGAGGGATCTAGTGGAATGAATGTATAGACGTTCTTTCCAATTACAATACAAAAACCAATTCAATGATTCCAAGAACCAATTTTTATCTAAACTACAGGAAGAGTTTCCAAAGAATTGGTCAATGAGACATGTCATACTTTTAATAGAAAAAACGTACAACAACAAAAAAGAAGGAATGAAAAATTAATATCCCTTTAAATGTTTGTCTAGAATTATTTATAAATATCACTTTTGTTATATTTAATTTTCATATATCAATATAAAAATTAAATAGTTTATTTTCATGTTACATTTTCAGGTAGATTATGAAAATCTCAAAAGATGAACTAGTTGATATCATAAATATGCCAGTAGGAATGTCCAAAAAGGTGTACAAGGAGATGGTCAAAGAAATGGACAAAATTGCATCTCAGGAGGAGTCATCTCAACAACAACGTGCTTCAAATGTAATATGTAATAATTGAATTTTTCAATCATTAGGTACAAGAAATAAACAATTTAGCATTAAATATTAATTTTCAATTATTTTCATGCAGAAAAGAAAAGAAAATGGAACCCATTTAGCACATAAAACAGGACGACAAGGAAGAATATGGTTGATATCTAAGTTTGTAAGTAATTGTTACTTCCTTATAACAACTTAACTAGATTTCATTTTTGTATTTTTTAAGTTGTTTTACAAAAATCATCATTAAATGTCTTCAAACTGGTGCTAACATACAAACAAGAACCATCAGAGGAATTAATTGAAATTGGGTTAAATATGGGTTGTGAGTATATGTTGGCATATCAGAACTTAATTGTGGAATTTGTAAGCATCTATCGATCTTGTTTTACTTATCTCCGTCTATAATTAATAGAACAAAAAAAAATTGTATTAAATATATGATTTGTTATGGGGTATAAAACTTGCAGGAAACAAAGTATGGAACTGCGCCAACAGATGAAATCTTGAAAGATGGCATGTTACATGGTTTTGAAAGAATGTGTATAGTTTATGGGTCAATTGTTGCAATGGTACGTCATTTATTTTCAATTTACATTGATGTATATTATTTAATATTTCAATTTTCATTATTCTCACCAATGTATATACACTCATTACAGTTTATTTTTATGTTTGTAGATAGAAGATGAAGAAGAAGAAAACAATCAACACCATGAACAAAACATTCCTGAAAATAACCCAAGTCATGGAAGTAGCTCTAGCAGTGACAGCAGTTCAAGCAAAGAATGATGATCACTATGTTTGGATATCAAATCAAGGCGTTGTATTTTTTGAAATATGTTTGTGAAATCAGACATTTTCTTTAATGTAATGGACATAGTGTCCCAATTTAAAGTCAAAGGGATACCAATAACTATCCCATTTTGTATGACAAAGAATGTCTTATTCATATATGTGTGTGTGTGTTTTAATTTATTCTATTGTGTTCTCCATTGTTGTTCTCAAATGCACTAATAAAATTTTAATTCATATGAATATTGTTATAAGATATATATGTGTCGACTTTTGATGAATAATAAATTTTTAAAAACCACAATAATTATGATATAATATAACAAATTAATCCAAACATCACATTCAAATGCATTGATAAAAATTTAATTAATATGAATATTGTTATAAGATGTGTCGAATTTTGATGAATAATGACTTTAAAACAATCACAATAATTGCATTGTCATAGGTAAATGTTTCTAAAAAATACAAATGGAAACTCGTGCATGTCAGTTACTGTACACCGGTGAATTTGTAATCTTAAGAGCACCAGTGCGTTTCTACGACCTATGGGCACCGCACGAATACCGATACCAATTATAAATCTCAATGTGTTTGTGTGATAATGCACACTGGGGTGTTTATGTGTCTATATACATTGGTGCATTTGTATGACCTATGGGCACCGCACGAATACCGATACCAATTATCAATCTCGGTGCGTTTGTGTGATACTGCACATCGGGGTGTTTATGTGTCTATACACACTGGTGCATTTGTACGACCTATGGGCACCGCACGAATACCGACACCAATTATAAATCTCGATGCATTTGTGTGATATTGTGCACCAGGGCGTTTATGTGTCTATACACACCGGTGCATTTGTATCACCTATGGACACCGCACGAATAACAATACCAATTATAAATCTCAGTGCATTTGTGTGATACCGCGCACCGGTGTGTTTTTATAAGTCTACGCATTAGTGTGTTGATATGACCTATGGGCACTGCACAAATACCAAGACCAATTAGAATGGCCCAGTGCGTTGTAACACCAGCACTATGCCCAGTGCGGTTTTATACCTTAACGATCCGGTGCATTCTCCTTCGACCACCCCGGGGTACCTTCTACATGTACGCACCGGTGCATTAAATCCATAGTAGCACACCGATTAAAAAAACATCTGTAATAACCTCCAGCCGCCCATTTTTTTTTAGTTGTGTTTAATTTCCATTCAAAGCTTCACCAAAATCTCCATAACCATAAATGAATGTTGTAGCAAATGTTTTTTTGACAATTTTGACCAATTTTATAACACTAACAACCTCCTTTATAACCTCCGCTAGAGGGTATTTTCCTTGTAGTGTTACTCAAATTTCGAGCGGTAGTACTCGTTGGATGAAAAATTTAATTCCTCATCCAAGGAGTACCCATGTTGCATACTTTCGATGGACCCTTCCATGCAAAAAATAAGAAATACATGAAAAAACGAGATTCCAATCACATTTTTCATGTATTTCTCATTTTTCGTGTAGCAGGGTCCATCAAAAGTATGCAACATGGGTACTCCTTGGATGAGGAATTAAATTTTTCATCCAACGAGTACTCCCTCTCGAAATTTGAGTAGAAACTTTGGGAGATAAGTTGAAAATACAAGTTGAAAAATTAGTTTTTTATTTTTTCCCTCTAAAATTTGATGATGTCATCAAATATTATTTTATTATTTCCACTATTATTTTATAATTTCATTAGGAGGCCCATTTTAGACCTCAAACTTCCCTTAATGAATGATTCATCCTTCATATGCATTTGACTGTTGTCCACCATCAGCAGCCAGATCTAAAATTTGATGATTGTCATCCCGAGGAATATCTATCACTTTCTTCCCCAGTATGGTCGCCAAGATGTTATCACTCCACCAGATCTCCGAGGTTGATAAAAGACCAACAAAGGTAACCACAAACCAATCTTTCTCCAAGTAGATAGCCCTAAAGGCAGGAGAAGGCTCTCTCCAATGGCTATCAACCAAGATGACTGGATCAATGAGATATTAGGCTAGGTATAGTAGCACATGGGTTTGATTAATTGAATTTTGATGTTTTGGATGGTGAATAGGTTAGGGAAGAAATTAGGTCAGTGCAAAAAAGAATCAAAATTTCAGGGATCTGAAGAAGCAGGGTAGGTAAGCAGATCAACACAAAAGGATATCTTATGAATTGGAATAGACTTCTAGGGTTTCAGAAAAGATCATAAGAAATATGAATTATTTTCTACTAAGAAGAAGATGAAACAAATTGTAATTATTCCTCCAAAACATAGCATAAGCTTAATGAATTCTATCTTTCAGACTTAGGACAAAATTACATTTAAAAATATAATTAATATGAATCACAATACATTCACACATTTTCATAACACAATAAGAAACAATGTCAAATAATTTACCACGAGAATTCCATCAAAATAGTTGCAACTCAGTATGTTATTACTTGCCCAAATTCTGATTACAAAAGTGTTCCAAGATCAATCCAAAAACATCCAACCATTGCAATGTTAAAAGGAATGAAAGATATAGGCTGAAAAATACTTCTCCCACTCTCAGGGTTTGAATCCTTGACTTGTGGAAATGATATCCAATGTTCTCAACTGGAAACGGAAAGACTAGGGAGGTCAACAAACGCATCCCTAACTTTGGTGAAATTGATTCATTTGTCCCAAAAATAAATTTGTATCCAATGTATCTACCTCTAGTAACTAAAAGTGAAATAATTACATTTACATGAATCAATTACATCATTAAAATCCATCAAATCCGTTTACCAACTGAGAAAAAGTCAAAATCTGGAAAATATCAGTGAACTAGAAAAAGTGCAGTGCCCTTGACAAAAGTGTAGCGCCCTTTGGCAAAAGTGCAACGCCATATTCTAGCTCACTTTTGGATGACTTCCCAAAATCCCAATTGAGCTCATGATAGCTCATTGGAAATATCTCTCTGTCTGATACACAATGGACCTATCACGCACTGAAAATGATCAAGTATAGCCCCTCAAAAATCAATTCTCCCAAGATTGGTCGAAAATTACAAAATGGTGGTGCAAAAAGCGTAGCATGATCTTGCATGACACTTTGGGAGGATTTCTTGAACTCCAAATTGAGCTCCAGATAGCTCATTGGAAATATCAAGATGTATATTTATCATGTGACTCATAAATAAAGTCATTTGGACATTCTATCAGGGGGGGAAGTTGATTTTCACAAGACTCCTCCAAAAGTGCAGCAACTCTCCTATAGAAACTATATTTTTAGAATTCCAAGCCATAACACCTGTGTAAAAACTGAAGGAGGTTTTTATTCCTTGGCCTATTATTAACAAAAATCTCTTTTTTTTTTATGAAATTCATCTCCATTTAGTCAGAAACATACTTTGAAGAAAAAATGGCCCTATGTGTAGCAAATGATTTGTCCCTTGGAATGACTTCTTGTAGAATTGTATTAATACTGATATTATTACCGGATTCTCCTGATCTAACAAATTAATATTTTGTTAAATACAGAATTCCTCCACTTAATTCTTTGTGGAAATTCAATCGCCAATTGCAAACACATATGAAGCAAATCAATCGCACATAAACACAGTTGTTTAATGGGAAAGCTTAAAGCTAAAAACCCCAACTATCATATATTATGTATATCAATGGATCATGTAATAATATCATACAAAGCTTAGTACATCAAGCTCTCAGTACAATCAACAATCATTACACACTGTCATGCAGAAATTTGCATCTCTATGCACCAATTTCTTGCCTCCTAACAGTCTGCCTCCACTACGCAATCCCTGTTGAAGAAGACCTCTGAATGAATTTGAATTGGCCTTTCCTTGACTATGAAATCCTCATTGGCATCTCTAGTGTGTGTCAAATGCATCGAATGCATCACTATAGTCACAACAAATAGTCCATCTCATCCTTTCACCTATCTCTCCACTGGGTCTCCACTGGAACTGACATGAAAGTAGTTAACTGCTGTAATTTTTCAGTTGCAAGTGAGTCTCTAGTTATGAATTAATTAAATAATTAATTCACTAAACTCTCACTAGTGTATCTTCAAATATAACTAGATACAACTAGCACAACTGAGTTAACTCACTTAATTGAGTTAAACTGAATAACAACTCCCATAACTACTCTTCCAACTCTGTCACAACTTTGCCACTTCAGTTCTAACTGAGTTCTCCATGCATGAGTCACTAAACACCATAGGAATTGCACAATTCCTTTAGCCCACTAATTTTCCAAATCTGTTCACTGAAATAAAGTGCCCCAAGAGAATAAGTTGATATTTATTGTCGGATTATTATTAAGGGCTAATAATAATCGACATGCATCTATTTTTAGACTGACGATCTATAAATAGACTTCACCCAATATTCTAAAAATAGAATCTCGTCTATTTTTCACATTTGACCAACCATCTACAAATAGCATCCTTCAATTTATAGAATATGCTCACAATATCTAAAAATAGCCTGTGGGCCCCACTTAGTGAAGGTGCTTAATTTTCACTAAGCTCATCATCTTGTTGAATCTCAACACTCCCTCTCAACAAGATAGAGATTATCCTAATCCTGCCTTTATGGTATTCGAATTTTATCTTGCTGAGCACCTTCGTCAGAATATCTGCATCCTAATCTTTCGTAGGAATGTACTGAAGCAACATGATCTTCCACTGCACACAATCTCTGATATGATGATATCGATATATATATGTTTAGATCTATCATGAAACAAAGGATTAATCGAGAGTTCAATGCAACTCTGATTATCACAATGTATCACTGTAGGATCTAAATGAGAACCAAACAAATTGACCAAGATCTTCCTCATCCAGATAGCCTCACATGCAGCTTGACTTGCTGCCATGTATTTTGCTTTCGCTGAACTAAGTGCCAGGGATATTTGTTTCCTGTTGTACCAAGAAAATGTTGTAGATCCAAAACTGAAAAACCCCTCCTAATGTGCTTTTTCTCTTCGTTGGGCTGCTTGCCCAATCTGCATCCATGAAGCCATGCAAATTCACCTCATCCGTCTGTCTGTACCATAAGCCATACTCAGATGTGCCCCTGAGATATCTTAGGACATGCTTGCCTACCTTCCAAAAGAGCTTGGTAGGCTTAACCATCACTTGACTAAGCTGGTTCACTGCATAGCATATGTCTGATCTTGTATTGACTAAATACATGAGCGAACCCACCAACTGTCGATAAATAGTGGCATCCACTACCTCTACCAATGTAGCATCCTATTTCCTCCAATTTCTTGGAAGAGGAGTATCCATGGGCTTGCAGTCCTCCATGTGAAACTTACCAAGTATCTCCCGAGCATACTTTCCTTGAGACACAAATATTTCACCTTCTCACTGCCATATTTCCAATCCAAGGAAATCATGACGGAGGACCAAATCCTTCATCTCAAACTCCTTTGTAAGATATGCCTTGCATGAGTGTATCAACTGCTCATCACCCGTTAGTATTAAATCATCAACATAAAGAACAATGATTAAAAGCTTACCCTCCACCACAATTTGGTACAGGTTTTCATCTACCTCACTCTTGGTGAAGCCAAGTCCAGTGAAATCTTTGTTGATACAAGTGTACCAAGCACGAGGTGCTTTCTTCAGCCCATATAGTGCTCTTTTGAGTCTGCACACATGTGACTCGCTGCTGAATATCTCAAATCCTTCAGGCTTCTTAATGTATACTTCTTCCTCAATGATCCCATTAAGGAACGCAGCCTTCACATCCATCTGATGAATGTGCCAACCCATCTGTGCTGAGAGAGAAAGGACGGTCCTTATGGAAGAATATTGTGCGACAGGTGCAAAGGTTTCTTCATAATCAATCCCCTCGATCTGTGAGAATCCTCGGGCAACAAATCTTGCCTTATACTTCTCGACACTCCCATCAACAGCTTGCTTTACCATTAGGGGAATTTTGAGGTCTAAAATGGGCCTCCTAAGAAAAACGTACAACCAAAATAAACTTTATAGGAACCAATAAGATTCAAGATGATGATGTCAACCATGGGGGATGATTCACCGTTTTTTAAGTAAAAGGGTAAAAAGATTAAAAAATAATAAAATAATAAAACTACATTTTCAACTCGTATTTTCAACTTATCTCCCAATTTTTTTACTCAAATTTCGAGCGAGAATACTCATTGGATGCAAAATTTAATTCCTCATCCAAGGAGTACTCATGTTGCATACTTTTTATGGACCCTGCTACATGAAAAATGAGAAATACATGAAAAAACGTGATTGTAATCACGTTTTTCATGTATTTCTCCTTTTTAGTGTATAAGGATCCATCGAAAGTATGCAACATGGGTACTCCTTGGATGGGGAGTCAAATTTTTCATCAAACGAGTACTCCCAATCGAAATTTGAGTAAAAACTTTGGGAGATAAGTTGAAAAATTATTTTTTTTCTTTTTTCCCTCTAAAATTTGATGATGTAATCAAATCTTATTTTATTATTTCCACTATTATTTTATAGTTTCCTTAGGAGGCCCATTTTAGACCTCAAAATTCCCCTAATGCTTGTAGATCCATCTTGAACCTACCACTGATTTACCCACCAGCCTTGGAACAATCTCCCAAGCATTGTTTCTGACAATGGAGTCATACTCCTTCACCATGGCATCTACCCATGTGGGCTCATGTGTTGCTTCTTCAAAAGAAGATGGCTCTGTCATGATACACTTGCTCATAAGAGCCATGTATCTAGTAAATCGGTCAGGTGGCTATCTCTGTCTGCGATGTGATGTATGGACTCCTACATTCTCTGTCACATCAAGCTTCAGTCTCTTAGCTTCTATGGTATGCTTTCTGCCTGTTCTGATGTTTGATTCTACATGAGTGGATTCCTCCACTCCATGAATCTCCTCCTGTGGTTGATCCACATCTAGAGGCTCATCTTTGGGAAAAAATAGCTCCTCCTTTGCATGCAAGTGTAGCTCCCTCTCAAGCGACAACTTCATGGCTTTCACCTTATTGAATTTTATATCACATCGCACCACAGTCATCCGACTATTTGGAAAATGCACACAATAATTATGGGGTGTTTCTGTGTACCCCAGAAATATCCCAACTTCTGCAGTCGGCTCCAGCTTCTTCCTGGCGTCCTTTGTCACATGAATGTGAACAAATGAGCCAAAATTATTCAGATGAGAAATATCAGGCTTCTTACTCGTAAAATATTCTTCAAGTGTACTCATGCCAAGTACTTTATGAGGACAACGGTTTTGCACATAAACTGCAGTGTTGCATGCTTCCGCCCAGAAGTGCATCGATAGGCCCTAGTCATGCAGCATATCTCATGCAACACCCACAATAATTTTTTTCGTCCTCTCCACGACCCCATTCTGCTGTGGGTTATGAGGCACAATGAGTTCTCTTCAAATTCCTTCTTTGCTACAGAAGTATTTGAATTCGTTCGAGATAGATTCACCAACATTATCACTCTGTAGAGCCTTCACTTGCTTCCTCGACTCCTTCTCCACCAATGCTTTAAACTCACATAACTTTGGGAATGTTTCTCTCTTCTTCTGCATGAAGAAGATCCAGCATCTACAAGAATAGTCATCAACAAATTTAACATAATACTTGTGTTTTTCTAGTGAAGCAACCAAGAAAAGTCCAGACACGTCTATGTGAATTCTCTCCAGGATCACCGAAGCATGGTTCTCCTTCTCATGAAAGGTGGTCTTCACAAACTTGCCCATAGTACATCCCTTGCACTGATCTAACTGCGCAAGATTACCCTTGGGAAGTCGAGTAGAAATCTGTTGCAAAATCTTCAAGGCGCCATGGTGAAGATGGCCCAATCTCTTGTGCCATAATTCGCCCTCATCCTGGCTCACCACTTCTTCTGTTTTGCCCATCATTGCAGCACATCCATCTACCTCCAGCTTGTAGAGATTCTTAACTCAAATCCTTATCCTCTTGGTTTGACCCGTTGTTTTATGTTTCAGGAAAGCTTTTCCCTCGTTGAAAACAACGTCATAACCTCTCTCCTCCAACATTGCGACCGAGACCAAGTTCTTCTTCAAACCTGGAACATGCATAACATCTTTCAACAGAAATGGTTTACCTGACTCCCTCTCAAATTTAATGGTTCCAATGCCAGTCGCACTGTATCTATCATCGTCGCCCATCTCTATATGCATTTAGAGATCCTTCTCCTCCAAGTCACTAAACAACTATGTGTCTCCTGTCATATGGAAGGAAGCACCACTATCAAGATACCACACTGATCCCATTGCGCTTGAAACCAAGCATGAAATCAAAGAGAAATCAAGTTCAAATTGTGAGGCTAAGGCCTCACCCACTGCAGCTGTAGCAGCCTTCTTGTTCTTCTTTTTCTCTGGGCAGTTAGTGGTGAGATGCCCATGTTCATGACAGTGAAAACGCTTCACTTTGGACAAATCCAGCTTCTTTCCTTTAGCCTCGAATTTTGGATGGGATTTATTCCCCTTCCCTTTCCTTGCTTTGGAATCCAAAGCGCAATTCTCTTCATCATCATTCTTCGATGAAGAGCCATCCCTAGTATTCCACCTTATCTCCTCCTGCACAAGATCCAACCAAAGTCGCTCCCAATCCAGTAGTTTCTCCCGTCCATTGACAGAGTCTTCGTAGCTGTGCCAACTCTTCGGAAGCCCAAGGAGAGACAATCTCACCAAGTCATCATCCGCAACTATAATTCCCACACTCCCCAGCTCATCCCTACATTAGACAAACTTCATGAGATATTTTGGAATACTATCGCCCTTCTCCATTTTGATTTTTCTGAGCTTATCTTTCAGCACCAACTTCCTATGGTTGTTACTACTTTGGAAAATATCTGAAAAAGCCTTCCACATTTCAAATGGAGTGGCTTTCCCATGAAGGCTTGACACAATATGGTCTTTCACACCTTCCAACAGCATTATTCTTATCTTCGTTACCTTCTTTTTCCATGCGTTAAGTAATGCAGCATCGCTAGAAGTAGGCTTAGAAACATCGTTATCGATGAACTCCTTCAGTCCATTATCTTCAAGCACCACCTCCATCATGTCCTTCCAGGCTATGTAATTCGAGCTACCCTCAAGGGCATACTCCAACCGCAACCCATTGAAAGCCATTTCAATGAATACTCAATTGTCGCACCAAGAAATTTCTGCAGCAAATTCGAATTTTCCACCAGCACAAAACTCAGCACCGCTTCAAGATTGCAATCTCCAGTGATTAACACTGCTCTGATACCATGTAGAAATTTATTAATACTGATAGTATTACTGGATTCTCTTGATCTAAAAAATTAATCTTATTTTAAATACAGAATCCTTCCACTTAATTCTTTGTGGAAATTCAATCGCCAATTGCAAACACATATGAAGCAAATCAATCGCACATAAACACAGTTGTTTAATGGGAAAGCTTAAAGCTAAAAACCCCAACTATCATATATTATGTATATCAATGGATCATGTAATAATCTCATACAAATCTTAGTACATCAAGCTCTCAGTACAATTGACAATCATTACACACATATATTTTCATCTATATGCACCAATTTCTTGCCTCCTAACAACCTGCCTCCACTACGCAATCCCTGCTGAAGAAGACCTCTAAATGAATTCGAATTGGCCTTGCCTTGACTGTAGAATCCTCATTGGCATCTCCAATGTGTGTCATATGCATTGAATGCGTCACTATAGTCACAACAGATAGTCCATCTCAGCCTTTCACCTATCTCTCCACTGGGTCTCCACTGGAACTGACATGCAAGTAGTTAACTGCTATATTTGTTTAGTTGCAAGTGAGTCTCTAGTTATGAATTAATTAAATAATTAATTCACTAAACTCTCACTAGTGTATCTTTAGTTAGAACTAGATACAACTAGCACAACTGACTTAAACTGAATAACAACTCCCATAACTACTCTTCCAACTTTGCCACAACTTTTCCACTTCAGTTCTAACTAAGTCCTCCATGCATGAGTCACTAACCACCCTAGGAATTGTGTAATTCCTTCAGCCCACTGATTTTCCAAATCTGTTCACTGAAATAAAGTGCTCCAAGAGAATAAGTTGATATTTATTTTCAGATTATTATTACGGGCTAATAATAATCGACATGCATCTATTTTTATATTGATGATCTATAAATAGACTTCGCCCAATATTCTAAAAATAGAATCTCATCTATTTTTCACATTTGACCAGCTATCTACAACTATCATCCTGTAACTTATAGAATATGCTCACCATGTCTAAAAATAGACATACACCTAAAAATATCTTGCGAGCCCCACTTAGTGAAGGTGCTTAATTTTCACTAAGCTCATCATCTTGTTGAATCTCAACACTTCTTGAAAAATGATGGAGACATGATTTTTATGAACTCGAATGGCCTCATACTTTGCTGATATGACCTCACTTATTCCTCCTCTACTCAAATGTCTCTGATTCCATAGCAAACGCTAGCTCAATGGGAGAGGAAATTAGGGTTTACTGTAGGCAAAACGGGGGATTTGGGAAATTTATAAGAATGAAGGGAAATAAAGGGGATAGGGGGCTTCTAAATTCTTAGGAAAAATTTTGGAGGTATGGAGGGATGTTAGGAAGTAGGGGAAAGTGTAATTTAAGGATTGAGTTAGGGGAAGGGGTCTAGAAGGGAAAAACACAGGCCTAGTCTAGAGAAGGTTGTAGTGATAGGCTACGATTTGTGGGGAAATGATGATTTTGAGGGATAGGAGTGATGGGAAGTGTTTAGGAAGGTATATTAAGGATAGGGGAAGGTGTGAGAGCATCAGGATACAATTGTTTTTGATGATTTAAACATGGAAATCATGAAACCAAGAAAAATGCCCTCAAAACCCTAGGAGAGGGAAATGAGCTTTCGAAGCATAATTGAGAGAAAAATATGGTAAACACAAAGCCACTACTTGGAAATGATAGTTTGGAACCTGAAATTATTGAAGCAACCTTCTGAAATGATGATTTGGGTACCCTTGGTAAAACACAACTCCCTTTGGCAAAAGTGTAGCACAAGAGGAAAACTTTCTTTTAATGGCATAAAATGGCCTTTGTGAGAGTGGGAGTGAGTTTTCTTGGTAGAGGGATGTCCCTTGAATGTGGAACGAACAAATTAACTTGATTTTTAGTTTCTTTGTATTTTTGAAAATCAATTTTCTCCTATGGTGGTGTAGTGGACCCACCATGTACTTTCACATTCTGATTTGAACTTGAGCCTTAGAACTTAGTTGCATATAATACATCATAATTAAGATAAAAACATGATTTAAAACTTTTGTTGAAAACCTTTGACTATTGCTACTCCATCAAAAGATGAATTTGATGGTGAAATGACCAATTTCCATGATTTTGACCCTATGACCTAATGATGACACAACATGGAATAATGAGTTGAATGATGACCATGATGACTATGGGACTCTTTCAACAATGAATTACCTGACCATGATGACTATGGGACTCTTTCAACAATGAATTACCTGACCATGATGATGTCCATTGACCATGGAGGTGAAAGGAGTAGTAATGATTTAAATACCCTAATCAGTGACCAATTTTTTTCATGATGACCTAATGGAATGACAAAAAATTCACAATGGAACCCTAATATGATATGAAAAGATATTTTTTGATCAGTGGTGGTAGGATGCAAATGTTGAAATTGACATTTTTATTGAATAGAAATTCCTCCTTGAAAGTTGTGTGGTATTTCGGGTTTAACTTGGATAACTTTCAAGATTTCGTTTCTGGTCAGATTGAGCATTCTATTTCAATGGATCATTCCTCATGTAAATCACTTATATCAAACTCAGGTTTGGAATGCATAACTTTCATGGATGTACGAAGCTGTGAAGTTGATCATTCTAAATTTATAATTGGCTGAAAGATTCATGTTTATCAAATTCTTTTGAAATTAATCAGCTCCTAATCCTTCTTATGAATATTTTTATACTAAATATTTTATTCATGGCACTGATATCCTCTTCATTGTCTATGAATTCTTGTATTATTTGTTATATTCATTGGAAATATCATTACACTTATCCTTAATCTTATATCTTGTTAGGTTAGGAGTATGTCTAATTACATTCATTTTCCCTTGCATTTCATTCACCCTCTATCTTGCTCTCCATCCAGTCTCTCCATTTATTTTCTTGTTTTATGTTATGCATGTTCCTTTACATGTCAGATTTATTTTCTTTGTTATGTATTTTCCTTCGTGCCATGTTTAATAAGGCTTTGCATGAAATATGTTCCTTTGTCTCAAAAGACGATGTGGAAAAACTAGAAAAGGGAAATTGTGATGACAAACAATGCTTGGCTAATCTGTTACCTCTTTTGTATTTTGGGTTTACATCTCTTTAAAGTCGATGATGTCTGAATGAAAAATATAATTTTTTCTGGATGGAAAGCCTTTGTCCAAACTAAAAAAATTGTATCTCTATTAGGACCTTCATACTTGACTCAGCCTTGTATTGAATGTTTTTTCGGCCTATCAACTCAAACAAGTAGAGAAGGGAAAGGAGAAAAACTTTAAAATGAGCATGTATCTTTTAAATGCCTTAAAACAAGGAACAACCTCTTCTGCTCTCAATAATTCGGATCCCTCTTCCACCTTGTAAATAATTAAGTGCCTAAGCACAATTCTGTAAATAAAATAAATTATGGGTGAAAGAAGAGAAAGGCTTCTTGGGCAAAGAGGCAAAGAAAGAAAGTTCGTCGGGGTATTGTCCAGGACTACCGACAGTGAAGCAACACTTGTGTTCTATTGAGGTGACTCTATCGGCATACTGTTCAGGATTGCTAGCAGCATGGAAAAACCATGGAATTTGATTAAAAGTTTGGTACAATTACTATCCTTCTCCCTTATTGAAGCAGTCAAGGCGTGACTAGTCTTATATTGAAGTGTTTCAAACTGAGCAAAGAATAGAGTGTACTATATCTTTAACCGGGATAAGTAGAAAAACTGAGGTAATATGTATCGAAAATCAATACTTCCTAATAGAATTAGATCTTTCACTTAGATAATTACACCAAAACAGAGAAGTTGGAGTTCTACCTAGTATCAGTGTGTCACCAAGTGTTGATGCTGCAATAAACACCCTAAAAAATTTTGCCCACACTCTAATTTTGGAGCCTATTGAGGATCTTACAATCTATCTTCTATGGTTACTTCATGGTCAATTGATTTTTTTTTAATTTTGTAAGTCTTCTTCCAAGTTTTAACTATAAAATTCACTTGATGCATAGTCTTGGTTGAACTTATGAGCGCACTTTCTTTATGCCAGCTTAAACAAGCATAGCACCGTCCATCAAGACAGTGCATGTGCAATTTTCAACCCATGTTGATAGTAAGTGCGCACTTCCGTTGACAATATCCCTCACTTTGGTTATGTTTGTACTTATATTTTGGTGATTTTTCCCAACTGTCACTTTTGACACACCTTCGCTTTCACAAGTGTCACTTTCACATATGTGGTCGTCGCTTTTTATTTCTTCCACTTTAAGAAGTTCATTTTTCATGTTATCTTCGTTATAGCATGTATCACTTTTAATGTCATTCACATTTTTCAAGTGTCATCTTCATGTTTTCCTACTTCCCATTGCAAGTTATGAAAGCTTCAATCTTTCACCAGGTGATGAGCATCACCTATTCATGAGCCTCATTTATGTATGTTTTCCTCCAATACTTGTGCACTAAGTATTTTCTAAGGTCTCCTCCCTCTCACAATGCATTAGTACTTCCTAGGATAAGTGACCTTCCCTTTTGCTACCTCCCTCAATGAAAAGTGCATTCCATATGAACAAGAAATCATTGTTGGAGAGAATTGTGCACTCCCAATCTTGAGTGCACTTCAAAACAATGAAGTTTACCTCGAAACAACAAAGCGCACATTGGAACAATGAAGCGCACTTCGAAACAAAGAAGCGCACCTCGGAACAACAAAGCACACTTCGGAACAACAAATCATACTTCAAAAAAAAAAGGACTCTCTATCTCCTTAAAACTTTCATGGCACACTCATGAAGCATGAAGCCTTCATCCTCCCTTAGGGCACTTGATTCACTCCTGAATCATGACGCGTTCATCCTTCCCTCTTCCCTTAGGGCACATGGCGTAGTCATGAAGCACGCAGTCATGAAGCATGAAGCCTTCACCCTTCCCTTATGGTTCATGGTGCACTCTTAAGGGACAAATCCTTCATCCTTCCCTCTTCCCCTAGGGCACATGGCACATTCACAAAGCCTAAATCCTTCATTTGAGTGCACTCCTTCGACTCAAAAAATTGTGCCCTTCTAGTTCCTATTGAGCGAACAAGTGCACTGGGAAGGCTCAAAGCCTGATCCCTTGTTCCTTTGGTGTGTTCCCTTGCATCCTCCTTTGTCCCTTGAGCACACAAGTGTTCCCCAAACCAAAGAATGATTTTACTTCGTGCTTCATACCTACGCCCTACGCCCTTTAGTTCTCTCTCTCTCTCTCTCTCTCTCTCTCTCTCTCTCTCTTGAGCGCACAAGAGCACCTTGAAGGCCTCTTGTGTGCCTTGACCTTTCACTACCTTCAGTGTAGTAAAAATGAATAGTGGATCCTTCCTAAGCCACTAATGAATTTAATTGTGCCCTCCTAATCAAGCCTCCTTATTTTAACCCTCTCGCATGTCTATTGTGAGTTGATCATTCCATGAGCTAGGTAGTGATATAATTTTGAGACTAATTTCCCTTTTTCATGAATGATTTTCATTGGAAAGAGTACCTTCCTATCATGGCAAGGTGATGCTCAAAGCATATAGCAAGGAGAAATCATAAAGAAACACATACGCAGAAGAAGAACAAAAGAGAGTTATCATGGATACATGAAGCAGATCATGGACCAAGACAGAAAGAATACATTTCATGATGACTCAAAGGATTCCAAATCTCATCTAATACCCTTTGGAGGGTGAAGGAGAAGAGAAAAGTGGATCCTTCATAAATATTAAGCATAGATTAGGTCTAACATCAAGAATGCAATATGAAGCAACAAGAAATACAACTTGGAATTTCCACCTCATCATGAAGTCCATCATTGTCAAGTTGTAACTTGTACAACTGTCATCATAATGGTTAATATGTGTCCATGTGTCATGACACATCATCATGTGGAATGCAATGATGTATATTCAAGAAAAAGGAAAAAATGTAATGTGTGGAAGTACAAGAATCATATGTGGAATATGAAAAGTCACTTTAAGTCATATATGGATAAAATGTCTTTAGGATAAATTCAAAATTCATATAGAGAAGTCCAAAAGTCATTTAGAAGTTCAAGAGTTGTATACAATTCCAAAGGTAATAATATAAGTCCAAGATTCATGAGGGTATCTCTAGATTCATGGGGATATGAAAGTGCATTCCCCTTGCTAGAAAAGAAACCTCATAACTCAGGGAAGGGGGATTTTGGAGAGCTAGTCTTGGCTTCTCTACTTGGCATAGGAGAGAATAACTATTATTTAGAGAAGCAATAAGTAACTTAATGTTCCACTACTAGAACTAGTGCCTCATCGTTGTAACTGTGTACTTGTATCTTTCACCTAATTGAAACTCAATGAGCCAACACATTTTCATGCATGTATCGTGAATGTTTTAGGACGATTCTTGGGATGTTTGTAGTATATGTTATGTTCACATGTACTAAGGAAATTGAACTACTTCGGTGGTTTTTTTAATTATCTTGTTGAATGTGTGTTGTATTTTCTTTAAAAACCGTTATGTATACTATTTTTCTAACAAGTATTTTCATGCTATTGTGTGTCTCTTACAGAGACCTACTCTCGTCTCCCACTCATGAATATCTCCTTTTACACATTACAATCGATGTTTCACAATGTCAACGTACTTTCTTGTTCAATATTTATGTATATAATCTCTTATGTTATTTTTTGAAACCAAGGCAAAGATTTTTGTTATGGTGGTGAGGCCGGTACTCTGGATGGGGCTCCTATTCTAAACGTTGTGAGGTATAATTGGCACTTCACATCATGGATACCACCGGTATGTTGGTGATATCCAACATCATTAACACATGCCTATAACCAACATTTAACCAAAATAATTCCATGAAAAACTCATCATAAAATCATCACAATAACCCATACAAGTGTGCATTGGTCTCAATAAGACTCTAACACATAATAACATATGCATAAAGCCAACCAAGTCAAGGAATTCCATGTACCACCTGACCATAGCTTGGGCTGAACAAAATATCTCTTTAATTCAATCGCCCCTGTGCCATATTCTAAGCATGAATGTGGGATCATATGGGTTAAACTAAAACAGAACTAACCAGGGCTTCCAGAGGCCAAACCAGCTCAACCCTTAACCATAGTGATTTCACCTAAACCAGTCCAAAAATCACTAACACCAAACAAGCGTGGATTCCTCTGACTTTCTTCACCATACCAAGAGAAATTTTCTTGTCTCCACCCATTCATCAAGAGTTCTAGGATAAATCCCATCTCCACCCTATACCCTAAGGAATTTTCTTGAGACCATCTCACCAGGATCCAAACTCTACCAGCCAACCAAAGATTAATCACAACAAGGAACCCACTACACCATGGCTATCCAGGAAATGGCATGGCAAGGTTGAAATCACTATCAATCCAGGAAAATCCCATGCCAATGACAACAAAGAAAAAAAATAAGAAAATTCATGTACCATGCATTCAAATCTCAACAATCAAATCACAGATGCAACATGTTACCTACAATTTTCTCATCTTGTAGCTTCTTTTCCAACCTTCTCTTTCGCTACCCACAGATTCATTTGCTTCCTTCCTTCTGTCCAAGTGTTTTCTCTCTCCAACTACAAGTGATAATGCCTATGTGTCCAATTGAATGCTAGAAGTTCCAAGAGTGTAAGTGTGTAAGAGTGACTAAGAGAGGAATAAAATGTTCTCCCTCTCCTTTTGTTTCCTTTTTCCTTTCTTTTTCCTTCATTTTCCCTTGCATGCATATTTGTGTCTCTTCATATTATCCCTTTTCTCCTATTTTCCTTCATTTCTCATATTAAATCACTACTTATTGAATTTTTCCTTTGCCAATGTCATTGCCAATAATAAACCACAAGTGATGCCCAATATAATTTTTTCCCTTCATTCATCTTGTAATATGTGTCTCATGACCTTGGTTTAATTTATTTTCATAGAAAACCAACTCGGGGTTGTTACAAGGTATTTTGCATGCTTTAGTCATTGTAAGATTATAACCTCTATCATTTTGTAACAACATAAGTACTAGAATGACCCCTTATTTAGTGTGATGGTTATTTGATTTATGTTACGTTTCTTTGGTCTGTTTATTTAATTGAATGGGTTTTTTAGCAATTTTTAAGTGTTGGGTGGTTTCCAAGAGTATTGTTTCTTTTAAAATAAGAGTGATAGTGTGATAGAGTGTGATTGATTCTGAAATGTGCATTTCTTTCCTTTCTAAAGTGTGAGCTAGGTTTGGAGTGTAACAAAAAGTTTAATGGAGTGATGAGAGTGATGCTTCCAACAATTAGTTTTGTTTTTGGTTAGTGCTAGTTTCCATTTGTCCATGCATATACTTTTCGTAGTAGCCTTGAATCAAAAAACCTACCCAGGTTGATAATTTATGTGTGTGAGTTGGATTGGATGTTCTAAATTAAAAGGACAATTGATCTTCCCAACACCACCAATGCACTCAATTATTCTAATATTCATAAATATTTTAGAGGACACATTTTCTTAGGATGACTTGGCACGCGCTCCCCTTGATTCACTAGGTCGACATATAAAAGGTTCTCTACTATACGAGATAATGTATTGGTATCCTCTTAGACTTGGGAATGTATACATATTTGGTGGGCCTCTCCTTAACATGATATGAATCCTTTTTTGGTGCCCCCTTAACTTTGACAGTCATCCATCCTAGGTCTCCCATTAGATTTGATATTAATAAAAACACATTATTCAAAACATTTGGTTGGATTCCCTTGTTGATATGATTGAGGGATATCCCTAAAGAAGGTTGGCTTGAATCTTTTCTTCCTCTAATCCATCTTAAATTTATTCTTACAATCCCAAACTCTCTGAAAAGTTGGCATGCTTTTATTCTACTTATGCAAATGTGTTTCATTCCTTTTAGTTTTTTCTAGAGTCCTTGGCTTCCTAAATTATATTTTATCCTTTTAGAGCAATGGAATTCCACTCAACAACCTCTAAATTTTTACCTTTTATATATCATGAAATCCACATGGCTTTCCATACTCTTCCATAATCATGTTTCTTAGCTTCAACTCAAAGAATTATTAAATGTTGTTATAGTAATGCTCCAAAAGGTGCTTCTTCTGAAATTAATTCTTGAAATGCTTCTAAGAGATTATCTTCTCATTTATATGCTTGACCTACTTTAGTTGGTCCCACCACATGGATACTTTTCCCTACAAATGATAAATAGAAATTATTGTTTCAAGATTTCGTGAGTAGTTGTAAAACTAGAAATAATTTCTCATACCTAACAATCATGTTTCAACATCTTCACCATTCCTATGCTCTCCATCAAATGTAGGTGCCTCAAGCTTTATATGCTCTCTTTACAAATGATCCAACACAATCCTCCTTTGATTTCTTGTAGAAGACAAACTTAGTTTTCTCTCTAACCCTAAGAAAAACTAATCTCCTCTATCCTAATGTTAGTGAATGATAATTCTTACTAGCACTTTTTGAGTGTATAGGCCCTTTCCATTCATTTACCCTTTTATGATATCTATAATCTATCACATTTCCTACACTAGTTGCATGTCCTGAGATCTTATCAACTTTTCATTGTCCTCTCTATAGCTTTGCACTTTTTTTGTAGTATCTTCATTGTCTCAACCAACACTATAGGTTGAACTCTACTCCTCTATATATTAGGATTTGTTTCTGCATTTCTTAGGATAATTTTTATCCCTATATTTTCATCTCTATGGACATAACAACTCTATTCGTGCTCCATCTCTCATATCCCTACTTCTAAACCAAAACCTTCCTTCTTGTACTTTTAACTATATAAAAAGTGCATGTAACAAATATAGTCAGAGTTAGGCACTCTACAAAATTTTTCATTAATTAGGATACAAGTCATCTTTTATCTCAAGTAAATGTGGATGCACTAAACAAACTTTTGTTATTTTAAACATGATCTCCTCTTAAATGGATTTCCAATAATTGTATCCATTCTTCCTTTTTAATTCTGAGCTGGAGGTTTTCATCTTTCAATATACCACATTTTCTACTTTTGTTATTTAAGGATACAAATGACCATCTTTTTTTCTAGGAATTTATGCTACTGAAATAAAATTTTGGGTTGATAAATGAATTATACTCTTCTCAACACTTCCATCAACTACTCATTTTCCTATATCTGAGCTTTAAGCTAAAATTTATGACTACCTGAAGTTTGGCCCATCAAACATGTTTCTACTAGTTTCTTAAGATTTGGATGCTTAGATTCCAAATTTAACTCTATGGTTTAGATTATACCAGCTAAAAACTTTCCATTGACTACTTTTATGTCCAAACTTGAGTTTTGAGTAAGGATTTATGCCTCTTGGTAGTGGACTAGTACCCCTTTTTCTCTTTGTGTACCATTTCACGTGAAACTTTTATATATTGAATACAATGTGTGCTCAACATATCTCATTGGAAATATCTTGTTAAGCTCTTTAATTTGAGTAGCAAGGACAATGTGTAGCTTGGTACACACAATTCCCTATATTTCCAACAAAAATATGTTGTGTAGAGCTTCAAAAACAACCTTGAAAGTTTAGGACCAAGAAAAATATAACCAAATTCAAGAAAAACCACATGACTTGGTTTCTTTCATGGAAATCTAGTTGTCATGGCACAGTATGTGGTTGCTGACGTAGCACCAATGTACACCTATCATCCTCTTAATTTGATTAGGTCATTGTCCCATCGAAAAACTAAGAAAAACTCTTCCATTTATGATCAATGGAAATGTTCGACCATTTTCTCCAAAAATGTTTGTTATCACACCTTTTTTCTAACCCCCAATAGTCATTGGGCATCAATTAAATCTATGGATGAATAACATTGACTGTATTTCTTAATCGTTGATAGTCAATGGCCATCAAACTTTAGGTGATAACATGGGTGACCAATGAAAACACTCCCTACTAAGTGTTGATGTTAATGGACCTTGTCCTCAACCGTTGATGTCACTAACACCCTTCCGTGAAGTGATATCAGACTAAGATCATGTGTCCTATATTTATCATCATCCATATTTCCACATCACCACTACTATCCACAATGTCGCCACGCTATTTCAAGGCATGCTACAATTTCATCACCATTTGTACCACCACATCTACTTTGTCACAACATAGTTAAAAACTAGCAAGCACCAAAAATGAGAGGTCATCAAGCACCTACATGATCCTTAATTGTCCCATCGAAAATTTGTCCGCAATCCTTGATCCCCCCATCAACAATTTTGGTGCAAGTCTTCATTAATGATTTTCATTGAAACTCTTCATTGATGATTCCCATCGAAGTTCTTCATCAACCTTGGTGATTTTTCCTAAATTCTTCGTGAATGATTTTATAAAAGGCATCCCATTAATCCTTCACTAATTTTGTTGAACTCTAAATTATTTCTTTACGATCTTACCATTTCATTAGCTTTGGGGTGACTTCCCCAATTTCCCATTTATGTTTTGTTGAACTCTAAATTACTTCTTTACAATCATCCCCTATTGGTGTCTAATATCCACTCCAATATCCCAATACCCAATTAAAACATAATGGCGTGACTCCTAAAAAATTCCAATCGCCTAGCTCTATTCCCCATCAGTCTACACAATCCAAGGAATGATAATTCCTTCTCTAAATCACAATCCGTCAAACAATATTTGTCCCCTCTAGGGCTCTAACACAATACCGACAAGGAATTTTTTAGTTGGAGTCTCTATGAACTCTAGCTATTATATTAGGATTATTCACAACAGCCTTTACACAGGCCCCTGGGTAGTTTCTTATTGAGATTTTATCCTAAGCATACCATCCTAGTTTTCAACTTAATTACCAACTTCAACAAATTGTCTTCAACATATAGTCATGGATTCTTTCTCTTCCTAACACTCCACACTATTTTTGCTCACTTTTTTCTACTGTAAAAATCGCCTTCTTCCCCCACTCAAATTTTCCTTTTTCCCATGAATGGTTGCTTGATTTTCAGTCTCCCCAAAGATGATAGTACTCAGGCCATGTTGTCATAACTAAGTGGGATAACTCTCCCACCCACATCTTACATGAGTATACTTAGCCCCCATGCTTCAATAACGAGTTGAGATAACTCTTCTTCTAGCCTCACACATGCACTCAATTATTAGTCTTTAATTATCAGAAGAGGATTATTTTCTAATGATAAATAATTTATGAAAATGACATGGGATTATGAGCATGTGGATTTCCCCTTTGTACCCCTCTTTCAACCCTCTCTCTTGTGGAATCATATCCCACTATAACTTTGTTTATGTCAATTTTACAAATGGAAATGCACTTCGTTTTATTATTTTCAATATGCAATGTTTATATAATACTTTGCTTGGCATTCGTCCATTCATAATATATACAATTTATACATTGCTAATCCAAGGACCAAAATTGGCGTGTTACAATTCCTAGAGGAATATCATCTTATGTCAATGTTTACATACATGGTGATGTTCATCAAAGTTTACAATAACTTAGTGATACAACTCATTTGACCAACTGATATCATCCTTGGCCTAAGAATATTAGCAACTCCTTATAATGCACTGATCAGGAGTTCATAAATCTTGCTCAAAATTCAAATTTACAGGATTGGGTTGAAACTAGGATGGTTGCGTAGATCTCGTCTTCCTGATTCCGGCGCCGCAAACTGTTCGAAAAACCGATGTCGTATGAGGAAGATATCGCGTTCTGATCAAAATGCCAAACAGATAAATTTTTGACAGTTTGACCAAGTTTGGCTGGGATGCACAGTCAGCAAGGTGGAGGTACAGTTATCAAAAAAAGAATATTCTTGGAATATTCCTTTCCACTGGGCCAATCAATGGATGACAAGTGTTCAAGATAATCCATGAATAATTTGATCCCAAGGAGGAAGAAAGAGTGTTCAGGAAAGCATTTCTTGACATGACTGAGATGGTTAGAATCCTTTATCAAGAAAGGAATTAGAGACTGGAAGGAGAAGGATCTAAACTTAACAAAGAAGGACTAGGATCTTCAGGAGATAAACATGATGAAGATAAGTAAAATAAGGGAAATGGGGGAAATAGAGGCAATGGAGAACCATCATCATCACCCTCTACTTCTTCTTCAGTACATCAGCCACAGGAGTCAAAGAACACTGGTAAAAGTCCTTTTTTAAAACTTGATGTTAAGTTTGAATTGCCAATGTTTAATGGTGAAGTAAATGCAGAAAATCTTGATAATTAGATTAGACATTTGGAGGTCTATTTGAGAATACAGAACCTTCAAGATGATGATACCAAAATTAAATTAGCTTCACTGAGAATGGAAGGTGCATCACTTGTTTGGTGGGAAGCCAAGACAAAGGAGGAAATCAAGAAACATGGTAGGATTATTCTATCATGGTCAGATTTCATTACTGCTATTAAACGACATTTTTATCCATTAGCTCATATGCAGAAAGCCATCATGGACTAGCAGAACTTTTGGCAATTAAAGGGGAAAAATGTGCAAGAATACACCCAAGAATTTAGGAGAAGAGCTCTCTTATTAGGGGTGGATTTGCAGAGCCAAGATACTTTGCTAAAGTACATGGGAGGCTTACATAGCTACCTAAAACATACTATTCTCATGTTTAACCCCACCAGTCTAGATGAAGTTTGTGTTCAGGTCACACAACTAGAAGCTAGAGGGAAGAACATTTTTGAAGAGGGTAGAAAGAAACCTTTTAAGGGTAAAGCCAAGGAAAAGGCCTCAAAAGGTAAAAGCAAAAAGAATGCATCTGTTAATAAAGAGGGAGAAAAATTGGTTTGTAAACATTGTTCAAAAGAAGGCCATGATGAAACTCATTGTTGGAAATTACATCCTAAATTGAGGCCAAAGAAATCCCATAACAAAGGGAAATAGAAAATTACTGCTATAGCTCAACATGATTTAGGATCTTATTCAGGTGATGAATCTAAAATTATAGCCATGGGATTGAAGAACATGAAGGGGAAAGAAATTGAAACTAAACCCAGTACCAGTACATCAAACTGTTACATAAACACTCCAAATGAAGAAAAAAGAATAGAACTGTTTCATGTGAGGGTCATATCCAAGCATACCAAGCTTGACACATTGTTTGATAGTGGGTCACAAGAAAACTTAATCTCTGAAGATTTGGTCAAGAAACTTAACCTTGAGACCATACCACATCCAAAACCATATCCATTGGGTTGGGTTTGTAAGGATGAAAATCTACAGGTTTCAAAGAAATGTATATTGGGGTTTGCAATCACTGCAAGCTTTGTTGACACAGTTGAATTAGATGTGGTTATGCTTGACATCAATGGTATTGTATTAGGGATTCCTTACTTGTATGACAGGAAAGAAAATATTATATCGCCATGAGAACAAATATCATTTATTCAAAGATGGCAAGGAGTTCATTGTTAGAGCACATCGCAAGAAGACAAACATTGCTATGGTAAACGCTGGACAGGTAAAGAGGCTGGTAAATTCAAGTAAGAATTTTGTTCTTCTTATGATTAAGCGTAAATTTGATATTAATCATGAATCATTTGAGGGATGTGATCCTAAGTTGAAATCAGATTTATATGATGTGGTTAATGGACATCATGAGATGTTTCAAGAGCCAACAGGATTGCCTCTAAAAAGAGAAATTCAACATGAGATTCAATTGCAGCAAGATTGTCCTCTTCCAAACATCGATATGTATCGCATGTAGATAATGGAGAATGCTGAAATAAAGAGGCAAATCAAAGGGATGTTGGATAATGGAATCATAAAGCCAAGCACCTCGCCATGCAGTTCACCCATAGTCTTGATACCAAAGAAAGATGGGACTTGGCGCATGTGTGTAGATTTTCGAGCTTTGAACAAGATTACAGTAAAAAATCATTACCCACTCCCAGGAATAGATTATTTGCTTGATCAACTAAAAGAAGAAAATTTTTCACTAAGTTAGATTTATGAAGTGGATATCATCAAGTAAGAATTGTAGAAAGTGATATATGGAAAACTACATTCAAAATCAAACAAGGACTCTTTGAGTGGCTAGTTATGCCTTTTGGTTTGTGTAATGCATCGGCAACTTTCATGTGAGTTATGGATAGTGTTTTGCATCCATTCCTTGATGACTTTGTTATTGTGTACTTATATGACATTTTAGTTTTCAGCAAAACAAGAGAAGATCATGTCTTGCATGTGAATAGAGTGCTTGATATTTTGAAGAAAGAGAAATTGTTTCTTAAGATGTCAAAGTGTGAGTTTGGAAAGATTTCTTTGGTCTATTTGGGACATATTATAGGAGGAGGAGAATTGAGAATTGACCCTTCTAAAGTGGAAGCCATTGTGAATTGGCCCACAACCAAAATAGTTACCGAGGTAAGAAGTTTCTTAGGTGCAGCTCAATATTGGAGAAAGTTTATTGGTAACTTTTTTCCATCGCAACTCCTATGCATGTAGTGACAAGTGTGAAAAAAGGCTTCCAATGGGGAGGCAAACAACAGCAAGCTTTCGAAGCTTTAAAATACAAGATCAGTTTAGCTCCAGTCCTTGCATTACCAAATTTGAGACAGCCATTCGAGATACAAACTGATGCTAGTGATTATGCCATGGGCGCAGTACTTTTGCAGCATGGTAAGCCTATCACTTTTCATTCTAAAACTTTTAATGGTGTTGTGACTAATTATCCTGCATATGAAAAAGAACTATATGCGTTGGTACAAAGTGTCAAGAAGTGGAAACACTACTTGATGGGTAAAGAGACTATTGTACACACCGATCACCAACCATTACAGTACTTGCAGTCGCGAACAAAATTGCAGCAATCAAGACATTTCAGGTGGATGGGATTTCTTCAACAGTTTCACTTGGTTATAAGGTACAAGAAAGGTATTTTAAATAAAGTTGCAGATATGCTTTCAATACCAATCATTAGTGCTTCTACTTTACTCAAAAATTATTATGTTGTACATGAGAGTTACATAGAACAATATGCACATGACATTGATTTTCAAGATGTGAATGCTAGTTTGAGTGAAGGGAATCAAGTTGAAGAAAAAGATTATCACATGCATAACAATTTGTTGTTTCATTTGGGAAAGTTGTGTATTCCACAAGGAGAGAGGCTAAGTGTCATGAGAGAAGCTCATTCATCTCTTATTGTTGGACACTTTGGGGTAAGAAAAACAGTGGCGCGTCTACAGAGGTATTGCTATTGGCCTCGCATGATAGATAGTGTGTCACGTTTTATAAGAGGTTGTTCTATGTGTGCAGCAAGTAAGCCTAGTAATATGAAGCTTGGATTGTACACACCACTACCGGTACCATCAAGGCCATGGGAGAGTGTCTCCATGGACTTTGTTAGAGGTCTACCTATGTCAAGAAAGCAACATGATTAACCTTATGTAGTTGTGGATAGATTCAGTAAAATGTGTATACTTATGCCTTGTAAGAAAACAATTACAGCTAAACAAACTGTTGAACTTTATTTTCAACATGTTTGGGTTCATTTTGGATTTCGAGCTTCTACTGTGAGTGACGGGGATTCTAAAATCATTGGGAATTTTTGGTCAAATCTATGGAGAATGATGGACACAAAGTTGAAACGGAGTACTGGTTTTCATCCACCAATAGATGGACAAACCAAGGTGGTGAACAAAACCATTGTGCATCTATTGAGAGGATATTGCAGCAAACATCCTAAGTTGTGGGATGAACAACTGCATTACATTCAGCACGCTTACAACTGGGCAAAGCAATCTTCAACACAAACCTCGCCTTTTGAAGTATGCTTTTGGTATTTGCCAAAATTTCCATTAGACTTCATCTTTGGAAAGAATGTTTCAATTGATGGCCATAGTGACATTGATAAGGCTCGAAAATTCATTGAGAAAATTTAGATTATACATCAACAAGTTCAAGAAAAACTTGAGAAAAGTCAAAGAAAATACAAAGAGATGCATGACAAACACTGGGTTGATCACAAGTTTCAAGAGGGAGATGAGGTATGGTTGCACATTAGCAAAGAAAGGATGTAAGGGGAAGGTAAAAAGCTCAAACCCATTCACTATGGTCCTTTCAAGATCATAAAACAAGTTGGTAATAATGCATTCCAACTTGATTTTCCTTCTTACATGAAAATGTATTCAGTTGTTAATGTTGAAAACTTACGCTTGTATGAACCTTCTTTGATCGATGATCAAGGAAGTGATGTTCAGCTACCTTCTATTGAATATTTCTCGCCAAAATTTCTGGATGAACTCAAAGAAGATACAATTCTTGACAGGAGGACAAGAGCATCCAAGAGGGGAAGTGTTGACTACCTTCGAGTTGGGCTCAAATGCACTAAACCAAGCAAGGAAAAATGGATGGAGGTTGGAAAGGTGAGGGAGTTGTACCCTCATCTACTGAACAAGTAATCAAGTCTTTTGGGGTCCAAAAGCTTCCCAATGGGGAGGAATGATCAGGAGTTCATAAATTTTGCTCAAAATTCAAAATTACAGGATTGGGATGAAACTAGGATGGTTGCATAGATCTTGTCTTCATGATTATGGCACTGTGAACGGTTCGAAAAAACGATGTCGTATGAGGAAGATATCGCGTTTTAATCAAAATGCAAAATAAGTAAATTTTCGACAGTTTGACCAGGTTTGACTAGGATGCACAGTTAGCAAGGTGGAGGTACAGTCAGTAAAAAAGGAATATTCTCAAAATATTCCATTCCACCGTGCCAATCAATGGATGATAAGTGTCAGCTTCTTATTTGAAGGTACGGTTTGGAGAGGGCCAATCAGAAGGTGACATGTGGCCAGCCCTGAGGCCGCCACGTGTCCTTGAAATGGTAGTATAAAATTTTGTTGGGTCTGCAGGGCTCAACCCCGAGACCTCCTACCGAGCACACACAGTTCTTACCACTCGCTCTATGCTCTGTTTCTTAACAACTCTAGGAGTCAGATTTGTATTATTGTTGAGTGAAATGGTGTATGGGGGGTTGGGAACTGCCGGCAGTCCCAACCCGCTAGCGGTCCCCGCGATGTGGATGGTCACATTGCAACTTTAAATGCAAATGTTAACAACCGGTCTATGTAAACCCGCCAGTAGTTTCGTGTTATAAATATCACATGCCAACCGTTAAGTTTCCTTTGCGCGGTTTATGCGCTAACCAACACTTCAAACTAGAGTTCAACGCATCAAACCACAATTATCGCCTTGAGTTTCGCCGACCATTGCGGTTATGCCGCAGGTTTGGGGTGCGCATGTGACCACCCCAACCACTAACATTTAATTTCACAGTTAGATTCGGCGGAAGGTTAGCAAGTGCACCATTTTGGGTGGAATTGCTATTTTAACTCTAGTTAAGTGAAGTTCTCCACTTTTAGTGGAGCTTTTCTCGGTGAAACTGAGCAAAAGAGTAGGAGACTCAATTTTCGACATTCCGAGTGAATGAAGAGTCATTTTTTACTAATTGGAGCATTCTGGAGCCATTGGTGCAGGGAAAACAGCGATTAGAGCACTGTAACTACATGTAATAGCAAAATTTTGAGCATAATGAAAAATGTACATGCCATTGAGAGCTAGACCAGCAGATGTAGCCCAGGAGGGGTGAACTGCTTCATCATGCCTGCTGTGTAAATTTCATGTGGTGACTTATTTCTCTGTTTTTACACTGTTGTTTAGTGTTATTTTAACTTCTTTTATGCTTCTAATTCACTAAAAATCATCTACGATTCATGGACCAACTACTCAATCCTTATGCAAACTAATGAACCACTTATGCACATGTTTTTAAACTAAAAAGACACTTAGCACAGCAAAACTAATACAGTCTTTTCAGATCATGCACCAATCTACTTTGAAATTTGTCTTCCATCTCTCATGTCATGATCTAAGATCAAGTTTTATTTGTGCATTGTGCAAAAGATCCTTAAAATCATGTGTAAAGTGAATGTCTTGATGCCAGTTTGATCCAAATACAATTAATAAGAATGTCTGACAAAATCACGCATCGACAATGAAGATGTGAAAAGCCAAATCCAACATGCATCATCAAATTAACAATAAACCCATTCACCCACTTGCAATAGAACACATAACTCATAAATCTAGGAAAGGTAGCAACATGCCTAAGGATTTATATTGACATGTGCACATACCATGCAGTGAACACATCCACAAACATTGGATTTTATACCAATGCAAATTATATTGCTTGCAGCCTTGCACAACCACCATGACACTACATGTTCCATTGCAGTGGATACGAAATATACAAGTCCACACCAATATTGTGAATAATGGCCAACTAAATGTTGATATTGCACTTGCAGTTATAGTTTTCAATACTAACAATTAAGTTAAATGTAATTTTACATGAACTTATAAGAAAAAACAAATAAATAAATCATATAACCATAAAACTTATAAGAGCCCAGAGTCCATGGGAAGCAGTTCAATTGGCGATCATCGTATTATCAAGTATTATGTAAAAGAACCATAAAACTCATAAGATCATAAATGCATAAAAGCTATTTTCATGAAAATACTGCAAAATATAAACATACAATTCAACCTGTAATCATTGTAATCTCAAACTATATGAGGGAAAGGTTCCTACTTAGAAATACTAACAACTTTTTTCCTCACAGTGCACTCACTGCCTATTGCTCACAAGAAATGATCTCTGCTCAGATCAGTCTGTTATAAAACAGTACAATAGGTTCAAGGAACCATACACATATGATCATATTATCTAACTTGTTCAGTAATAATGACAACTCATGCATTTATAGATATAGGTACTTTTGTGATAATTCCATTGTTTCAAATCAATGGGTTGTGTTTCACCATATTATATTTCTCATTTTGAGGATTCTATGGAAACTTCTTAGCAATAAAAAAAACTTGCTTGGTAAAGAACTTGAGAGCTTATTCATTTCATTGTTTCAAATCAATGACCTGTAATTGACCATATTATATTTCCTTCTAAGCAAAGTCGCACAGTGAAGCTTAGAACCCAAACTCAACTCCATGTTGATTCTTCTCAGCCACCCAACTTCTCAACATGGTTGAAAAGCCCATACTTCATCCTTCCATTGAGCAAGATTGGCTACTCCCACTTTCCTCCAACTCCAGCCAAGTCAGAATTGAGCAAGATTGGCTACTCCCACTTTCCTCCAACTCCAGCCAAGATAGAATTCAGCAAGAATGCAGAAGAGTAGACAAGAATTCCACCTTCAGCCCATCTGGACTCATCTTCCAAATACTCCCCCAGAAGATAGCTACCGAATCCCCACTTCACCCAAACCATGCCTTGCAGAGCACTATACATCCAAGTCCCAAAAGCCTTTGTACCAAGAACTCCTGCTACTGCACTGCCCGATATAATGCACAGTACCTCCAAAACTATCACTGCCCATATCATTCCAAACTCCCTCCAACGGAGCCTGTTCAAATATAAATGCAAACAATCCATGCCCAAACCAATACCAGTGGCTGTCATTACCAAGGCAACTCTAGGTTTAGAGGGTGGCATGGAGTACATATGCGACCAGTTGCCAATGCCTGCTCCAAATGCAATTGCCACGGCCCACCAAATAGAGCACATCAAGTTGACACCACCTGCTATGAATGACAAAATTCTGAGGCCAAGAAGAGGACCTCTGAAAGTCAGCACTTGACAAACATGGGTGTTACTGGCAGTGGCATTCACCATAGCTTTGGTTAGAAACACATTAGCTACAAACCCATTTCCTCTATTGTCCACAACATAATCCCTGATAGCCCTTCTTGCTAACATAGAACTAGAGAATCCATCCACTCTGAACAAGCCAGTTAATGCAAAGTTGACTAAGACTTCTATGAGCCTGGGCACTATTAAGGAGGCTGTGCTGTATTCTACTGTTTCCACTGTAGATCCTCTGCTGTCACCCGTGTAGCCTTCCAGAGCCACCAAAGCCATGTCTCTCATTCCTCTGGCTTCCTCATCTTTACTCCTGAAAGATCGGATCAGCAGCTTTGTCCAGTCATCATAGGCTGCAGGAAGCACTGGAATGCATATGCAGGTAGGTTTTTCTTGGATCGACCTCCTGACCATATCAAGCGTTTCACAGACTGCAGCAGGGAATTCAATCTCGGGGTCACCCTCTGTTAATCTCTGCCTTGCAAATTCATCGAGCTCCACATACAGCAGTCCCTGATTGCAGCCATGGCAGCCATTTCTAAGGCACTGAAGAGATGGCAGCAGGCAGAGGGAATCCGAGAGTTGCTTCAGAGATCCAGGCATCCGAAGGGCAAGCATGATTATGATTTGTTCCAGTGTCCAGAATATAACACATTGGCATGGTTCCACGCATTCGCAAATTTCTGCAGTGATTGCTGCAGATTCTAAAGGAAGACATTGCAGGAGTATTGAGTCCACGTTATGGGAATTGGAGGCATATTTCATGAATTGCCTCATGGAAGAATTGGGCATTCGTGTTGACAGCATTACAACAGAAGCAGCCTGTATATCACTATCTGTAGCCAACCCAAACCCATTTAAATCTTCCAATTTGGGACCCCTTATGGTAGCTAGAACATCCCTGGCACCCATTTCAAGATCAAGTCTTCCTCTCAAGAAACTGGTAGTGAAGACTGCAAGATTGCCCAAGGAAGTCATTCCTGCATCCAAGAAGCTGACAGAACCTGTTACTGCATCACTTAGCTCAACCTGCCCAACAGCAATATTGGATAACCATCCTAGACAGGCAACCAACTTCAGAATAAAAAACCGCATCGTGTATTGGCTTCCCTGCCAGTACTGGAATACAGAACCCATTTCAGAATGCAAGACGTACAATGCAATTTCTTGCGCAACTGTGAAGATTTACCAAGAGTCTCGTATCAAGACAATTGTTCAGCCTTCCCTCTGTTGATGTAAATGTTGATTAAATCCAAATAATTTTATTTTCATAGAAAAGTTGCACAAATGATGTTATTGGTTTGAATATAAGGAGTGTGAAGGAGATTTCCAAGTGGATTAACAGAAGTGCAGAGAATAACTTCTGTAATGAGTAAAATGGATAAAGAAGAAAGTGGAAAGCATAATTCTTCTATCATCATCAGAGAACGAACAGATCTTGTGAATGGCTTTGCCTAAATGGTTTGGGCCTTGTTACTGAAATCTTTACATCAAGGGCATCCCTGGAGGGTAAAGAGCAGAATCAACTCACGAAGCCTTTCCCAAATTCCAAGCTTAATTTAAATTCCTTGATCCTAAGCTTAGGCAGGAAGAGTATGACTAAAGTTCAAACTTTAAACTATTTTAAGTGATTGCTCAATTAAAATATTAATAGTAGGGGCATCTCATGTTAAAAACCAAGTAGTCTAAAGAAATATTGACAGCAGAAAATTAGTGGTCTTTGGTGCATTATATGCTTTAATGAGTACAAATAATTATTGTTCTTATTTATTCATATTGTTCTTATTTATTCATATAGATTATAATTTTATAACTTTATATTTTGTTTTTTTCCTCCTTTAGAATTATCACGCTTATCTCTAAAGAACATTTATGATATTTTTTAAAATTAATTGAAATTAATTTTAAAAAATTAATATTTTATAATTTAATTAAAATTACTAAATAGAATAAATTTTAGATTTATAAATAATTTTGTATAAATTGTTAAATGTTTTTTTGAAATTGTTTAAAATTGAGGAAGTAAGCTTATAATCATGACAAAGTTTTAATTAGGAAGAACTCTAACATTATTATAATAAGAAATTTATAATTAGATATTTGCTTGAAAGTCATGATAATTATAATAAAGAGTTTATAATTAAATATTTATTTATTTATGACCATGTTAAGTTAATTTTAATTGTCTATGATGTAATTGACTAGTATAAACATAATTCCTTTCATTTACTTAGGAATATTATGATGGAAAGAATAATGGAATGTTTTTGGAATCTTTGCATATCATGTGTGTGGTTGTTTAGTTTGGAATTATGATGTAGGTTGTTTTGTGACAATAAAATTAATGAAGGGTTATAAAGCTCTTCTTATGGTTGTTTTATATTTATATATGAGTATTTATGGTTTTATGAATTTGATGTGATTTTTTCAACATGTAAATTCCAATACATTTCATTGGTAAATCAATCATCATAGACCCCGCCAAAACCCCTTATGTTGCCTCAGAGAGCACCAGTTCTAGTTTGTGAAATATTCATATCTTAGGGTGCAGTATAAGGTTATGCATGTTGGTAATCCAAGGATCAAGTTACAAGCCAAAATTTGGTTCTATTACTTAGACCCTTTGTGTTGCTTCCTACCATATTGTCAAATGAGCTTTCATGACTATGTAAAGAATATTTGTCTTCAAAGAATTCCATGTAGTTGTGAACAAGTCCTTAGTTATGCAAGGTGTGAGGAGTATCCCTATTAACAATTAATTTTACTAGTAAGGAATGTGAGAGGGTGTAATTATGGTGGGATGGAAGAAGAAAGATGAGTTGACAAGAAGAAGTAGAAGATCAATGGAAATGAACACCACAAAAAGAAAAAACGGAGAACAAGCTAAGGTTGAAGTGACTACAAGTAGTTTAATCAATGAGTGATGGTAACATGACATGAAAATAAGAAAAAATAAGGAAGTGGGAAGACAAAAGATAGATGGAAGTGGTATGCTAGAGGTATATTAAATATGGAGGTGAGAGGAGAGGTTTTAAAACAACACAATAAGAGCATGCAAGAATAGGGACATCTTGTTAAAATTCCTACATTCAAGGAAAGGATAATTGTGGAGGCATATATGTCAAACATAGAAGTGTTTGATGATTATCTCAAGGCCCCTTCAAGGAAAATTTTAGGGGCTAAATTTCATCTATTGGATAATTTTTCATTTGTTTTTTCTCAAAACATGATTCACCAATTTTCATTTTTTCTAAAAATGATTTACCAAATTTACATAATGTAAGATTAGTTTACTCTAAAAATCACTCAAATTTTCTAGAAACTATATAAAAACCATATAAATTTGAATATTTTTACCAAAAATATTGCAAAATATTTTCTAGTTGGAATTTTAAGAATTAGTAAGATTTTCCAATATTTCTACACTTCAACATAAGTATGGATCCTTAAAATTCTCCTAGACCCCTTTTATAATATCATCACACCAACTCATTTCCATCTCATCTGCATGCATAAGCTAGGTGGTGTTATGCTCATAAACGACACCAAGCATTGAGAACATTGTAAGCATATCTATAATAATGATGTCAAGCTTATCACTGAAGGGCTTGCAGGAAGTTTGCTTGATCAGATAATGGGGATCACCTCCTACCTCCATCAAGTTATCAAAATATAAGAATACTAGTAAATTGGATTGGTACTAGAATCCCAACCAAAAATTCCTTTTATTATCCACATTATATTTAAAACTAGTATTATTTGAATTTGGACAAAAAAAATTAAGCAGACTTGGAAAAAAGTTGAATAAAGTGAGTGAATATTTGAGTGTATAGGATAATTGCATAGCAAGTTTAAAGTTGAGAGTAAGGAGATAAAGAGATACAAGTTGATAATGCATGTTGTGTAACATCCAAACATGAACAACTTAGAATTAGTCATTATGTTTGGACATTCAAAAAAAAATCTAAATCCACCAAACTTGTTGGTGGTGACCTGTGATTCTCAAGCTTGTTACCAATTTTTGATGCCATGATAGATGTTGTTAAGCATGATTTTACCTATGAACATATGTGTAACACAAGAGAGACAATAGGTGGGGAGAAGTATAAATGAATTTTTAATCACTTTATGCACCATGAACGGTATATGATGCATTAACAGAGAAAAAGAGAATCCAAAGTGACCCTCTCCTTATAGGGTTTCAAGAAAGAATTTGATGCTAGAGTTCTATATTGTACTTTAAATAAAAATATATTGTGAAGCCTTTGAGAGATCAAGAAATAACCAAAATAAATCATAGTGAAATATGATTAAGGCTTCAAGGATATATTAAATCAGTCATTATTTTTAGTCTTAACACATCATACAAAGAGTGGTTATGTTGGCAGCATGGTGCGAGTCAGGTTGGTATTGATGTCAACAAATCAGAGTATATGCGACCTAGAGTTTGTAATGCTACTACTAGGGTGTATTATGTTGAGTTGATTTATTGTGAGTTGAGTGAATTGTGAAAAGCCATGTATTGAGCTAGCGTTTTCATCTACAAGCATTTTATGTGCAAGAGTATTGTATTGTGATGAATTGTATGTTGTTGAATGGTGTGATATGTTGCAGCTAGGGTTTGTTATATACATTGTATGATGTGAGTATTTTGTTGGGGTATCTTGCTACTAGTCTTGACAGTGAGGGTTGATGTATTAAGAAAAAGTATATTTGATGTTTGAGTAGATAGTTTCGGAGTATGTTGTTAGAGTTTGTCATTGTTGATGGGCAGAAAGGTTTTATGATGCATAGCTATTTGATATTGTTGTGAACATAGGTTATACTATTGAGGAAAATATTGTTGGAACAATGTTTGTATTGTTGTTTCTATAGTTTCGACTCCATTGGTGGACAAAGAGAAGTTTCATGTTGACATGTTGCTATGTAAATTGTTGATCAAATTTTGTGAGTGGATATTGATTATAGAGTTGTGTTGTTGTGAGAAGATTGGTTTTTACAGAAAGAGATGGTATGGAGTGATGAACAGATTCATTATTGCAAAGGTTTGACATTCAGTTGAGATTTATAGTTGAGAAAAAAGTTACAAGTGGGTCCAGTTTGAAATTGGATGAAACATGGCCTAAAAAATTTAATTTTTTTTATAGGGGGATCCAATGTCAAAGATTCTGAAACATGGTCCTCAAAAAGTCTGAGGGTTGGAGCCTTCAGTAAGGGAGTGGTATCATCCTTCTGATAGTGGCCAGATAACTTGTACAAGGAGTGGTAGCTTCCTTCCGGTGGTAGCCAAAGAACTTGATCGGGGAGTGGTGGCTTCCTTCTAGTGTTAGCTAGAGAAACAATAGGAGGTGGTAGCCTCCAACAAGTAGGAGCATGTGCACTAGTAGAATTTTGCGCCAGTCCAAGATGTAAAAGACAGTTTTCTTTATAATAATTATGAAGAAGACAAAGACAACAATAGTGGTGGTTTTTCCCAGTTGGGTTTTTCACCTAATATATGTTGTTCCTATGTGATGATGTATATGTTGACTTGCTGTGTGTTGCATTATTATGGTTCTCATGCCTTTATGATTATATGTTTCTCATGTCATTAGGGGAATTTTGAGGTCTAAAATGGGCCTCCTAAGGAAAATGTACAATCAAAATTCACTTTATGAGAACCAATCACATTTTAGGGGATGACATCATCCCTAATGGTTGATGTGGTATTGCTTGAGTTAAAGGTACTTACTTGTCACATTCTCAATGGTGGATAAAAACTCATGGTTAACCATGGTAGTGCTCTAAGTACTTTTAAAGTCAAAGTAAAGTACTCATAATAAATGTCATTTCATACTTTTTGAATAAAAATATATTATTGTCTTTTCATTTTTATTGAAAGAAACAATTCATATTCCTATTCATTTATTATATTATATTATTTTTATATAGTATATTAAGTACATGTAATTATACAATTTAAATAATATAAATTTTATTTAATAGCATATAATATAATTAAGAATTTATAAATTTATATTAATATTTTATTTTAAGTTATTTAAGTACAAAGTACAAATGCATTAGTTGTTCAATGATAATGATTTTTTCTTGAAAATATCATTCTTATTTATAGTCACATCAATACAATTTTTTAATTAATTTTATTTTGGTACAACTTTTGAATTGAATTTAACTATGGTTACATGGATTGTTGTGCAAAAAGTGAATTGCAAATTCATAAATATTATTTTATTGGTTTAGCTATTATTTTATTTTTTCCTTAGGAGGCCCATTTTAGACCTCAAAATTCCCCTAATGTTTAATGGTTATGCTTAAATATATTGTCATAATGTGCCACTAGTTAAAATTATGATTCAGTTAATACTCCAAAGAAAAGTATAAACTAGATAAAAATTGATTCAACGGGAAATATCGATTCTTCCCCCCTTTCAGTATTTCTAACATGGTTCATCAATGAGTTTTAGTTGTTGATTAAGTAGGCATAGTTAAATAAAAATTTGGTTGACCATAAATAATTTGTGCATATGGTGTTGTGCTTATAGAGTATTGAATACTCAACACATTTGTTATTGAGAACGAGCTAGTTTGATATGCAAATGGATTCCTTCAACAATAGGCTTAACAAAAAAATGGAGAACATAAGCATAAGAGAGAAAGTATTTTAGTTTAATGGGTGCAATACCAAGGGTCATCATAAGAATTGCTTACTAGTTCTATTAGTATCAATTTTAACAAGAGGGGTCTAAGTCCCATAAGCAACCACCAATTGTCACTTGTGAAGTATGTAGCATCTTTATAAAACACCATACACTTTTTTGTGATGTTACAACATGATAAGAAGATAACGACTTCCATGGGGCATGACTTCTATGATTTTTGTAGTTAATATACCCATGAGTGTTTCATTGATGAGGTATACACAATGGGAATACTAGAAAATCATTTTTTTTGGAAAGTGGACAAGGCTTGGTAGAGAAATACTTTCATATTGAAATTGTGATCAACATAGTTACTATCTAAAGAATCAAGTTAAACTACTAAAACTAATATGTTCTTTTTTGTAAAGAATGAAAAATTGCAAGAGACTATCAAGTACCAATGCATAACTTGATCAGGAAAAGAGAAGGATAGCTATCATAATATATATTAGGCGATGAATTTTAACTTAGGAAAAATTGGATGGAATTAAAATAGTTAAAAATATTGTGAAAATGGGAGGTGCTAGTATAGTATATATTTTAATTAGGTCAACAAAAAAGTTTAGTGTGACATAACTAGAATTACCTCCCTTGACCTTCAAGGAATTCCAACAAAAATATATTCTACATTTACAACCATATTTCCCAATTATGAGATTACTTTAACTTATTAAAGTATCTAAAACCAACATAATCCAACTTTCTTATTTGGATAGAAAAATAGTGGAATTAAAATTGAATCTACATGAATCATAAGGGAAGCCCATCCCCAAATAAAAACCATGTTTTTCTATCATCATTTTGTTAAATAGAACTAATTGATTAATAGAATACCTATAAACAACATATATCTAGGAATAATAAACAAATATATAATAATATGCAAAGAAAGACCTTATCTACATGTATGAAAACAACAATTTTTATATTCAAGTCATTTTCAACCTTGTGAGTTACTAAGGAGTGATTCATCTACCAACCATAAGAATAAATGGAGAGTTCCATTCCCAAGATAGACCTTGATACCACCAAATGAAGGAAGATCATATAGGGCTTTAATATAACTTAAATAACCCCATAGTTCCCAACAAATCATACCAACCATACATTAATATCAAATCCCTTGAGATTTAACATAACTCGAATCAACCCATACTTCCTAAGAAATCATAGCAAACCTAGAGTTATCATCAAATCCCTTGAGCTCTAATCTAACTCAAATCAACCCCTAGCAAGGAAAATTTTAAGGATGGAAATTTAACTAAAAGTTTAGAAACCTTGGTGAATTGCATTAGTCCATAATATGCAAGCTAGAAAATGTTTGACGGTATTTTTTGTGAAAATATTCAAATACATAATAATTTAATATAGTCTCTATATAAAATATTGGTGCTTTTTAAGGTGAAATAGTTTTACAATATAAAATTTGGGAAAATCATTTTGAAAAAATGGAAATTAGCATATCGTTTTTTAGGAAAATGCATGGAAAATTAGCCCACTTGCAAATATTAGACCCTAAAATTTTCCCTAAACCATAGTGCCCAATATATCATACTAACCATACATTTATCATCAAATCCCTTGAGGGAAACTCCTCTAATAATCACACCATCCCTCAACTAGTTTGGGCCTTCTTCCCCTCAACAAAACACAACAAAAGGAAAGATCTTTCCCTTCATTTTTTCAATCCCTTGGGAAGTCATATTTCCATATATTCTCATTAATCCCTCATGAATCCATATTTATATTCTCTACTTATAATCCCTCATGAATCTCCTTCTCTTTTAGTCCTCCATTACAAGCAAGAAGAATCTAATGCTCTAGTTACTCTCTAGGAATCCTATAGTGGTACACCATTGGCTCAAATATTGATAATTATTTGGACAAGGATATAAATGTAGTATAATAGTTTGTATGGTTATTGTGGACATCTGATATACCATTTTTGTTTGAAAAGCAACTAATTCTCCTCTCTTTGCAATATTGATTCTCCTATATTAACATAGGTTCTCACAAGCTATGAATCTCATGGTTATTTTTTCATAACTATAAGCATAACAACCATATTTTTATGCAAGGTTTCCCATAACCAATAATATGAAATCCAATAACATGGGATAGAATTACGTTACAGCATTGGTGATGAATGAAAGGTGAGAAGAGATATTTACTTTTACATGAGGCCTACTCTCTTCCCAAGGATGTGATAGAAAATACTTGGATGTGAAAATTTAAGGATTGAGGTGAGCTTTTGTAAGGAACAACAGGAAAATAGAGTACCTAAATGACAAGTTTCAATGAAAATTCGCTCTTTCACCTCCTCTCCTCTTCCCCTCTTTCGGTATCATGGCCCACTTGTTGATCCTAAAGAAATTTTTTGGTGGATATATTTCTAATAATATATTTTATTTTATAAATTATTTTAAATAAGTTAAAAACATGGGTGGAAATATCCACATGGAAATACCTATAAACATAATATTCACACCATAGTCCTAGACCACAATTCAAACTCACAAGCATTCACTAGTTGGGGGTATATCTTAGGCTCTAGATTAGGAATATTCACAATTTCTTTTGTATATTTACAACGTGAGGTCATTGTAATTAAGCCTACTTGGCTTGGCACCCATCTAATAAATCAAAACATTACAAATAATCATTAATTTACTATAATATGATTCAAGGATTAAAACTCTGGTATTACCTTCACTCCCCATTAGAATAACATCTTCCTCTATGTACCTTTATTTCCAACGATAAAATTATCTCAACATAGGAAAAAAGGGTAGTACTACTTGAAGGACAAGTATCAAGGACAAATCACCAATGTAACCCCCTTCCCCTTCCCCTCCTTTGGTATTATGTCCCCCTTGTCAATCATTAAACAAATTTGTGGTGAATATTATTTTTATTAATATATTTTCTTTTGCTACATGATTTTACATAACTTAAGCACATCCTGACCATCCACATAGTTTTTCCTAAAAACATAAATTCTATCCCACTTCTTGGATTAACAAACGTTCAATAGTTGGGCCTTTGCCTTGTGCTCTACACTATATATTTAAAATGCAATTTACAAATTTACAATGTGAGATCATTATAATGAAACCTAATTGGTTCAACATCCATCAAATAAATATTAACATTAAAAATCATACTTTATTTATTGTGATATGATCTAAGCATTAATTTTGGGATATTACATTCACTTCCCCCTTGGAATAAAATTGTCCTTGATGTACCTTTGTTTCCAATAATGATTCATCTCATTATTATATATTTTCATATGCAATGGAGAATATATGGCATATCTTATCTCATTATTGTTTTTTGCATGTAATATTTTAATCTTTGATTATATTAAATAATTTAGTATAGATCATTAACATCTCTAGCTAAATATTTGTTAACAAAGGTATATTTAGGGACTTTCTCATCTTGTGCGTGTAGGATACTAGTGCTTGGAGTGTGAGCAAGATATTTAGGAGCTGGAGTAGGATCTTATACAACAACACCAATCAAGGTCACCTACGGACTTTAGGGATAAGATATGTCATATATTATCCATCCTTCCTTTCCTTATATTTCAAATAAGTTGAGAGATTAAATCTAGGTGGAAATAATAAAGGGTTTGTCATTTGTTCTATCATAGATCAAGGGAAGATATGTAGGAATTTTCATGTAGAAATAGGGATACTTTCCTTAAAACAATGAGATGTCTTATTTTTTATGTGGAAGAAAATAGTTCGCATTCTATTGAATTCAAACAATATATAAATCTCATATTTAAAAATGGTCCATTTTTTATGAACCCATAAGGAATTCACCTAAATTAATGGTCTTTGGGTCACTTTGATCCTAAGGTGTATATGCCTTCAACGGCCACGATTTAGGTACACCTCCCATATCTACCACTTCACTATTAGAATCATGAATCCTTAGAATCCATAGTATTTTCTATAAGTAAATACATAGACAAATCCAATGATAAATCTAGGATGTTTTATTGTGCTAGAATATGTGTTGAGGTGGATCTAGAAAAAGGGATTGTATAATAAATAATTCTCTTTGTAAGTGGTTGAACTCACCTTAGAAAATAGGCTATGAGGAGCTCCTTTTTAAATGTAACTTTTGACATGAACTTGGCCACTTCATTAAGGAATATAACAGTTCCTTCCATCTCTAATGTCTCATAATAATATTAAACAATGAAAATGAGTAAAAATTCCAATAGAAACAAGAAATTGGCCCTATAAAAACTTAATCCTTAGAAATGAATGATCGTCCATGATTCAAATCAATACGTTGTTTATTTTCCCCTAGAGTTTGGATACCCTTAGACGTCTCCTATACGATCATCATTTCCCCCTGCCCCTTTCATTTATTATCCCTATAAGTCTTCCTTTTCCTACCACCTTTAAATTTGGCCCCATTATCCCCTCTTCAAAAAGCCTACCCATGTCCTATATTCACTCTTATTTTCAAATGTCAAGTAGTTTCTAACTCTCCTTGTTATTTTTCATGAAAAAATTTAAGAGTACCCTAGGAGAAATTCAAAATCGAAAGTAAGCTCTTTAATAAAAATATTAGAAGAGGAAGAGGAAAAATAAAATGTTTCAAACAACCTATAGTAATGGAGCTAAAGCTTAGCAGTTAAAAAACAAAATGTTGCCCTGTGATTGTAGGGAAATGGGAAGTGAGATAAATCAAGAAACAATGAGATGTGATTCACTTAAAATGTCCTAAATGAAATTATCCTACTAGAAACAAAATTAGAATAAATCATCAAGATTAATCTAAAAAGCGAACTCTAAAAATATCGCAATAAAACAATAGAAAATGCAAAAGGGTACTTAGGGAAATTTGCACACTTTGGGACCAAATATCTATTGGATCCCTCCAAACACATGTATAGAAACAATGTTTCTATATATTATTGACCTTGGAATCAACCAAATAATTATATCCATGGATTTAATATCTATGTTCTAGTGTATCTCAAAGAAAGAATAGGAACGTTGGACCTCTCTAAGATCTTAGTGAAACTCCATTCTAATATCCAAAAAGATTCTGGTGAGAGATCTTAATATGGTTTTCTCCCTAGAGGGAAATTTAGGGGGTCCTTTATAAGAGACCCTCTAGAGAGGTGGTGGATGACTAGCTTATGTATTAGGATTTGTTTAATGATGTAACCAAGAAAAGAAAAATATACTTAGACTAATAGAAGAATCAGCATAGGGAACACTGCAAAATGGTTGCATTGATTGCTAATGTAGAGCTCATTTTTCTTAGGAAAACATCATATTGATTTTAAAATCTTCTCTTCAATGACCTTCTATTGTAAATCAATCCTCCTTAATTTTCAATTTGATGTATATCATGGCCTAATCCCCTTTAAATTCAATCCTCTCTTGCTCTAGGATATCCAAGGCTAGGAAGTAATAAAAGAGGAATGGATTAATTTATTGCAAGGCTCTCCATCATTAATATGGGAACCAAAACTAAAAAACTAACAAAATGGACCATGAACGCTTTCATTTCTTTGTTCAAAGGGAAAGAAGAAATTTGTAATGCCCCCTAGCGACCTATTTTAGTGACATTGGCTCCACAATCTACCTCTAAAACCATAAATTTAACTATTATTTAACTTGACACGCAAAACCCCCACGACATTAGATATAAATTTCCCACCTAGGATTCAAACTCAATGTAACCTACCATGCAATGCAACATGTACATTATTCTAACAATACCTTAAATATGTACTAGGAACATAACAATAAGTGTGTGTTTGTGTGTGTGTATAAAACTAAACGCAGAAATTCCATAATAAAATACAATCAAAATAATTATATTTTGTTGAATGTTACCAACTATTTTTAGACCTCAAACATTCCTCTCAATCATAGACTCCACTACTCTAGCTCCATTAGCATTGGGTCACCCCCAAGATAGAGCTATGCCTCCACCAAGAAAAATGCTCACCAAAATCTAGTTATGCCCATAGCAAGTACAATCATGCTAAAGGGTGAGGTACAAACCACAACAACACCCAAACCTATAGTCCTTTATTTCCCATCAACCTACACATCCCAAGGTAGTGCATTCCCTTATTTACCTTTGCAATCCATCAAGTTGTAAAACTACACTTCCAGGGTTCCAACACAAACTGACAAAAGAGACTCAGGGCCCTGTGGCTCCAAGAGATCTAGATACCCTCTAAGGTCTCTAGTTTCCCTCTGGTACCCACATAGGGATACTTATCCCTGCACTTCTCCAAGGAAACCCAAGGATAAGTGCACTCACATTGGGTGATGGGAACATGGCCACCTACTGATTAGATTAAAATTTGTGATATCCCTGATAACTCTAAATGAGAATGCAAGAATTAGAATTAATGAATAACTAACTCTTCCTTCCTAAAACCTATGGCCTTTGCACGCATGTAGCTTTCTAGTTGGCATATTCTCAACTACCTTAATATAACTTGGTTAATTTTCCTCATGGTTAACTTTAAGTTACAATAAAATAATATTTTTCTCATGACTTGGTTTATATACCATATAGCTACTTTACAAGCATTATAATATTTATTTTTCTTAGGAACCATGTCTTAGTTCCACCCCCCTCACCTTTCCCTCTCATTTCATCATATCCCCCCATACTATTTTAGTTTGTATTTTATCGTCATGGTGTTATTTTTATTGATATGTGTGATTGCATATTACATCTGCTAGGTTCATTGTCCTTTAACACATAGGCTCTTTGGCCTAACCACATAGGCACTCTTCACTCAAAACATATTTACACATAGGTATGCAGACCTCAAAAGCATATAAACAAGTCACACAAGCCCCAACATAGCCTGTATCACCAGCCTAAATACCATGTACCAACTCATTGGCCTAAGTATCATATGTACATATACACTTATAGTCTTGGGATCAATATAGCTATTACAAATGCAACAAAACTTGGAAAAACTACAATCTATAATGGAGACTCAAGCGATAACACCCTTGCTCTTAGAAAAGAAAGAATGATAGCTAGAAAGTCAAATCAACCATATAGAAAGGAAGAATATAATTATAGATTGAAATATAAAATCTTATGGCTAAAAGTGGGGGACAAAAACGTAGTTTTATTTTTCAAAAATAGACTTTGGCCTAAGAAATTACAAATCCTATCCAAGAAATAACCTTGGAGAATGGGGAAAGATTTTCCAAGATTAAAGAAATTCTAAATGAAACCATGAACATTATGGAATTATGTATGTAGAAGGACCTTTAAATTCCAACTCATCAATATGAAACATGATCAAATCCATCCCTTGCATATTTATAATTGATCATAATAGCACCCTAATATGAAGCGTAAAAGAAGAGGAATTTATTAGGGCTATTTTGGGACTTGAACTAGGAAAGGCATAAGGGCCAAATGGATTCATTATTGATTTCTACAAGGTTTCTAAAACATTATCATGCATGATATTTTTCAAATGCTAAATGTAAGGAAGAGGAGGTTAAATATGAGATGAGGGATTCATTTCTATAATTAATCCCTAAAGAAATAAATATTATCTCTCACTGCGTTTAGGCCAATATCTCCATGCAATGCTTCTTACAAAATTCTTTAAAAAAAATCTAGCAAATAAATCGATTCATATGCTCCCTCATCTTATCTAAAAGATCAAGGAGGATTTGTAAACAAAAAATAGATAACATATAATATTATTCTTGTTCAAAAGGCCATGATTCCACACCAACTAATTAAAGAAATGGAAGCAGATGGTCGTAATTTAGATATGAACAATGCCTTTGACAAAGTAAGGCATGAAGTCATGTTTAAATTCCTTTGAAATTATAAATATGCATCACAGTCCATTGGTGGATAATTATGAGCCCTATATCGCCCTATTGTTGAATGGTAAGTCAACCCCATTTTCTTAAGGTATGTGAAGGATTCAATCATGATATATTGTCTACCCTATGTTATACATTTTATTGTCATACACCCTAGAGAAAAAAAATTAATGGAAAAGAAGCATTGGGAATTTTATAGGAATAAAAAATTTTAAATTGGGAGTTAAGTTGCACATAGTGTTGTCATTGATGACAAAAATATGTCATTGATGTCAGTTGGGATTTCTAAGACAAAAATTGTATCGTTCATGGGTCAAAGGAGGTATTATGACAGTTGGACATCTTGTGTACCCTCATCAGGTCAAGCTAAAGGGAATTTTGAATGTATTGTGTTTTTTATAAGGTTTTCATGTTATAATGATCCTATAAATATATAGTTGTGCAGGCCTTGTAGAAACCTTTCCAACGATCTATCCCACTCTTAAAAACTCTTGCCAGATGAGAAATTATGGCCATTTGAAGATCAACATTAAGCAGAGGACCTAAATTGTAGGCAAAAAACCCCATTGTCACCAAATTTGTTAAAGAGTGCACATATTTCAGGTGTATCCATAGTTTAGTGGTTCATTCAATAGTGGATAACCAAAGAACTTGCATGACATTTAACATTATTAAAGGTTAAGAATCTTTCACAAATCAAAGAAACCCGACAACTGGATGAAGAGATTGAAAGATGGATAGTGCTACAACTTCCATGATGTTTAACCCCAATCTCTATATGAATGAATAAATGACACATGGCACTCATGCATAGTTATTTTTCTCTGAAATTTGGCATATTTTGATTGGCCTGAAGTGATGATGTAACAATGATGACATAGACCCATCAATTGAATGACACGTGGCTCCCTTGTGCATTTAGAGATGATGTGGTAGCTCTGAAAGATGGAAGCAGAGTACAAGCTATGACGTGGTAGCATATGTGATGGGGAAACAATGTGGCATGACACATTATTAGATGACATCAACAACGTGATGTGGCACTCGTAGGAACCACCATGTGGAAGACACATTTAGCATTTTTTTTATAGGTGGAAAGTCCAATATGGGTGACATGTGGCACCCCTCACAAGATTCTAAGTGGCACAATGACATCATGCTGAGATAATCATTCAAATGACTAATTACCCTGGGATCCCATTCATATGGTCACAATCATATGGTTTTCTAGATACGAAGGGTCAAATGTCAGCTCAATAATTGGTGCCACATTGGCCCACATAGACTCCAAGACCACATAATGGCTTATATATACCATGTTTAAGTTCCACAAGAAATAAATTTGAAAAAAAAGGTACATATGAAGGACTAGTTCTATGGAGGGATTATATTTTGAGGTTGTTCTGAGTTTATCATTGTGAATAGTTAGTTCTAGTTCGTTGTTTGAGTTCCAAACAAGGTCGAGTTTTTAATCATAGATACAATGTTTTGGTTAAGGTCATAATGGAGTGGAAGTCTAGTTCATTTCAATGATTTGGTTTCAACGAAGAATGAGTTAACGATTAGGCTCATTGATGGATGGGGGCATAACATGTGAAGTGTCAGTGTTGTGGAAAATAATTTTTTTGATTCCGAGTTCGGTCACACAAATTAATTGGAATCACGTTTAGAAATAAAAATAAAAATAAATCTTCGTATCATGTAATTTTTTATTGGTTTGGTTGATTTCGTGGTCTCGCAACACTGAAATGGTAGGTGTCTAACTTATGGCCACATATATATCGAGGTCATGCCATATAAATTGTTTTATTGGTTTGATACATTTATCGATATATAGTAGCATGGTTTTAACATGTAACTAATTCTGGAAAGATCCCGAGGCCAACTATATATAGTTGTGACTAGAGGAAGTTCTTGAAGACTGAAAAATATGGAAAATTTTAGTAGTAATTAACAATTGGAACAAGTTTGAAGGTTTTCCATAGATATACATAGAAATTGTGATGGTCGAATCGACATAAGGTTTGAGTTTTCATGAATTGGTTACATATAGACTTTATGTTGTATACATTAGAGGATTGCCTCGTAAGGGGTAGCCAATAACTGGTCACCATGTAGACACACTCAAAGCGGGGCTCTAAAGGACAAGCCTTGCCATGTCACATTACATGATGGATTAACATGGAGACTCGTTAGATGATTTGGTGCAACGTGGATTGACATGTTAAATTATTTACTACCCCAACGGTTGAGACACATGGAAGGTTATTGGTCATAGCATAGCCACATGAGCCTGTGGTCAATGTATAGTTGATTATATGTAAATTAATATAAATTTGGAACCAATGCCATTATTGGAAATAACAGTCATATAGTGCAAGGATTAGGGTTTAAGTCATAGAGCGCAAGGAGATCGGTAGTGGCATGTACAACGTTGGTCGAGACCCAATGGTTAGAAGGTTAGATTATTTTTTTATTTTCTGCCATAACGCCATTTTGTCAAATATTTAGCAACTTCTTGTGTACATTTTGTAGCGTCAGTGCCGGAAAAGGCCCAATTTTACTATCACGCTTGGAAAGGGGTAGTTTTTATAACAATTAATTTATTATATGGTCTTAAATTGTTTTTTTGGAGTTTCTGGCCTTGCTTTTTAGCCAAATTGAAAACTAAAAGAAGCACTATGAGAGATGGAATTTTCTTATGGCATGAAAAACTCTATTGATGTATTATTGATGATCAAAATCCATGTTATAGGTTTTGAATACTTATGAGCATTTTGCAATGTTTTTGCATTTATGGCAGAAGTATGTTCTGAGATAAATTTATGTGACTAAATTGATGAACCGGTTGGAGTAGAGTATGTACAACAGTATGACAGCTTGTGAAAGTGATTGATATGACAGTGTTTGTAATTTATGACAATGGCTGCAATTATTGCAGTGGAAGTGCTTGCAATATGTGATGGTGGTCGCGACAACATCTTTTGATAGTAGTGATAGTTTTATGAGAGTAGATTATTTGGCAGAAAACTATAGAAGATGATGGTGGATCAAGTTTGAAATATTTTGAAAATAGGTCCACAAGAGTTTGAAGAAGGAGGTGGTCGCCTCCACTAAGGTTGGATCCTCAATTAGGTTGGAATGTAGAGAAATTTGAAGCTTTCTCATCATCAAGGTTGGTGCCTCAATCTGTTGGGATCCTAGAGTAGGTTGGATCTTACTCATCATTAAGGTTGGTGTCTCAATTAAGCTATAGTGAGTAATTGATTTCATTCTTTTGAGGCTAGTGCCTTAATTAGTTTGTAGACTACCACAAGTAGTAGCTTGCATATTTTGGGGGTGGTTTCCTCCAGCAAGTCGGTGCCTGCAAATCTATGTAATAAATTGAATAATAAGAAGAAGAAGAAGGATCTATTATTTTATACCATATGGGTTTCCACATAAAATATTGTCTCTTTGTGATTGATTTAATGGTTTACTGGCTTTATTATGCACTATTATATTTGTTGATATGTTGCATATGGTCATGGTTCATTACAATATGATTATTTGTTAAAGAAAAAATATGAAATGGTAAAATTGCTCTCACATTGATTCACCCCCCACCCCCACCCCCCCCTCTCAATGTGATATTTGGTCCAAATTATGGAGACTAATCGCTCCCACTTTGTTGATGATTCCATTTTAGTAGGAAAATCCTCAATTGCAATAGAACATGAATTCAATAATATTATTTGTTTATGTTGATGCTTCCAAGAGGAAAATAAAAAATTCAAAAGCCATATATACAAATGGAATGCCTCTAAATAAATAATATAAAAAATAACTCAAGCTTTGGAAATTTCTCAATCCAATCAATGTAAAACCTTTATGTTTATGGAAAGAATTATGGATGCACTAAATAACATGAATACATATGATTATATGGAAATTATATACAATATTAAGAACAAAATGGCCAACTATGGATTACGATGGCTTAATTCATTTGGCAAGGTGGTGTTAATTAGATATAAAGTATTGGACCTCATTATCTATCAAAGTTTTTCCATTTTGCCATTGATAGGAATTATGCAATTTATTGGTAAGGAAATTTCTATATTACTTTGGTAAGGAGGAAAAATAATAGAAAAATATCATCTCCTAAAATGAATCGCAATGACAGTTTCATGTGATAAAGACTAGCTAGTGATCAAAGAGCTCCTTATAATGAACGTAGCATTAGGATCCAAAATACTATGGAAAATAATTAGAAGTAAGGAGAGGCAGAAATAATTTATATAAATTCCATAACCAAGGGTATACTTAGAAGCTTGGATGATCCCCCCTTAAAAATAAATGGTTCTCCTATCTAGTAATTATGTAAGGATTTATCACCCATTAAATAGTCTTAAGATTCATCCTCAACTAACATAAAGAGCTATTTATCAAAACAAAGGATGAAAACCTGATATGAATTATTGAGTTGAGAGCAAAAGGAAAATGACACAATGATGGGATGGAAACCTCTTCATCCATTAAATTAACTAAAATATAAATTACTATCTCTATACTTTTGTCTTCAAGAAAGCTACACATCTAGGAAAATATGTCAAGGACTTTTGGACATGGGGGATAAAATAAGGCCCATATTCTATAAAACAACGTTATTCTCTCATATTTCCCACCTAATAGCTTCCACCCCAATCAATAATTTGGAACAGATATAGGGTACTGGATTTATCTCCCATAAGTTGGGATTTTTTATTTGTTGATGATGTGAGATAAACCTATAAAGAAAAATAACTTGAAAAAATATGGAATATAGAGACCTTAAACCTACACGATTATAAGGTGGGTTAAGGGAAAATCCCTCAAATTTTTAGTAAATTTTAAACCAATTTCACACATTTTCCATGAAATATTTACTAGTTTTCATCATTAGTCAAGATAATTCTATCCTCAACATTGTGTGCTCATTTTCCCTTAATTTTGAGTTGTACATAACCCTACCATGAGTTTTTTTTCTTTAGCATGGGACTCGAAGGTAATATGAGTTCCATTGTTTAATTCACACCTGTTTATGGATGCAAAGGCCTACTCCCAAGGAAAATATGTGAATACCAAATTTTTGTTTCCCTCCTTATTCTACCTCCACAGTGGGTGTTCCTTAGTCAACATTTTTAAAGTAGATGGAATAGGGTGGAGGTAGTGTTAAAAGAGTTCAATACCCAATTTTTGTTTCCCCCCTTACTCTACCTCCACATTGGGTGTGCCTTAGCCACCATTTTCGCATAGAGGGAATAGGGTGGAGGTAATGCTACCTCTTATTGAAGCCTCTCAACTTCACCTCCACACCAATCCTTCCAATTTATTTTGGATGGAAGTGTTGTGCTACTCAACTACCCCCCCATTTAGGAAATAATAGATCTAATAAATAATGGGGAGGCTTTGAAAATTTTTAGAATAGAATCCTAAAAAATCCTTTTGTTTTAATAAAATAAGACAATTTTGATATTTAAGTTTTAAATATTTTTAAAATAAAATAAATTCTCTCAAATAAACTTATATAGCAGAGTTTATCCTTTTGATCATGCTTAAATCCTTCTTATATTTTCTTAGAAAATGATATCGCGTGAAATTATATCGGACATAGTTCAAATCCAAAACTCTGATGAGAAAACCCTAATGAAATAATTTCTGATATAAAGCTTTGAATTAAGTTTTCGAGTTTTTAAAAAAAGGCTTTTAAGTAAATAAAACATTTGTAATAAAATATTATAAAAGGTTGGTCCCACCAAATCACACACAGTGTTATCGAAGTTTTGTTATCAGCAATTTCAAGATGAGCACCATAAGAAAACGTCGATAGCCAATCTCGGATACCCTATTCAAGTAAGGTCCTGGATACCTTTCCCCTTCGCCTTTCGATTATCGCTCATTCCTTTTTCCTTTTTAATATTGTAGTTCGCATATCACACTTTCTTATCCGTATAACCTTTATAAATCTCTAATGTCAAAACTCTGATAGGAAAAAACCTCAGATAAATATTTCATTCATATTTTTAGACCGTTACAAAGGAGAAGATTGATCGGAACAAAGAATTTCACAGGTTTTAGAATTACAACCTCAAGTATTTCTCTGATAACAATTTTTCGATACAATTATATGCAATAGGAGCCACATGAACGAGCGTTTGAGCATTTAATGACTACTCTCTGTGATTTATAGTTTCGAGGTTATAATGGATTTGTTATGATTATCATCTTTTTCTGAAGGATTCGCTCATTAAAACATGAATTGATGTGAAAATATTGTTTTCCTTAATGAATTATTCTCGCTTATCTTTGTTTCTCCTCTTCACGGGTAAATCCCAGCAAACATCAATGGGAGGAAATGTCTCAAACTATCAAAGCTAATAAAAAGGCCACAGCTCAACCACAGTCAGTCCTACCTCCTACAAAAAATGTTGAAATGTCACCACTAATTTAGAACACTACATGCATGCCAGACACAGGATCTTCCTCTTGGGAAGCGATATAAAAATTATTTGAAGATGAAAACCCAAGGGTGGTTGAAATGGGGATGTTTCAAAAGATGATACAACTCTAGTTTATGATTCTAAATGGAGCGATGCATCCAATTATTTTTTACACTAAATTTCAGCTAGTCCCAAAATATTTTCCTACACAGATATGGTAAGATGGGTCATCGACTGCTTGAATATAGCAGAAAGAAAATTCCTGACTCCAAATAAGACAATTATTAGGTCATTCAAGCACCAAGATTTGAGAAAAATGTATCACTGCCTCACCCTTAGAAGTACGACACACAGCTTGTCCATAAATTTATGAAGGAGAACAAGAACTCGACAAAACCTATCAAACAATGGATAAGGGATGTGAACAAAGACAAACGCGAGGACCAGGGTATATATTCATTAGCTTCCCTGGTTGGACCTTTTTCCCATGTCACTGCTATGTTATGTCGTTTATACGGTTACACTAATACATAAAAGTTTTCTAGGGAATGAGTACCATTAATAGAAGTTGCTTCAGATGGCTATATTATGGATTAGGAAAATATATTATCCAATAATTTATCTGCTCAAATTCTAAGTTACAGGAAAAAGTGCAAATTCATTGAGAGAACTCTTCCCCGATTCTTCATGAGTGCCTATGTAATGGATGCTATCTGTTGTACATATGATTTCCCATCCATGGGATAGAAATGGAAAATTCAAGACCCAACCCCCATTCATATATATCATGATATCTTCTGGGAATCCAAATTTCATTCTCATTTTTAAAAGATTTGTCATGGAATCATACTCCCTATTCATCAAGAGGTTTTCGGAAACAAAGTGCATAGACACTCTACAAAGGCCAATGATGATTTGATGTCAATAAGAAGGTGGTTGGGGGAGGATTTATTCACTTATATTCATATTTTTGGCAGTCTTTCCAATCCACATGCTTTACTCCTTTTTTTCCCTGATAAGTTATTAGCGAAGGAAATTGCATATCAAACAGTTGGGAATGGTTTAACCAAAGTACTAAAAGATTCCAAGAAAACCATATGGCCTTCCTTTCCTATTTCTTGTGGTATCTATGCATTAGAAAATTTCAACCATGTTAATATTCAAATTGACCAAATAATAGATTTTAATTTCACAACTATCCCAAATCGGTAGTATGATCTTAATGATGTCATTAAGAATGTCACGAAAAAGGTTAAGATCAAGAAATTCGCAAGTGAGCTTGATAAATTTGATGACTTGTTCTAGATGGTTCATGAGTATTCCAAGGTTGAGAGAGTAGTGGCAAACTGACTTAGTCCTGAGGAATTGATTGAATTTAATCAATATCATAGTTGGAGTATAGCACATTTACCAATGGGTTTGTTGAGAATTTCTCAACAAAACACTGAACTTGATCCAAAAGCATCATCTTCTTTAGTTAAATATTGAATTGTTTCTCAAATATCAGAAATAATACTTCAATTTTTTAACAAACAAATAAAATTCAAGAAGAAAGAAAATTAGATGAAATTTGGGAGAAATTCAATCAAGCCATATCAACATCAAAGGCACAAGAGCTAAACACTCCAATCCATAAAAAACCAATGTAGTTTCCAGAAACCAATGGGATTACCTCATTCACTGTTGAGGCTCCCAATAAAACCATTATCACAGAATATGGAGAGTATCCCATTATTTCCTACATCGAAAGTTGTTCTAAAGATTGAAGAAATTCCTCCTTTAAATGTGTTTTACAGTCCTAAACATAAAGCAGTCATAAGTAGACAAAGAAAGAAAACAAATCTAGAACATGCCCAAGCATTAGTTCCTAGTGAAACTCCTTTTGAAGTTCTTTATAAAGGATCTCAATCAGCTCTAGATCAAGAATTACGCCAGTGAGACTATTGACAAAGAAGTAGAAGTTAAACTGCTTCTCAAAGAAAAGGATGAAAATATTTTTCAAATAGAACAAACTCTTTGACATGAAAAACATGTGCTAGGGCAGCAATGGCAAGTAAAACTTTTTTAGCTACAAAATATTTTCAATGATTTAAAACTCCCATGTGAATCTAATCTGAAGGATAAAGATGAAAAAATACAACATCTACAAGAAAAGATAAATCAGTTGAAAGAAAACCTAGAAGACAATGAATTTAAAAGCGAAGCAGGAGAGCTTAATACACTCCTTGCTCAACAACAAGTTATGTTTTTTCAAAAATAGACTATGATTAATGATTTATGTAAATCTAGTGATTCCTTGGTTAACCAATTGTCCGATTTGAGGAAATCTTATCAGGAAGTTGATGAAAAAATTTCTCAGCATATAGATTGGAAAGACAGTTCTGGGGGAAGTGCAGCCAACCTTCCCCGGTTTGAAGATTCTCATAAAGACACTATTTTCGATGACTGGGACATAAGTGTAATATTCCAAAATTTCATGGAATATTAAAAAAGTTTGTTTTGCACGAGGAGGAGAATAAATGGGTAAGAAAACCCATTGATAATAAAATCTGAATAAAAATCCCTTACAATGTGAAAAGGGATTAATAAAGAACCGGATTTCACACCCCATGTGTGAAATGAGATAAATTGCAGATGGATAAATCTAAAGGAGGCCAAGTCAACTGCGCAGTTATGAGAGACAAAGATCACTTGGTGGGGCAGCGCAGTTTTCATGAGGGAAAGATCACTTGGGGGAGGAAACCCTAAGGTGTGGGGCCCATGGCAAGGCACCTTTCATTTGTTTAAAATGAGAACGAGGCAGCCCTAGCTATGCATGTTTTTTATTATCATTTTTCTTGTCTTCTCTGACAAGTGCATTCTCCAACTGTTTAGCTGAGATGCAGTGCTGCTAGCACTGGGTGTTCCTGGGCGGGAATCCCATCTCTTCCATAGATTAGCTCTTGGAAGAGCTTATTCTTCATATTCCTCATATTCTGGCTTGTGGCCAAAGCATTCCATTCAGCTCCAGCGCAGTCTCCAGTGGTGGTTGAGTTATGTTGCGGGGTGTTGCAAGGGAGGGTTCCTCAACACCACTTCCGACATTGTATTTCAGAGGAGGGAGTCTCCATTCCTTTGGGAGATCATTGAGGGATTTTATGAGCTAATTCCCATCATCCTTGGCATTAGACCAACCATTTTCCATCAGCAGAAGAGCATCCCTCTTCCTTGACTGCGCAATTCCTAGAGAGCATTTGCAGTGAGGGTTGCAGTATTTTATCAGGAGGTGAGATCTTCAATGATAGGATCAGCCTATCATTTGGAAGGTTAATTGGAGGATTTTATTTCAGAGGGTTCATCATCTACAGCAAGCTCCTTCTATTTCCAGTTCTTGAGTTGTTGCTTCCCAGCAACTCCGACATTTCTGCAGGAGTGCCATTTTGTCTAGTTTTCGGCCAATCCTCCTAAGGGATTGATGTATCATCTTTTCAGGGGTTGAGAGCTTGGTCCCCCATATTTATTTGATCTTACATTTCTGCATCTTTATATTTATGTATTTACTTCTGCAATATCCCCTATAAACTGCGCAGTCTTAGCCTGGAATAAACTATGTAAAGCAGTGTTTCTCTATTCTCATGAATATGTCTTCTTGAGTCTCTTTGCTTGATTTGAGTAATAGATTCCTCAAGAATTTGTCTACATTTTCTGCTGTACATACATATAATGGCTGATTACATATTCATATGACATGGCTCACTAAGAATTATGCTGTCATTTCCTTGCTTGTGTAAAGTGTTGCTGTAACCCCTTTACCGGGCATTTTCTGGAGAGCCTTAGAGGTGGGAGACTTGTTTAAACCATCTAAGAGGATTTCTTTGGAGCCTCCTCTTGGATTTCAGACTTATATGCTCTATTCTAAGGGATCCAAGTGTTGGGTTCAGGCATGCCTTGCTGAGAAATCCTAAAAAGGGATATTACAATAAGGATCGGGCAAGAAGAAATGGCTATCATTAGAGCCAGAAACCTCACCACCAATATCATTGAATACAATAGTGACATCCTATTTCAAGCTAATATAATCAAAGAATGCCCATAGGATACACTACCAAATGTCAAATTTCTAAAAAAATCTTGGCAAGAATCATCAAAGAAGAAGGTTGAACATATCAAGAGTTTATCAAAAGTGAACCTCAAAAGCCATTGGAAATTATTGGTAAAGCCACATAATAAATGGATTATGTTGAGGTTTCTTTCTAATGCGACAGCTCATCTCCTTCCAGCACTCAATGATGCAGTATTTACGGGGCAGATTGATCTGAATATGTGAAAACTAGTTTTGTTGTGCTAGCTCCCTCATTAGTTAAATACAAATGTGTTTAGGATCATCTCAAGTTAGCCAATTGTGAAGGGGTTTATGTGTCAAGTTTTAAGTGTCTTTGATGAGAAATTTATGAGTTAATTAGCTTTTAAAAACTCATGCACAAAAAATAAAATGTAGAGAAATTACACATAGCAAACACATTACACAATAGTTGATAATGGAGTTCACCCCTCCTGGGCTACATCTCCATGGACATGCTTCAATTAGCTAGGTCCTCTTGGGATTAATGGTCAATTATCTAATTACATGCACCTACAGTTCTCCAATGGCTTTCCAACCTACTCCATTGGCTTCAGAAGACCCAAAAACCTCAAAAAAGACACTTCAATCTCTGAAAATGGTCTTCAGTTGATCTATGCATGACCTCCTCTCCTAGTGGCCCTAGGCTTATTTAATCTTCAAAGTGAAAAAAACACTTTCAGAAGTGCTCCAACGGCTCTGCAACCTACACCATCATTCTCATAGCATCAAAATCATCTAGGAATGACTCTTCTTGAGCCAAAATTGGTCAAAATTAGCAAAATTTATGCTTCATTCAATTTTTCCCTAGGAATCTCCTCCAAAATTGTAACATCTCCAGTTAGCACCGCCAAATATAGATTTGGTGTCGAAATTGGTGGAACTGCCAAATTTTCATTGAATTAAAATCCAATTTAATTAAAGTTAAGTGTGGGTTTAGTGGATGCTTAGCGCTAATCTCGGTTTAGGTTTTAATTAAACCATATTAAAAAAATTAATCTGTGCCATTAAAACTTAGCGCTCCACCATGGTCATTGGTATATAGTCACATGGTGAGGGGGCTGCCCCCCTCCTTAACCCCGCCATATAATACATATGAATTAAAATATATATTGCATACCTTATTAAACAAGGACTAATGATGTGGTATGATGGTATGGTGTGCGTGTTGTATGGGTGAGGTCATGGGTTCGAGCCCAACATCCACCCAAAATTTTGTTGAACCATTCAACCTTGGAATTAAAAATTTAAACTTTGGACTATAACCAAATTTATGCCTTGGAGGAGGGGCACGTGGAAGCATCCGAGCTTTCCATGTGTCCTCTTACTATTGGCTTATTAAAAACCAATAAAAATTGACATGTGCCCAGAAATTCAGGCCACTCAGATTCTGACACTTGTCATCATGTCATTGGGTGAAAAGGAGGAAAACCCAAATAATTGACCTTTGACCATGTTTGACAATTTTTTTCTTAATTTTCCTATTTGACATAGCGATCAACGAGCTCTAACTTCCTTGTACATACTCCATTTTGAGTGAAACTAAGTGCATCGGATTCCTCGCGACGGGCCTGATCCAGTCATTTTGGTTTGGTGCAGTTTTGAGCACTTTAAATTTTCGGAAAAATTTTCCCCCCAATCTAGATTTTGATCACAGATGCACATGCAACCAATTCATCCCCCCCAATTAAAGCCAATGATAGACATATGTGGACTCAAAAATAAAATCGAAAATCAACCTTCAGCACAGTCATGATCCTATTGTTACAATAGAATGCCTATATTTATCTTACTTTAACTTAGCTCAATTTGTTGGAACTATTTCCAAATATTTATTTTTACTTTACTATATTTTTAATCCTAATAGGCTTTAAAACCCTCCTCATGTCATTAGATAAAGGGTTTGTAATTTTTGTAAGACATCTTTGAAGTTTTCACTATTGTTACTTTCAAGTTATCTAATTGAAAAAATGCATCGGAAGCTATATTTTTTGTGAACAGAATCTTGATTTATCGAGTACTATTATCTTTATATTGTTTCTATGTTTTAATGATATAGATAGGGAATTTTCTATAAGTTGTTTTATGATATGTATGTTTTGCAAACAGTCAGACATTGTCACTAATGATGTGTAAGATTGTATCCTTTTAAGCATAGATGAAATAACGACATATTTTGTGAATTGTTTTAATCAACTAATTTAATTAAATATTTAATTAAATTAGTTTATCTTTTTCATTTTATCTTCATAAAGTGTTTAATGATATATATTGTTAATGTTATATGAAATATTTCAGAAATCACATACAAAGGAATACTATCCCGAGAAATATCTAGATAAGTCTATTTTATTATTATTGTCTTTAGTTTTAAATCACTCCATTACTCTTATTTTATACTTTATATCCATTCATTCATATATTTCTAAGGTAAAATGGTCCCATTATCCCTAGTCAGAGCCACCGTTCTAAATGGAAAAGGAGCTGCTTTAAGTTCACAACCGAGTGGTTATCCCCGATGTTGAGGCAGATATTTTCGAACCCTCAACATTTTTGGCACTAAAAGGAGGGCATGAAGACTATGAACGGCATCAAGGTTTCTTCCGAAATAAAAATCCCATCAAAAGAGTTAATCCCCCTCAAAATCTCTTCCAATTTCAAGATCGCACTCAAAATATCCTACTCCTATATATGAAGTTCAAACTTTTATTCAAGCATTGGAAGGGATTTCTATATTAAGAGAAAGACCTATTCAGTCTAAAATATTTGAAGGAAGTGCATTGTCATATTTAGGAGTTTCTCATGTATTATCCCAATCTCAGAGTGAAAATCTTGGAATTAGTTTGTTCGATTTTCCACTACCCACTCATTGAAGAAAAGTCCTTAATTCAGAAACTCAATCCTCTACTATCAAGATTACTACATCTTCCCCACCTCACACTCCCTTATTTGATTTTTCAAATCCCTCTTTAACTTCTCTTACCATTCTCTAAATCCTTCCATTCACATTCCTATGACACAAACAACCAGTGCTATCATAGTTAGTGGCACTACAGGGGCTACTTCCTCCTCCACTCAACCATCTTCAGCCTCTGGAACAACTACATATTCTTCTTCTATTCCTACAAATACCATAAATGAAAACATACCGTGGACTAACCCCGGGGCAGTACAAATGACACTGTTGGACAGAATTTTGAATTACGGATAAAACATGCTTCCCTAGATAGGTGATAATCTATAACAACAGGTTAAAGACTATACGACTACTTTTCCTAACTCAAAGCAGACACACAAAAACGATTAGAGGCTTACTTTTAATCCAAGTGCTCCTAAATGGCTCCTTATGTTGCTTCCATTGTAGCTTCAAATTCAAGTGGTTTGTGAAAAATGCTTCCTGCAAGAAAGAACACTAAAACAGCAGAAGATAGAAATAATACATATGTCTATTCAAGTTAGTTAGCTAAATCAGTAAAGCATAAACCATATACATCAACTAAGAGCTTACAATATGGAAAATCAAAGCCAATATAGATGCATATAGGGAAAAGTAAGCTATATTATTTATTGATGATAGAAGGAGATGTTACAACCTAGTGACTGATTTGAAGTGACCATTCCAGCAACATTCCTAACCCCATCACAGTATAAATCTCTCCAGCAGCTGTTACACAAATATAACTCTCAATTGAAAATCCACCATCATTTCTCTACTCAAATTCTTCCTTACCAAGCACTCAGATCTGTGCTCAATTTATAAAGAGGCTGAGGTAGTTTTGTAATCAATGAATTTCCAAAAATAGGAAAGATATGTTCCCAATCTTGTAGATGTCAAATGGAAACTTGGATTCGAAGCTTGACACATGTGAACTCTTCTAGAAGGCACTGGCCAAGTGGAGATTCCGGAACAATGAGAATTTCACTCCCAATGTGACCAACGCACCTGTGAATGTCGGGAAGTGCTTTGCAGAGTAGCCTTGCATGGGGCTACCTGCATATGCAACACACCTAGTCCCTTTAGAGGTAGCGTTGATCAGCTCTCATATGCTATATAATAAACTTCAAACCTTGGAAACCTTTGCTTGATGAAAGTCATGCTTGATTTGTCTTGTTCTTGTCTTAGGGCATGTAGCAACTTGAAATGATAGGGGATGATAGAGCCTTAGTAATTGGTCCTGGAGATGATGCCCAGTTAACCAGGTCATTGGGAATGATGCCCAAATTGACTTATAACAATTGCCCCCTAAAGCATGAGGTCAAAATAATAAAAACATTTTATTGAGATGCTTTACACTGTGATGGCTGGAGATGAAGCGGAGTGGTCACCTGCATCAATATTATAATACATTACATCATGATATATCCTCTTTGATAATAATTGATGAGGGTAGGCATTCCCATGTTCAGCACATAAACAATCTAATAACATGTACATAATTCAGAAAGTCGTTGACATTGGAATGTTGCCCAATGCATTCATGCCTACAGATATAGGCCCATGTTCAGATGATGATCTATATGTAAGGTCACCGTACAAATGATGTGTACAAAAATCCTGAAATCGCAGCCCAGATGGCTGAAACTAGATCCAGGGTCTTCTTATCTTGTTCACTCGATCATTCGGGTACAAGTCTAGCCATGAAAATATCTGATTTGTCATCGAACATGGAAAGACATTGTTTGATTACCATCCAATGATGTGAGTTGTTAACAAACACGAGAGAACCACCATTAATGAAAATGGACCTCAAGGTACTGCAGTACATTTCGTAAGGCATGAATAGATGATTTGATGTCGAACGCCAAACAAAATCTTTCGGTCAAAGGTCTAGAAGCGAGGATCTTATCGATGCTGTAACAAGCCTCATGGTACTGGAATCTGATGTTTCTAAGTGAATTTCCTGGATATTGATTTGTTGTCGACAACAAGCCACCTTATTGCGAAACAGGAGTTACTGATTTCGGAGACAAGGGTATGACTTGATATAGCAATATTCAAGGATGACGGTCATGAGAATGAAGGTTTATGAGTATTACTGAAGGATGATTTTATTCACTGGATGACTTCTCTTCAACATATCGGCAACACTGTGATGAGTTGGTAGCATTGACCCAAAACCAAAGTGAAGGTATGATGAACCATAGGTATGAATGAACCGTCAAGATGATTACCCAACCCAAACTGTCATGGACATGGAGTGAAGGAAGTGTCATGTTCAAGAGCGACTTGCTACCATAAAGAAAATTTGCTCACTTTTCCCAAATTTTCCTCGGTCATTTGTCAACTAGTACCTCTTTATTTTTTAACAAGCTTGAGGAGGGTAACATTTGCTTGATCTATAATTCAACCCTTCAGACGAATAAAGTATCACTATTTAATAATTTAACGACTCTAGCGATGAATGAAACTCGATTCTTGCCATGGTCGACAAGCCCGTCACTATTTTATGTTTTAACGAGCTTAACAACAGTGATAGCCCAGTCCTTTTTTGTATTTGAAGAGTTTGAAAAAGTGGATGAAAGAAAACTCCATTAGTACTTTTTCGTAAATTTTTCACTCAGATCCGAAAAAAGTGTAAAATAATATCTTAGAGAACCTCTTTGGTCATGTTTAACCAAGGTATTCCTTTTTCATAAAAAATCTATCTCAGTCCGGAAAAGGGTTAAACTTATACTGAGTAGATATCAATTCATTTAATTTTACGAGCTCGAAAAGACAAGTGCTTGGCAATCTTTTCACACTATCGGAGTCTGAAAAGCGCTGAAAGAAGACTCCAGGGGTTCCTTTTTCGTTGTTATCGAAGCTCGAAAAAGAGATAAAAGTGCACTTCAAATCCTTTTTCATTTTTAACAAAGCTCGAAAAATAAGGAGAAAAAGTATGCTTTATGGTCAAGTCATTCTTTGAAATAAATCTACACAACTAATCTGTTCATCAGTTGTATTTCCTGTTCAAAACAACATCAAATGGATTAAAAATACCTGTTTCATGATAAAAACATAATAAAACTATAGTCATAGCAATAAATTTAACTTGCAAATAATTAAATGACTATTAAAAGTAGTTTCACTACTCATTTTTACCATTCCATAGTTACCATTTTCATTTTGGAGCTTTGAACCTGATTTTGCCCCCGAACTTCAGCTGCTGATTGTGATCGTTTCTATGGACAGATTTCATCGCCGTTTGATCCAGGTTAGTGCAATGAACCTCCTCTTTCCTTTAGTATTCATTTCATCTCCAATTTCTACAAATTTTTAGGGTTTTAAGGCCCCTAAGGTAAATTCTGACCAAAGTGAGGGCAACGCATCCCTAATGTTGAAACCTGCATTGCATAGCAGGTACAGTGAAGGGTACTTGCATGTGCAACGCACTATATCTTGTTCAGGAGTGCGTTGGGCGCAGTCTAAGTTTTTGATTTTCTCATTATGCCCAAAATTGACCTAGTTTTTTTGCAATGAATGGAATATAATGGATCTTATGGTTGTATTTCAGGTTTCCATTAGATTATAATGACGATTACATGGAGGGAAAGAGAACATGAAGAACAAGATATGATTTCCTTAAATGATCCGGGTACAGTAAGAGCCCTGCGAGATTGTGGACTGCTTAAGTACTTCAAATTGTTGGGAATGAGGCAACAAATAGAACTCTTTGAGTTCTTAGTTCGAGCATGGGATCTGATGATAGAGGCATTTCATATTAAGAAACAAGTTGTTCCCATAACAGTTGAGGATGTGCATTTTTTCACAGGTTTGTCGAGGAGAGGTTCGCCTATTTCACTCTCAGGGTCTACCGTTGGAGGAGAGACAGTGAGGGATTATATTCTACAATATTTCTATCCAGGGGAAATACCTAGAAAATATGGAAAAATAAACATCCGGGATGTCAGAGATTTTCCTTTGAGAACTATCCTTTTCACAATCGCTAAACTTGCTAGCACCGTTACGCTACATGTAGCGAATAGATCGTATATGCAGTATGCACTAGAGTGTATGGAGCCAACAGTCTTGAACTGGTCTAAATTTGTTCTATCTCAGATAAAGGAACAACTAAATAAAGCAAAGGGAGGAAGGAAGAATAATTTCAGTTATCGTTCTATCCTTATATCCTTTGCTTTGGAATGGATTCCACTAATGCAGCCACAACATGTGACACTAGATATAGCTAGTCCTAGAGATCCTCGGATGTAGAGATGGGTAGAACTCATGGGTCGACATGCAGGTCAATCGGTTGTTGTGTTCTCTATTGCATTCTTTGCCTAGTTCCAGCGACAGATCGTCACCATCGATGAGTACGCATACGTAGGCATTGATTTCCAAGGGAATCCAGATTTAGCATTACCAAAAGGTGCTCAATGGGGTGCAATGGGTAAGAATGTTTTGACCATGTTTTTTTATTTTCCTAAGGTTTATACAATGTTTTTGTACTTTTGTTTTCTTTCCAAGACTAAACTAAATGTTTGATGTAATGCAGATGTTGGTCGTGTTCAACCAGTAGTGGAACCGGAGCGCAAAGCAGATGTGCCAGCAGAGAGGGCTGTTGGGAGAGCAGTCCTTCAGGATCTTGATATGGCTGAGACTTTGACTGAGCTTCGGCGGCACATAGAAGGTTTGACCTTCGGGATTTTAGATTTCCGGATAGAAGAGATTCATATGCGACTGCAGTGACACACTATTAGGGTTCCTAACTGCTGGATGCGGTTACTTCGTAGGATAGCTAGAACTATAGCATGTTACCACGAGCACCACTAGTTTACTTGTGACATTTTGCATACATTTTGAGGTCAGATGACCAATGTGTCTTGGGAACAAATTTTTTAAAAACCTATAACTATCTACCTATATGATTTCAGTGTTTTCATATGTTTATTGTGCATTCCTATTCAATGATATGAATGTTTTCTTTACATATGTTGCAAATGTCTGTCTAAAACTTGATTAGCTAATGAATCAATCAATGTGTTCAAATTTCTGGAAATGTGTTGATATTGAATAAAATCAAAATTTCTTTCCAAAAGTCAAACTCTTTGGAACAATCTAAGAAGTGTTGGATTTCTAACACTATAAATACTAGTGAGTTGTAATACCACAAGTTGTGAGTCTAACCTTATGATTATGCAATTAATACCAAATGAAATGGCATCAGAGAGAAGTTCGATCAACGCACTATACTCAGCGATATTGTTCATCGATCTACCAATACAAATCCCTTGAAAAATCACTAACTCATCGTTCGGAGCGAAGATGGCCCACGTTGTAGAGGATAGATTCTGTGTACTACGACTAGCACCATCAGCATATCCAACAAATGGTTCTGAAGATGCAGACATCTTCAATGAAATGTAAAGTGGATTACTAATGTCAAGAAAATTATAAAAGAAAATTAAGATAGTGAATGCAAATCAACATCATATATACAATATAATACAAAAAATTACTACGATCATGATTAAGCATAGTAACATTTCAAATACAACCCATTTGTATGTTGCGCCAATGGAATTCCATCGTAATCAACTAACTCATAGGAACCCTTAGCAAGAACTATTTTGACAATATAGGGGCCATGCCATAATGGCTCAAACTTTCCTGTACCTATTACATCAGCTTCTTGATCTTAAAGAAGGACCAAGTCACCCTCTGATAAAATGTGAGGCTGGACATTTTTGTCATATTGCACCTTTATACGTCTCTTATGTGCTTCGTTGGTCAATTGGGCTTCACGACGCATTTCATCAAAATGGATGAGGTTAAGGAGACACACTTATTCTTCTGAGGTGTTAGGTAACAAGTCTATTGCGAGTTTTAACGATGATATTTCACATTGGATTGGTAAGATAGCTTCCAGACCATACACCAATTGAAAAGGAGTAAATCCAATCGTGTTTCTCACCGAGATTCGATACGCCCACAAGGCGGAATATAGGATCAAATGCCAGTTTCTTTTACAAGCTCCTATCATTCGTTGAAGCATTCATTTAACAATTTTTTTAATAGCCTCAAATTGTCCATTTGATTGTGGATAATAAGGAGTAGAATTATCATGCGACAATCCTAACTTGGCAGTCAATTCAGACATCATGTGGTTGTGAAAATGCTTCCCATGATCTGTAACTATAGCCTGTGGGACCCCAAACCATGCAATAACATGATAAAGAAAAACAATGCAGCTATTTGTCATGTGTTGTTGAATGTAGGCATCGCTTCGCCCCATTTGGTAAAATATTCGACTCCAACAATAATATAACCATGCCCCCCGAACGAATGAGGGTTACGGGTCATGAATTCAATACCCCATTTCGTAAATGGTCCCGTAGATACAACAGGATGCATTGGCGCTAGCGGTTTTCGGATCTTACGATCAAAAATCTGGCATGCATGAAAACTTCTAACCGCAAGGATGCAGTCTCAAAAAATAGTAGGCCAAAAGTAACCGGCGCGGAGTATCTTCTACGCTGTAGCATATCCAGATAAATTTCCACCACAAGCCCTAGCATGATAATCATTTAACACTTTTTCGGCCTCCTCATGAGTGAGGCACCTCCTTAAAATGGTATCGACACCACGACGATAAAGTGTATCACCGACGATTAGATAATATTTGGCTTGGTATCGAATATGTCGTTGTTCAGAGCGAGAGGTATTAGGTCGAAAAGTTTGGGTTTGGAGATAAATAATGAAATACCCATACCAAGGATCAGATGATATAATTAGAAACAGAGACTCATCTGGAATTGATGGTTCCGACGTAGTTGCAGTACTATCAAAGGGAAGGTCACAGAGAAGCTCAACCAAAACTAAATACTTCTTTGACTTGGATTTGATAAATTCCAAATCAAATTCCTGAAAAATGACAATCCATTTTGAATATTTCCCCCCCATCAATTTACATGATAAGATATAAGTCATGGGGTTGCAATCTGAAACTATTGTTGTTTTTCGGAGCAGGATATAATGGCAAAATATTTGGACAGCTTGAACAGGTTCCAAGGCAATATTTTCTATGTATGAGTACTTAACTTCCATATCATTGAGATTACGACTCAAATAATAGATCGAATGTTCAATTCCATCTTCTACTTGGACCAATACCATAGCAATGGTTGTTTCGACCACGGCGATATATAGGAAATAATATTTTTGATAATTAGAAGGATACATTAATGAAACTCGGGCAAGAGTGTCCTTGAAAGTATCAAAAGAAGCTTGCACAAATTGGCCCCAATGGAAGGGAACCCCCTTTTTCAAGAGTCGAGTAAATCCTTTAGCCATTTCGGCATAGTTTGGAATGAACCTCCTTAGGAAGTTAGCCTTTCCTTGAAGTTTCTGTATCTGAAGTAATTTTGATGGCACAGGAAAATCAAGAATGGCCTGAACCTTCAAAGGGTCGATTTGAATTCCTTATTTTGAGACTACGAATCCAAGGAAACGACCAGAAACAACACAAAACACACATTTATGTGGATTGAGGCGTATTTTGTAGTGTTGGCAGCGTAAGAAAATGGCTCTCAAATGCGCCGGGTGATCAGTTTGATTTCGTGAATGCGCTGGTAAATCATCTAGATATGGTTGAACAATGTGATTGATGTCATTGAAAGACATCAAAATGACATCAAATGGCTCTCTGAAAATTTTCCCCGACGTTCTTTAAACCAAATGGAAGTTTCCTATAAGTGAATGTGCCCCAGGGACAGATGAATGTTGTCTTTTGTTGATCATCTAGGCAGATATTGATTTGATTGTAGCCGGAGAATCCATCCATGAACGAAAATATTTCGCATCCAGCACAATCGTCAATAATCTAGTCGATAAAGGGAGTAGGATAGTTGTCTTTTGGACAAGCAAGATTGACATCCCAATAATCAACACACACTCTAATGGTTCCTTTATTTTTCATGACAGGACCAATATTGGAAACCCACTCAGTTAGCAGAATAAGGTATATGAAACCAGCATGCAAACATTTTTCAACTTCTGCTTTAATGGCAGTAGCTTTCTTTGGATGAACGGGACGAAGCCATTGACGCACCAGTTTGACAACAGGATACATATTAATAGTGTGTTCAACTATACTACTATCTATGCCTGGCATTTCCTTGTAAGACCAAGAAAATAGATCATGAAATTCGTGAAAGAGAGAGCGATAAGATTCGATTTCTGATGGAGAACAAGATACACTGACATGAGTATTCTCTACAATGCCAAGTTTGGTCGAAATATTAATAGAAATCGTTTCTTCAATATTTGACAGATTTTGTTCAGAATCGATTGCATTAATGAGAAAAGAATTCGAAAATAAATTTTTGATGGATGGGTGATATAGTTCACTAAGATTATTTTCTTCATAATCAGGAAGATGGGAAGGATGATGAGAATATTCCCATGGTTCTCATTCTGACATCATTGCTTCCAAACTATTTTCATCTGTCAAGAACATTGAGGAAAATGGATCAGATGGAGTACCAAAATCTAAGGAACGATCAACCCAAACACTCGACGATGCTGATTTCAGATTAGCCGCCCAAGCCAGATAGATTGATTGATATGCCAGCTCAATAGGGTTTGGCGGCAGAAACTCATCCAATGTAGAAATATTAAAATCACTCGTACTCTTCGTTAAGCCAAATAGACTGGAAGAGATCATGTAGCAGGTCTCTATACTTACAATTTTTGCCGACATCACGAGTGGCGGTAATGCAAAGGTTCCCATGAGAGTGGAATCCTTTAAAAGTCCTACACCAATGTTCTGAAGTTCTAGTTGGGGTATGTGAGCGAACGGAATGCTTCCAGTTACCTACGAAGAAAAGGAAAATAAGGATAGTTGATTAATGATTGTGATTGTATCTTTATGTGGAAAGGAAATCATTCTAAAATATGTAGAAACAATAGCAATCATCGCATATACCCATGGCCTTACAAGAAAAATATTATAGTCAAGGGGTCTGTCAATAACCTCAACATCAATATTCACTATTTTTCCCCCTAGTTCAACATGCAGGTTATTAATAATACCACAAGGTTTACATGTACGTCCATCAAATGCCTTCAACGTCGTTGATGATTATGATAAGCGCTGCGAGCCAAGTGACTACCAACAATTTAGAGACATAATGCATGTAGATGCTCCCTCATCAATAATAGTGCGATGAACAAGGTGATTGAGAAGATTTACTTTTATGGAGAATGCTAATTCTGCTGGTAGTTGCGGCACATAGTCTGTATGATTAAAGACGACAAGATTAGAATCAGTCGGATCAATTCCACCAATAGCCAACAATAAAGCCTGTTTTTAGGAGAGAAATTTTGTAATACCTCAAGAGAAGACATAGCTGAAGGGGATTGAGATCAATATTCAACTATATTATAATTTTGTGCAACTCTTGCTCGAGGATTATATGTTGATTTATGAATTACTCCCTTTGGTGGCTTGATTGTCAATTCAGGAATAGCAATAGGCGATACTAATTCTGTAGATGGATTCATTGTCGAGGTAGTAGGTTGGTTAGTGGTCTGACTACCATAATATTTATTTCGCGTTGACACCAAAATATCTGTTGAAGGTTTTGTAACATATAGCATTAACACTTGGGAACTAGGAGCTGGATCCGTAACAACCATGTTTGTGTCCATATTTGGAAATGGGTCTGTCAACACAGCTGACGCATGAGAAGTCTTGATGATTTTTGAGACTTTAGCATGGTGAGGACAATCCCTAACAAAGTGTTCCTCATTACAGATTATGCATGGATAACGAGGTTTCCAAGGTCCATACGGTTGATCATATGATCTTTCCTGCGGGTTAGAAGTATGATTTTTCTTAGATTTCCCCTTTTTATTACTTCCTGGTTACTTGTCACCTCTGCCTTTATCAAATTACATGGAATTAATTTCGGAAGTAGGAGCAGGATCAGATGCAGTAGTGTGGTGTGTGCTTGCAGTGCCTATCAAGCCATCTTCGGCATGAGAGTCCTTTAATTGAGGAGGAACATTGAAATTAGATCTCAGCACATTAATAATTTTTTCATAGAGCATGCCAGACTGAGTATAAATCAAGTCTAAATATTGGGCACGAGCGATAACTTTCTCTTCTGTGACGATGCCACCTTTAGCCACATCCTCAGTTATATATGGTAACAGGGACTTAATGAACCATTCAGCAAGGAGCTGATCCAGAACAAAGGTTTTAACCATTCGACGATGACGATGCCACTCATGAATATGATCAGAGATGTGAGTAGCATTAGTCCGTTTGAAATTGGTCAAGAGTTCCATTCCAATTTCATATCTGATGGGTGACTGGAAATGAGTCAAAAATATAGTAGCTAGGGCTGTGAAATTATCAAAAGAAGCTCTAGGTAATTCAATGTACCATTTTGCAGCCGGACCTGTGAGCATATGCTGGAAAAGACGTAGTCGAATAGAATCATCATTCAGGGAATTTGATGAACACCATAAATGATAAGTCATAACATGAGTCGACGGCTCTTCTCCAGGGTTTCCATTGAACTTAGGAATATCCAACAGTAATTTGTGAGGTATCATCGGCCACCAAGGAGCATAATTAATTGGATCATTAGTTAGCCGATTTAAATCTGGTAACTCTAAAGTTGAAACAAAGGGCAACTGTCGATTAAGGTCAGGTTGAGCATAGCCAGGGTAAGATGGAATTTCTTGAGCACCAGCATAAAGAATCTGCTGCTGGTAACCTAGATAGGGGTTTTTTTTCATAGAAAACGCTTGAGGATTTTGTTGACCAAAACCTAGGTATGATACTTGTTGAAAAGAAGTTTGAGGCATTTGCACCTAAGGTTGCCAAGGGGTCTTTCCACCAATGTTATAACCCAAATTAGGATAAATTGGATTCAGTTGATATGTATAACCAGGTTGCGGTTGTGACATCCAATAAAATGGTAGTCTAGCTTGTGAATAAATGATTCCGGATACAAGTTGTTGTAAATTAACCAAAGGATTTGGAGTCCGTGGACCCAACATTTGATGGTATTGAGTTGAAGGACCTGCTTGATAAGGTTGATGTACAACATTTTGATTCTGTAACAGGGGTAAATATGTATAAACAAGTGGTAATGAAGTGGGTGTAACAGGTTGACCCAGTTGATACGAGTGTACAACCGTTTGTGGTTGGATAGGCAGAGTGGGCTGCCATTGACAAACATTCATTTCAACATTATATTGACCAAAATGTGACAGAGTACTGTCATATTGGGTGACCAAAGGTTGCCCCCGAGCATGAGGAGGATAATAAGATGGAAAATATTGCTCTCCAAATGCTGGGAGTCTAGTTGATATGGTTCTTGAAGGAATAGACCCAGAAGGACCAGCTTGATATTGCCCTGATGATGTGTATAATTAATCAAGTCCTTCAGTACTTACGATAGGATTAACAGTTAAAATACCAAATGATGAAATTGGTAAATTCCATGGATTTGAAGATGCACCAGAGAAAATTCTAGATAATGATTTGTAACCTGATGGGACCAAAGGGCCACCATGAAAATATGACTCTAGTGAAGTTGTAAACATCGACGAGGTAGCTAGGGCGGGAGCTGACGTAATTGGAACAGATGGCCCAACCGAAGATGTTGGTTCAAGCGTGGTTACTTGACCAAATGTATACCCCTTTGAATCGACGAGAATTTGAAAAGGAGGAAGATCAACAAAAGCAGAGGGTGTCGATTAAGAAACAGACTCATACAGGTAAAGGTCCGCCCCAAAATGGGTTGGAGTTAAAGGTGTATCATCTGGTGGGATTTCTTCAATCGCAATTAAACCAGGTGGAATTATTTCACCATCAGGCCCAAAGTATATTTCAGGTGTTTGACTGTGTGATATGGGAGATTCAATAGCTACAGAAATTTGTGGGATGACCAAGGTAGGAACAACTTCTGGTTGTTCGACTTCAGGATTCAGATGTTCTGGAAAAGAAGAGACAGGATCTGGATCAATTTTTGGTTGAACAACATCGGGTCCAAGAGGTATGGTCTCACTGATTGGATGGATCGTGACCACGAGTAGCTGTGAAGACTCCATTTCGACAACAGTAAACGAACCGAGATGTGTAGAAACAACTTGAGCTAACTCTGGTTTATTGGAAAATGATGTTTCACTAGAGGTATGAATTGTGTTTGATTTGGCAGATCGTGATCACCTTCGCCTACCAGAAGTAACTTCTGGTGGTAAAGGTGGTTTTAACGCTAGTTACGGGAACGACAGGGGAAAGGATTTTTTTCTTTCACGATTACTGATTTATTTTAACCAAAAACAAATAAACAAAATAAAAGGGTAATGCTAGGAAAAAGGGTTTACCAAGAAACTGTGAACTGCAGAATACCTTCAGGCGAACCAAGAAGTACAGGTAGGCAATCTCCTCGAATGTTGTGTTTGGTGTATCACAATTTACAAGGTGGCCGACTCGGTTCACTATGGATTGATAGCACCTAAAAGTTGTCCTCCCAAATATACCCGAAGGTACGTGGAGGCCCAAGTCTGTATTAGCACTGTCTGATGTGAAACCGTAGAGTGAGAGCACCCCTTTATACTAATCGTACTGTAACACCGCTCGATATACCCAAAAATACGTGGACGAGCTACGATATACTTATGTACGTGGAGTGAGGTATCACACTCGGAATGTATCGCAGACAAGTTAACGACAACTGCTATGTTTTACGACGTTGGAACACATCTCTAGCCTAGACCTTCTAAATGTTATCGTTATGGTTATAATGCTTTGTTAGGTAAATTGAGATTAATTTTATGTTGATCTTGCTTAACAATTTTCCTTCCAAAGGTTCACCGCGATGATGTATTGGAAATTTTCTAAAATGAAACTAAGAATGATAAGCAATATTTCACTTTTATTTTTTTCAATGAAAATCCTAGCTACTAGAGGGAAAGAGAAATCAATTTGTGAGCAAACAAATCAGAAAACACAAACTAAATGCAGATTTCCTAATTGTTCCTTTTGCAAAACACACAAAATCCTACATGCAAATGCAAGTTTTTCTTTTTCAATTCCTTTAATGTTATGAATGCAGAAAAGAAACTATGTGCACTAAACCAATCAAATGCTTTTTACTTTCGAGAAATGAGGAATATAAACAAAAATTTCTCTTTTGAAGGAAAAATGAGGAATGAAACAACAATTTCTCCTATCAGGAAACGAAGATTTTATGACAATTTCCTATTTCAAAAGCAGATGAACTTAATGTGACAGTAAAAATACTTTAAAATAAATTTGTCAATGATAAATAAAAACGTTTTAAACAAACATTGAACAAATTTTCTTTCAAAGGAGGAAGAAATATATAGATTCACTAGTCAATATGAGGTTCAAACTCCTCAAAACACAGCAGAAAACAAACTGAATCAATTTACAAAGACAAATTCAAGGGAATCTGGATGGTTTCAAGAGGCAACACAGTCTCTAAGGGGAGACAGTGCTCTGCAACACGGGCCTGAAAGGGAGACAGTGCTATGCAAAGCACCGTGTCCTATCCAAGAGTGTGTTGGACGTAGTGTATAAGGAAAAACACCACTGTTTAACACACTTATTTTGCAAATTAATATTTCAATAAGTTTTATCTTTGTGAATAACAACTACTAGGTGGATAAACAAAGCAAATCAGAGGCTAAAACCCCTAGAACTAAGAGAAATTCTCCCCAGCGGAGTCACCAATTTGTTGGACAGAATTGTGAATTACGGATAAAACACGCTTCCCTAGACAGATGATAATCTAGAACAAAAAGTGAAAGACTATACGACTACTTTTCCTAACTCAGAGCAGACACACAGAAAGGATTAGAGGCTTACCTGTAATCCAAGCACTTCTAAATGGCTCCTTCTATCGCTTCCATTGTAGCTTCAAATTCAAGCGATTTGTGCAAAATTCTTCTTGCAAGAAAGAACACTAAAACAGAAGGAGATAGAAATAATATAGATTTCTATTCAATTTAGTTAGCTAAATCAGTAAATCATAAACCATATACATCAACTAAGATCTTACAATATGGAAAATCAAAGCCAATACAGATGCATATAGGGAAAAGTAAGATGTATTCTTTATTGATGATAGAAGGAGAGGTTACAACCTAGTGACTGATTTGAAGTGACCATTCCAGTAACATTCCTAGCCCCATCATCGTATAAATCTCTCCAGCAGCTGTTACACAAATCTAACTCTCAATTGAAAATCCACTATCATTTCTCTACTCAAATTCTTCCTTACCAAGCACTTAGATCTGTGCTCAATTTATAGAGAGGCTGGGGTAGTTTTGCAATCAATGAATTTAAAATAATAGGCAAGACATGTTCCCAATATTGTAGATGTCAAATGGACACTTGGATTCGAATATTGACACATGCGAACTCTTCTAGAAGGCACTGACCAAGTGGAGATTCCGGAACAATGATAATTTTGCTCCCAATGTGACCAACACACCTGTGAATGTCGGGAAGTGTTTTGTAGAGCAACCTTGCATGGGGCTACCTTCATATGCAACGCACTTAGTCCCTTTAGAGGCATCTTTTGATGAGCTCTCAAATGCTATATAGTAAAATTCAAACCTTGGAAACCTTTGCTTGATGAAAGTCATGCTTGATTTGTCTTGTTCTTTTCTTAGGGAATGTAGCAACTTGAAATGATAGGGGATGATAGACCCTTAGTCATTGGTCCTAGAGATGATGCCTAGTTAACCAGGTCATTGGGAATGATGCCCAAATTGACCTATAACAGGCACCACCACTTCATAACCTACCTAAACATCTAGAAAGGTGGTTGCCAAAATATGATCTTGATGGTGGATTTCTTGTTGAGGAATATCTCCATAATTTTATGTTAGCCATTAACCTTAATGGAGTTGTAGAGGAAGATTGTGTAGTTATACTGTTCCCTTATACTTTCAAAGGATTCGTAGGATCATGGTATTTTTCATTAATAGTAGGATCAATAAATGGTTGGGATACTTTCGAAGAACATTTTTGACAAAATTTGGAGATGACCACACTAAAGTTGCCTTGATCAATGATTTTTCTAACCTTAAATTCAATCTACTTGAAAATATCAAGGATTTAAAATCTAGATTCAATAAATTGTTAAACAAAATCTAGGACACTTCCAAACCTGGTGATGACGTACAAATTGAATGGTACATTTATGATCTTCCTTCGAATATTGCTATATTTTTTTATAGAGATAACAAGAAAACCTTACTTGATAACATGAAAGAATCATTATCCGTAGAGAAGAGAATTATTGCCTTGGAAAAGAAAAATGTGCATGAAGAAAGAAAAAATAAGAAGGTCACCTTCAAAGATGAATCTAAGAAGAAATCTCTCAAAGATCCTTTCAATTGGAAGGATTACAGAAGGTCCTTAGAAAAATTTCAAATGATATGGTTGAAATTAAGAAGTAGGTAGTCAAATCTTCTAAGAAACCTTTCAGACCTTTCATGAAAGCTCACACTTCACAACCTCAACCTCCAAATATCATATCTAATTTTGAATCTGATCGGGATGAAGATGAAGAAGAAGCAACCTTATCTGTTGAGGAATCCCAAGAAGAATAATTAATTGATGTTCATGGATTATGGGATTTCATTCTCACCGCTTCTGAAAATGAAGAAGAACAATAAGCTTTACCAGTCAGCACAAGGAGTAAGTGACCCGCAGATTCACCACAATCGGTTCAAAAACATAAAACTTCTACTCCTACTTCTAAGGACAAAGGTACAATTAAAAAAAAACCTTCTCCATATTCTAATTTAGGTCCATCTTCATGTAAAACTCTGGTTGCTTCTAACACCATTGATTATAACATAATAGAAGATATGAAGAAGGTTAAAGCAAATTTCCTTATATGAAGTAAGAAAATTAAAGCAGCAGCAGAAATTCCCACTTAAAGAATTGAATGTTATACCTGCATCACCTTTTCTTGTTGTTGTCACTTCTAAAGTTCTAAAGGAAAAGGTAAATCTCCAATGGATTCTTGAAATAAAATTGATCTTATCGATGCCATCTTAATTGGAGATAGGTCAAATTCCCATACTCCTCCTTTCCTTTTTACGTTTTAGATTTTTAACAAAAATGTTTACAATTATTTAGTAAACTCCGGTGCATCATCAAATATCATGCCTTATTCAGTTTTCCTTAAGTTGAACATAACACCTGAGAATTTTGTTGTCCAAATTATTCAGTTAGATAGGAAAAAAATTCAAAGTATTCGGGGAAATTAATTATGTTCTCATAAGACTATCTTACAATTCAAAAGTATGTCAAATCATTGATATACTAGTTGTTGACATCATTGAGTTTTATGGCCTAATTCTAAGCACATATTGGTCTGATAAATTGCATGGTTATTTTGCTATAGATTGGTCTCATATGTGGCTTCCTTATAATGGTAAACCCAATCAAATTTGGGTTAACCGAGAAAAATACATGAAGCATTCAATAACCGATCTGGATGAATAAAATAATCCAGTTGTTTTCACAAACAATATCCTTGGGAATTATTTTTCTGAATCCTTCTTTGGCAGTTTTTTCTACACAAGAGTCTCCATTGTTATTTGATTCTTTCACCTCTCAAATTGAAACCTTTTCATAGACAGAATCGTCTAGATGTGTAATTATTGTAGATAAACATGTAGTTAATTCTTTTTTTTGGACTCTATATTTTAATGGTTCTAAATCCAATGATGGTGCAGGAGAAAGTTGCATTTTAATAAATCTTGAAGGATAAAAAACTATGTTCGCATGCAGCTTATAATTTGAATGCACAAACAATATCGTTGAATATGAAGCATTAGTTCAAGATTTGCATAAAGCTATAAGCCTTAATGTAAAATACCTTCAAGTGTTTGGAGACTCTGAATTTTTATAAAAGAAGTGAGAAATACCATCCATTGTGTCTCTAGTCATTTGAAGCATTATCGATCTCTTATTTAGACTCTCACTTCACATTTTATAGCATTTAATATTTCTCCTATTCCAAGAATAAAAAAATTCCATTGTTGGCCTATTGGCTAATGTTGTATCCAAGCTCATTCCACCTGAGGATTATATAATAGATAGGTTTTCTATTGAATTAATTTTTTGCACTTTTATTCCTAACAATCTCACTAACTACTGTGTGTTCAATGACAATGAGTATATTTTAAGTTTTCTAACATCTGAAGGGTCATATACCGACCAAATAATTGAATAAGATGAGCATGATAAAAATATGAATCAATCCACTGAGGAAAATTCTCTACCCAAGTTTGTGGTAAAGCTTGAAGACTTGTATGACTTAAAAGATAGGTTTAAAAAGGTTACTAATAGTAAGCTTCAAAGTTCAACTTTGAGGTTTGAATTAGTGAACCTAGGGTCATATCTTAAGCCTTGGAACATTAATTTAGGTGTTGGACTCTCATCATATGAGAGGTCTACCTTTATTCATCTTTTCAAAAGATACAAAAAAAAAATTTGTTTGGAACTATGAATATTTGAAAACTTATGATACTTCCATCATTTAACATACTATCTCAATGTTACCGAATGTGAAGCCCGTTCAAAGAAAATTAAAGAAAATACATCCCAATGTGGAAAATTAGTTTAAAAGTGAGATGAACAAACTCCTCAAGGCCAAAATCATTTTTCCAGTTAGACATTATAAATGGGTTCAAATCTGGTACATGTTAGGAAGAATAATGGTGCTATTCAGGTTTGTATTGATTTTTAGAAATTTGAATAAATCATGTTAGAAAGACGAATTTTCACTCCCACAGATGGAGAAAATATTACAGTTAGTAGATGCTTTTGAACTCATGTCTTTTCTATATGGTTTTTCATGATATAACCAAATCCTTGTGCATCCATATGGTTGGTTAAAAACTACATTCAGAACTAAATGGGGGACTTATGCATATCAAAAAATACCTTTTGGATTAATAAATGCAGGAGCAACCTTCCAAAGAGCTATGGACATTACCTTTAGAGGTTTGATCAATAAAATTGTTGTTGTTTACTTGGATGATATAACTATATATTCCAAGAAAAGGAACGATAATTTCCATGATTTAAAGCAGGTCTTTGAAATATGCAAAAGGTATGGAATCTCATTAAATCTCAAGAAGTCATTATTTACCCTTAGCGAAGGAAAATTTCTAGGATTTATTGTCTCCAAAGAATGAATTTGTATAGATGCAGAAAGGATCAAGTCAATTTCTGAAATTCCTTTACCGCATAATAAGAAATCAATGCAATATTTCCTTGGGAAAATTAATTTTGTTGAAATACTTGTCCCAAATTATTTTCAAATTGTTCTGCCCTAACAAGCTACAGTTAAGAAAAAATCAGTTTTAAAATGGGGACATAATGAAAGGGAATCCTTTGAATCAATCAAACAAGCTATCATTGATGCCCCCAACCCCTAATTTTTTTTATCAGTTTATATTGTATACTTTTTCTTCTGGACTTTCTTATCTAGCAATTCTAACACAAATCAATGAGAAAAAGGTTGAGGCTCCCATTTCCTTCTTCAGCTCAAATTTCCAGGGAGCTGAATTAAATAATTCAGAAGTAGAGAAACAAGATTTTGCAGTTTTCAATTCTATCAAACATTTTATACCTTTGCTTTTAAAAACTCATACCAAAGTAATTGTTCCTTTCCCAGCAGTAAGACAATTTCTTGTCCAAAAAGGAGTTAGGAGAGAAAAGGGAAATTTGGGTCACTACTCTGCAAGAAATGACGTAGAAATCAAACCTGCTAAAATTGTTAGAGGTCAAGTTTTTTAGATATTAATTACTAGAGCTTATGATACATCAGTCGATGAAGACTCAGGTAACATTGTTCAGATTTCATAGGTATGTATTACTAAGACTGAATCATATTATTTTGATATGATATTTTATTTAAAAAAATTGTATGCTCCTCCTCAACTCAATTATAAGATAAAAATAGAGTTAAGACTGAAATCCAATCAATACGAACTCATTGATGATGTGTTATCTAGAAATAATTATGATTTTTTTTGTTAATATGTTTAGAAAAACCTAAAGCACTAAAGGTTTTGCAGGACTTACATGATGGACCGGCTGGTGAACACTTTCAAGGAGATACCATAACTAATAAAATATTGCATGATGGTTACTACTGGCCAACTCTTTTCAAATACACCCATGCTTATGTAAGGAAGTGTAAGGTTTGTCAAGCTACTTCAAGAAGATAGAAGAAACCAACCTTGCCTCTACAACCAGTCAACATTGAGCAAATTTTTGAACAATGGGGATTGTATATAATAGGTGAGATTGTTCGTCATTCTTCCAAATAGAATAAATTCAAATCCTAACTGCTACAGACTACTTCACCAAGTGGGTGGAAGCAATACCACTGAAGGTAGCCAATTCTAAAAACATTATTGAATTCATTGATCAAATCATAACCAGGTTTGGTCTACCCCATGCAATCATTACTAATAATGCGTCTTACTTTTTAGGAAATAATATAACTAATTTTTCTCTAAAGAGAGAATTTAAACCGAAGCATTCTACAAACTAATACCCTCAAGGAAATGGTTTAGGATAATCAACCAATAAAATCTCATTAGGATTATTAAACGAAATCTTGACCAAAATCAAAACAAGTGGCATAAAGCTTTGATATTTTCTTTGTGGGATAATAGAATAACTAAGAATACCTCTATAGTTACTTCTCCTTATCATCTGGTATATGGGAAAGAGGTCATACTTCCTCCTAATCTAGCTCTTACCTCATTAGATCTAGTGCAATTCATTAGAGAAGAACCATCTTCTTCTTTACAATTAAGAATGTCACAAATACTCAAATTAGAAGAATAAAGAGACAAAGCCAAACAAATACATGCTCATCATCAACAATTAGTTAAGTCTTCCTTTAATGCAAATTCAGTCAATAAAAAAACTTTTCAAATTGGAGATTTAGTTTTGAAATGGGACAAGGTACATGAGAAAAAAGGTAAACATACTAAGTTTCAGAAACTGTGGCTTGGTCCATTTTATATTGTTGATAAATTAGGTCCATCAACATTCATTCTGCAAGATTTACAGGGCAAGAGGGATGCTTTTCCCGTTAATGGATTAATTCTCAAAAAATACTTTTCTTGATAGAAATTTTTTATTATTATAAAATACCCATATGTACATAGTAGTATCTTTTAGCCTAAATAATGTTAAGTAATACATTATTGGCTTTTCATTGGTATTTCTAATTATTTTGTGAAGTCTAACCTTTAAAAAATTAATAACTTATAAAGCAATTGCAAAATTGAAATTGGGTATGGTATCCATCATTAAATTCTAAACTTTTTAATCCATTAAGTTGTAGACTCTTGTAACTTGAAACTATAAAAGATTGTGTTATTTTGTGATTAGATATGAAAGGTTTTCTTAATAAAGTGAAGATTATATTGAAAACATTAGCATATTATGGCTTCAACTATCATCCAGTACTCTTAAGGAGTAAATGTACCTCCCCATCCACTAATTTTATCATTTTTAGAGAGTAATTCAAAAATATATGAAACTTAAAAGATAATAGGTCTCATCATGAGCCTGCTTACCATGATCATAGGAAATAAATAATATTGACATTATCATAACTAGCCACCAAACCAGGATAATGGCTTGTAGGTTTATAATTATAATACAAGAAGTCTCATCATGAGTTGGCTTGTTCAACCTTACTACAACCTGTGAATGGCATTGTCATTATCTGGCCACCAAACCAGGACAATGGATTTTAAGGAAACTTAAAAAGAAAAGAATCGTAAATAATAATAAAAACATAAAATATCATTAATTCTAAACATACTACTATAAGTGGATGGGATATTAGTTCATTATTGGTTAAAAGATAACATTGTCCAACCTATGGACGCCTGCTAGTAGGAGTGGATCTACCTGTGATATAGAAGTTTATTTATAAATGCTAAAGTTTCAATAAAGCACTTTGATTTATCTGTATAACTGATTAAAAACTGATCCAATTAGCAAAAATCTTCATCTATAATAGGTTCCAAGAAATTTTCAATGAAATAAGTCTTTTATTTGAAATTCATCTTTACCATTCCAAATTTCAAAATAGTTTTTGTTTCCAATTTTTTCTTTGATAAAGTCTAAAAAATCATTAATTAGTTTTTTCAATGATAATTATTTCTTCCAGTGAATCGCCAATTGTTATGCTACTCAACAACTCACACACCCCCCCCCCCCCACCCCCCAATTTAGTAAATAACATATTTAATAAATAATGGGGACCCTTTTAAAAATTTTAGAATAGAATCCTAAAAAATCCTTTTGTTTTAATAAAATAAGACAATTTTAATATTTAAGTTTTAAATATTATTAAAATAAAATAAATTCTCTCAAATAAACTTATATAGTGTAATTTAGACTTTCCACCATGCTTAAAGCCTTCTTATATTTTCTTAGAAAATGATATCGCATGAAATAATATCGGACATAGTTCAAATCCAAAATCCGATGAGAAAACCCCGATGAAATAATTTTCAATATAATGCTTTCAATTAAGTTTTCAAGTTTTTGAAAAATGCTTTTAAGTAAATAAAGAAGTTGTAATAAAATATTATAAAATTTCGATCCCACCACGCACACAGTGTTATCATAGTTTCGTTATCTCCGATTTCAAAATTAACACCATAATAAAACGTCGATAGTAAATCTCTGATACCCTCTTCAAGTAATTTCCTGGCTACCTTTCCCCTCCACCTTCCGATTGCCGATCATTCATTTTTCCTTTTTGATATCAATGTTCACATATCACACTTTCTTATCCATGTAACCTTTATAAATTTTCAATGCCAAAACCTTGATAGGAAAAAAACCTCTAATAAAACTTTCATTCATATTTTAAGACCGTGACAAAGGAGAAGATTGATCAGAACAAATAATTTCACAAGTTTTAGATTTACAACCTCAAGGATTTCGCCAATAACGATTTATCGATACAATGATATGCGATAGGAGCCACGTGAATGAGAATTTGAGCATTTAATGTCTACTCTGTGTGATTTATAGTTTCGAGTTTCTAAATGATTTGTTATGATTATCATCTAATGTCGAAGGATTTTCTCATTAAAACATGAATTGATGTGAAAATATGGTTTGCCTTAACGAATTATTCTCACTCATATTTGTTTCTCCTCTTAATAGGTAAATCCTAACAAACAACAATCATAGGAAATTTATGATGCCACCAAAGAAGGTCGCAACCCAACCACAGTCAGTCCCGCCTCCTGCAGAAACTGTTGAAATATCACCATTAATTTTGGACACTACATGCACGCCAGACACAGGGTCTTCCTCTTGGGAAGCCATATATAAATTGTTTGAAGATGAAGACCTAAGATTAGTTGAAAGGGAGGATTCTACAACAGATGATAAAACTCTAGTTTCTAATTCTAAATGGAGTGATGTTCCCAATTATTTTTTACACAGAATTGCAGCTCGTCCCAAAATATTTCCCTACACAGATATGGTAAGATGGGTCATCAACCACTTGAATATTGAAGATAGAAATTTCCTGACTCCAAAGCAGAAAATTATCAGTTAATTTAAGCACAAAGCGTTGAGGAAAAAGTATCACTTGCATCCCCCGTGCAGAAGAAGTACGACACGTAGTTTGTCCAGAAATTTATGAAGGAGAATGAGAACCTAGCAGAACCTATCAGACAATAGAGAAGGGACCTGAACAAACGCAAACGCGAGGACAAGAGTGTGTTTTCATTAAATTCCCTGGGTAGACCTTTTTCTCATGACGCTACTATGATATGTCGTTTATACGATTACCCTAATACACAAAATTTTTCTGAGGAATGGGTACCATTAATAGAAGCTACTTCAGATGGTTATATTATGGATGAGGAAAATATATTATCCAGAAATTTATTTGCTAAAATTCTAAGTTAGAGTAAAAAGCACAAATTTATTGAGAGAACTCTTCCCCAAATCTTCATGAGTGCCTATGTAATGGATGTCATCTATTTTACATATGATTTCCCATCCATGGGATGGAAATGGAAAAATCAAGACCCAAACCTCATTCATATCTATCATGATATCGTGTGGGAATCCAAATTTCAATGTCATTTTTATAATATTTTTCATGGAATCATACTCCCTATTCATCAATAGTTTTTTGGCAACAAAGTGCCTAGACTCTCTATAGAGGCCAATGATTATTTGATTTCAATAGGAAGGTGGTTCGGGGAGGATTCATTCACTTGTATTAGTATTTTTGGAAATCTTGACAATCCACATGTTTTACCCCTTATTATCCATGATAAGATATTAGCCAGGGAAATTGCATATCAAACAGTTGGGAATGGTTTAACAAAAGTACTAAAAGATGCCAAGAAAACCATATGGCCTTCCTTTCCTATTTCTTGTGGTATCTATGCATTAGAAAATTTCAAGCATGTTATTCTTGAAATTGATCAAATAAGAGCTTTTGATTTCCCGATTATCCCAAATAGAAAGTATGATCTTAATGAGGTCTCTAAGAATTTCATGGAATGGGCTAAGATCAAGAAATTCGCAAGTGAGTCTGATAAATTTGATGATTTGTTTGAGATGGTTCCTGAGTATTCCAAGTTTGAGAGAGCAGCGGAAGACCGAATTAGTCCTGAGGAATTGATTGAGTTTAATCAATACCATAGTCAAAGAATGGCACATTTACCAATGGATTTGTTGAGGATTTCTCAACAAAACATTGAACCTCCAAAAGCATCATCTTCTTTAGCTAGAGATTCATTTTTTTCTCAAATCTCAAAAATTGCTACTTTAGTTGTTAAACAAACAAAGAAAATTCGAGAAGAAATAAAATTAGATGAAATTTGGGAGCAATTCAATCAAGCCATAAAAAAATCAAAGGCACAGGAGCTAAACACTCTAGTCTATAAAGAACCAATGTAGATTCTGGAAACCAATGGGATTACCTGTAATATTCCTAATTAGCTTTTAGCTAGTTGGAATATTAAATTTTTCTTTCATTCATAACTTAGATGAATAAGTGGGTAGAGAAGCCCTTAAATCTCTTTAGTAGGAATAAAACCACATCTAGTGTGAAGGTGAATCAGTGTAGCTAGATGAAATAAAGAAACCCTTAGTGTGAATGGCGTCAATGCATGTGGATGGGGTCAAGGTTGACCAAATCAACAACGCTGCCATGGAGAGAGTGGAGATAGCGGAGGACACTGCGGTTATGGTGGAGGAGTGTATGCATGGGAGTAGCATCTTTAATGAGTGGGACCAAGGGTGAGGAATCTCACCAAGAATATAAGGAATGGGATGGCAGCCATATAAGGCATTCTGATTATTTATTATGTCTTGGTATTTTATGACTTTTTGCACGCTTCAGCTGTTTAGCGGAGTCTGTTGTGCTGTTTAGCACAAGGGTGTTTCCGGGCAGAAATCCCACCCTCATCCTCGGGGGACTTCGATTGCCCACTCCAGAGAGGTAAATTGAGCTTCATTCCACCATCTGACATCAGGCCAAGCTTCAACCATCAACCACAGCGTAGTCTCCTTCATAAATTGCGTTATTTTGCATGGAAGTTGCAGTGGAGGGTTGAGAGTCCCATTTTGTGAGCTAGTTTCCTAGTGGAGGGAGTAGCCTTTCATTGGGAGGATCTATTGGGAGGATTTTCAGCTATTTTCTTGTTATATCAGCCACCTCCCTGTATTCATGGATTTTCAAAGAGCTATTCAACCCTAGGTATGCATTTTTCATATAGTGTATTTCCGGAAACCCTTTCTGGGTTGTCTTGGAATGGTGCTTGAGAGCCCAGATATCTGATCTCGGCATTTTTTGAGAACTCTATCATCAAATCTTTGTATTTATATTTTCTAGCTGTAGTTATTCCCTCTTGGAATGTGCAGTCATAACATTCCAGAATTTTATGTATTAGCAGTATCTCATATTTTGATGTATTAGATCATAGGAGTCTAGTTCACCTAGCTTGAGTGACCTTTTCCTCAAGACATTGTACTTATGTTCTGATATTAAACATAATTGAATGCTCTATGATTGTCTCATGTTTTGATTTATTGATATTCACCAAATTTCCAGTTTTTTGTTCAATATTGTTGCTTTTCATGTTTTGGAATATTACAGTGGTATAAGAACATAATCTTGGCTTAGCTTGTGGGGCACTGCATCTATAACATCAATAGAAATTGAGGAAAGAGGATTTCCAAAACTTCTTCTCCAGACTGTGCAGAATATTTCCAAAGAAATCAAGGAGATGAGGTTAGAGAGACAAAAGGAATCCCCTAGAGGGTTTCAACATGGTGAGAGTTATAGCACCTCACATGATTGGTGTGAGCAACCAGCATTACGGCCTGCTTCACAATGCTCCACCATGCCTACATTCCTATCAATAGGAAATGAGGTAGGAGGACCACAAAAGGAGGAAAATCTTGGTGATTATTTCCTAGAGTATGAATCTCAATCTCAGAGGTTCAAGGAGCACCTGAACTTCCAAGAGTTATGTCAGATCAAGGATAATAGAAGACCCAACAATCATAATAGAGGTGGAGGGTACATGCAGAACAATGATCTGCAGCGTACTATGGGTAGATTCTTTCTTCCCTCTTCTGATGGGTCACCCAAGTGCACAGCCATGGCTTGGGTAGAGAAATTGGATACATATTTTCAGCTAAACTGATTTTCAGAGATGGAGGCCATCAATATAGCAGCGCTTCACCTTGAGGGTGAAGCACATGAGTGGTGGATTCATGGTCTATCTACACTAGGGCATGCTAGTGTCACTGCTTATGCAGAATTTACCTAGAGGTTGGTGGAAATATTTGACTACAGAAATCTAGAAGCACATTTTGTTGATCTAGCTAAGCTCAAACAAATAGGAGATCCATAGACTTATATCTCTGAATTTCTAAAACTCTCAATTATGGTGTCTGATCTATCTATAGCTAGGAGAGTATATATTTTTATTGATGGGATAGCAAAGCCTTTCCATGGGTTGGTGAAATCCACTAGACCAACTATGCTCCAAGTGGCTATTGAGAGAGCTAGAGATATGCAGCATGCTTTGCCAAGGGAAAAAGCCCCATTATAGCAAAATTTATCTTCTTAAGAAAAGGGGAAAGATGTGAATTTTCCTCCCTCAAAGGAGAACCAAAAAAAGGTGTCTCTCGGTGATGATGTCCAGGGGGATCTAAGGAGGAGAAAACTTTGCTTCACTTGCCAAGAGCCATGGGCACCAGGGCACCAGTGTGTTGTCGGGAAGGCACATTATATTGAGGTATTTTCTGATGATGAAGAAGCAGAAGACTTAAAGGAGGATACCAATGCTATAGCATCAAGAGGAGTTGCACCACCCCCAGGAGGTGTGAAGGGGTCATTTTCTCCAACTAGAGGAGCTCTTGCAGCTTTGCGGGGAGTTCCCAAGTATCTAACATTGAGGGTTAGAGGCACTATTCAGGGGAAGAAAATGTTGGTGTTGATAGATAGTGGGGCTACCCATAAATTTATTGAAACTCAGTTGGTGCAGAGGAGAGGCATTCCCATACATGATTTTGAGGGATTCTCAATCTTGGTTCCAGGAGCTAGAACCATGCAGTGTATCAAGTATGTTCCGGAACTGACTATCACTTTGGGGACTTACACATTGACAGACCACTTCTTTGTGGTTGATATTCCAGAAACCAATGTGATATTAGGTTTTTAGTGGTTGATCACTTTGGGGAAGGTCACCACGGATTGGGAGAACTTAGAGATGGAATGGATAGATAAGGGGAGCGGTAAGCACCAAAATATCAGGGGCATGTACACCTATCCACCCCAGATTTTCTTAGCACATATGATGGAGGTTGATTTGTGAAGAGAGGGCATAGAGTGGGCAGTGGAAATTTGTATGTCAAAGGCAGGAGGCAAGGGTGCACCAGTACACCTAGATGTGCAGTTTATTCTAGACCATTATTCTATAGTATTTGGAGATATACCACCGGGGAGGCCACCTGACCGAGGATTTGAGCACACTATTGAGTTGGAACAGGGGATCCAAGCAGTGATCGCCACACCCTATAGGAATCCTAAAGCCTATAGGGATGAAATTGAAAAGGCCATTCAGGAGCTCTTGGCTTTAGGACATATCCGACCCAGCACCAGTCCTTTTTATTTTATGTGGTCTTGGTAAAGAAGAAGGGTGGCACATTGAGGATGTGCATTGACTATAGAGTTTTGAATAAGAAAAAAATGAATAAAAGGTACCCAATTCCCAGGATCGATGAGATGATGGATGAGCTAAGGGGATCAAAGTACTTTTCAAAGATTGATTTGAGGTCGGGGTACCATACGATCAGGTTGAGGGATCAAGATATCTCCAAGACTGCATTTAGATGCCACTATGGACACTTTGAGTTCTTGGTGATTCCCTTTGGTTTAACCAATGCTCTGGATATTTTTCAGTATTGCATGAACCACATCTTCAGTGGTCAATTGAGGTAGTTTCTGTTGGTTTTCTTTGATGACATTCTTATTTACAACCGCACATGGGAGGATCATTTGCAGCATATTGAGACAGTATTACACATTCTTGAGGAGAAACAATTCTATGCTAATCTCTCCAAGTGTGAGTTTGGGCTCACAGAGATGCTATATTTGGGCCACATCATTGGAGTATATGGAGTAAGAGTTCATGAGGAGAATATCTGTGCTATTTGAGATTGGCCTGAGCCAAAGAATGTAATAGAACTTCGGGGGTTTGTAGGCATCTGTACCTACTACTAGAAGTTTTTCAAAGGGTTCTCTCAACTAGCAGCACCACTTACAGATTTTACCAATAAGGGAGCCTTTATTTGGATAGCCACAACACAGAGGGCCTTTGATAGTCTCAAGGAGGTGATGAGCAGCTACCCTATGTTGGTATTACCTGATTTCACCCATCCCTTTGTGTTGGAATGTGATGCTTCAGGGGAGGGCATTGGAGCAGTCTTGATGCAGGGGGGTCACCCCATAGCTTTTGAGAGTTGGAAGTTTTTTCCTCATGAGATTTTGTACTCTATATATGATAAGGAAATGTTGGCTATCATACATGCATTATCAAAATTCCAGCAATATTTGGTGGGCAACACATTTTGAGTGAAGGCTGATCACGATAGTCTTTGGTTTTTCCTTTAGCAAAAGAAGCTGCAAGAGAGGAAACAAAAATGGGTTAGTAAGATCCAAGCATATGACTTAGACATTTAATATGTCAAGGGGAAGATTAATGTGGTAGCATATGCCCTATCACGGAGACCAGCAGCCCTGTCATTAATGAGTGTGGATACAGATTAGAAGGCGCAGTTGTTGGTGGAGTATTTCAAAGACCGCTTTGCATGTGATATCCTAGATAGACATGTCATTGATGAGAGGTTTAGGGTGATGGATGAGATCATTTATTACTGATATTGGATCTTCTTGACTAGAGATTCTAGACTCAAGGAGAATATTTTGCATCCATCACATGATTCACCACTTTCCGACCATCAAGGATTCACCAAGACATATCGGACCATTCGGGAGAGATTATCATGGAAGGGTCTCAAGGAGGATGTGCTCCAACACATAAAGGAGTGCGTAGTTTTCCAGTAGAACAAGGAGAGAACAACCATCCTGCAGGATTATTGCAGCCACTCCCTATTCTGGAAAGAAAATGGGAAAGTATCTCAATGGATTTCATCACTGGTCTACCTATAGTACATGGTACGGATTATATCTTTGTAGTTTTTGATCAACTAACAAATTATTCACATTTATTTTCTATTTGTGCATGATATACTGCTTCAGAGGTGGTTGAGCTCTTATTTTAAGATATATTCAAACTCCATGGTCTTCCAAAGACGATAGTCAGTGATCGAGATAGTCGCTTCATGGGTGGCTTTTGGTAGGATATTTTTCAATTAGTGGGTACCGAGTTGACACCAAGTACTAGTTATCACCCTTAGACCAATGGAAAGATAGAGATAGTAAACAAGTGGATGGAAGGCTACTTGTGAAACTATTTTTCGGGGCAACAAAGAGCATGGTTGCACTGGCTCCACTTGGGAGAGTATTTCCACAACATAACTTTTCATATGTCCATCGGCATGTCTCCATTTCGAGCTCTTTATGGGTATGATGCTCTATCATTTTTTGATGTGATTTTTGGAGCAAGAAAGGCTCCTAGAGCCAAGGAATGGATCCAAGAGAGTCAGGATATAATCTGTGCTCTCAAGGAAAACATTTCTACAACCCAGAATCATCAGAAGTTGTATGCATATCGTGGTCGGATAAAGAGGCATTTTGAGGTTGACGATTTAGTATATCTCTGTCTTCAGTTTTACAGAAAGTCTACACTGAAGGAGAATGGGGTTGAGAAGCTTAAGCCCCGGTTCTATGGGCCATACAGTGTGATTTTTCACGTTAGAGAGGTAGCATATGAGTTGGAGCTCCCCATTGGGAGTAAGATCCATAAAAATTTTCATGTCTCATGCCTCAAGAAGGCCATTTTACAACATGTGGTTGCCACCATGGATCTAAACACTTATTGATGATGAGGGCCATCTGTTTTTACAACTGGAAGCTATCTTGGACACTCGGGAGAGGAAACTAAGTAACAGGGTGATCAAATAATATATGATGCGATGGAGGAATCTACCAGATGAGAATGCCACTTGGGAAGGAGAGAAGATTTTGCAGCATCCGTCTTTGTAGTTGGTTGAGGACAAGAAACATTTGGGAGGGGAGGAATATAATATTCCTATTTATCTTTTAGCTAGTTGGAATATTAAAATTTTCTTTCATTCATAACTTAGATGAATAAGTGGGTAGAGAGACCCTTAAATCTCTTTAGTAGGAATAAAACCACTTCTAGTGTGAAGGTGGATCATTGTAGCTAGCTGAAATAAAGAAACCCTTAGTGTGAATGGGGTCAATGCATGTGGATGGGGTCAAGGTTGACCAAATCAACAACGCTGCCATGGAGAGAGTGGTGATAGTGGAGGACAACGCAGTTATGGTGGAGAGTGTATGAATGGGAGTAGCATCTTTAATGAGTGGGACCAAGGGCTAGGAAGCTCATCAAGCATATAAGGAAGGGGATGGAATCCATATAAGGCATTCTGATTATTTTTTATGTCTTGGTATTTTATGAATTTCTGCATGTTTCGGTTGTTTATTGGAGTATGAAGTGTTGTTTAGCACAAGGGTGTTTCCGGACGGAAATCCCACCCTCATCCTCTGGGAACTTCAAGTGCCCACTCAGGTTAGGTACATTGAGCTTCATTCCACCATCTAGCATCAGACCAAGCTTCAGCCATCTACCATAGCGCAGTCTCCTTCAGAAATTGTGTTATTTTTCAGGGCAGTTGCAGTGGAGGGTTGAGAGACCCATTTTGTGAGCTAGTTTCCTAGTGGAGGGATCATCCTTTCACTGGGAGGAGTTTCAACTATTTTATTGTCATATCAGCCACCTCCCTATATTCATGGAGTTTCAGAGCATTATTCATCCCTAGGGTTGCATTTTCCATATAGTGTATTTCTAGAAACCCTTTATGGGTTGTCTTGGAATGGTGCTTGAGAGCCTAGATCTCTGATCCTGACATTTTCTGAACACTCTATCATCAGCTCTTTGTATTTCTATTTTCCAGCTGCAGTTATTCCCTCTTGGACTGCACAGTCATAGCATTCTGGCATTTTATGTATTAGCAGTATCTCATATTTTGATGTATTGGATCATGGGAGGCTTGTTTGCCTAGCTTGAGTGACCTTTTCCTCAAGACACTGTACTTATTTTATACTATTATACATAATGGAATGGCTCTATTATTGTCTCATGTTTTGATATATTGATATTCACTACAATTTCTATTTTTATGTTCAATATTGTTGCTTTTCTTGTTTTGGAATATTACATTACCTTGTTCACTGTTGAGGCTCCCAAGAAAAACATTACCACTGAGGATATGGAGATTATCCCAGTATTTCCTACATCGGAAGTTATTCTGAAGATTGAAGGACTTCCTACTTTAAATTTTTTTTACATTCCTAAACATAAAGAAGTCATGAGCAAACAAAGAAAGAAAAGAAATTTGGAACAGGCCCGAGCAGTAGTCCTTGGTGAAACTGCTTTTGAAGTTCTCTCGAAAGGAGCTTAATCAGCTCCAGATTAGGAATTAAACAATCTCTCATAGTTTTCAGGGGATTATACCAGTTTCATTATTGAAAAAGTAGCAGAAATTCAATTGCTTCTCAAAGAAAAGGATGAAATATTGTTCAATTATAACAAACTCTTCAACATGAAAAATAGGTGCTAGAGAAACAATGACAAATAAAAATTGTTGAACTAAAAAATATTTTAAATGATTTAAAAATCAAATTTGAATCTAATATGAAAAATAAATATGCACAAATACAATAGCTACAAGAAAATATAAATTGGTTGAAAGAAACCCAGAAGCCAATGAATTTAAAAGGGAAGCAGGAGAGCTTAATATACTCCTTGCTAAACAACAAGTTATATTGTCATAAATTGACTATGATTAATGATTTATGTAAATCTAGTGATTATTTGGTTAACCAATTGTACAATTTGAGGATATTTTATGAGCAATTCGATGAAAAAAATTATGAGCATATAAATTGGCAAGACAGTTCTGAGGGAAGAGCGGTTGATCTTCCCCGGATTGAAGAGTCTCAGAAAGACATTGTTTTCGGTGTCTGGGACATAAGGATCAGGTAAGCATAAATGGTTATCATCAGATCCAGAAACCTAACCTCCAATCTCATTGAATACATCATCGATAGCTTATTGCAAGCTAATCTAATCAAATAATGCCCACAGGATACACTAACAGATATCAAATTTTTAACAAATCTTGGCAAGAATCATCAAAGAAGAAGGTTGAACACATCAAGAGTTTATTAATAGTGAACATCAAAAGCCATTGGCAATGCTTGGTAAAGCCACATAGTCAATTGCTTATTCTGAGGTGTATTTCTAATGCGACATCTCATCTCCTTCCATCACTTGGTGATGCAGTCTTTACGGGGCATATGCACATGAAACAGATTCACCCCCCCCCCCCCGCAATTAATTTGATGACATACATATGTGGACTCATAAATAAAATGGGAAATCACCCTTAAACACATTCACGATCTTATTGTTACAACAGAATGCCTATATTTATCTTTACTTTATCTTACCTCAGTTTGTTGGAACTGTTTCCAAATCTTTATTTTTACTTTACTATATTTGTAATCCTAATAGGCTATAAAACCCTCCTCATGTCATTAGAGAAAGGGTTCTAAATATTTTTAAGACAGTTTTGAAGTTTGCACTAGTGTTACTTTAAAGTTATCTAATAGAAAAGTTGAACCGGAAGTTATCTTTTTCATGAACAAATTCTTGATGTATCGGGTACTATTATCCTTATATTTCTGCTATGTTTTAATTAAATGGATAATGAACTTTCTATAATTTTTTTCATTATATGTATGTTTTGCAAATAGTCAGACATTGTCACTAATGATGAGCAAGATTTTATGCCTTTAATCATATGTTAAATAATTATATCTTTTATGTGATTGGTTTTAATAAAATAATTTAATTAACTATTTAATTAAATTAGTTTATCTTATTTTTTTTCTCTTCATAAAGTTTTTAATGGTCTATATTATTCTATGTTATATGAAATATTTCAAAAATCATATACAAAGGAATACTATCCAGAGAAATATATAGATTAACTCTATTTCATTATTATTGTCCTTAGTTTTAAATCACTCCATTACTCTCATTGTATACTTTATATCCATTCATTCATATATCTCTAAGGGAAATTGGTCCCATTATCCCCAGTCAGAGCCACCATTCCAAATGGAAAAGTAGCTGCTTTATGTTCTTGGTCGGGTGGTTATCCCCGATGTTGAGGCAGAGATTTTCGAGCCCTCAATAAGAAGGTAGAGGTAACTCTCCTTCTTATTGAAATTCCCAAGCTCCTCCACACCAATACTTCACCAATTTTGTTGTGGGAGAGGACAAAGGGTGGAATTCATACTTATTTTCCTTGTTCATTATACCATGCTCCTCAAAATTACTATTAATACTCCATTTAATGTAGATGGGGGAGGGTGAATGTAATTTCTTATGTCTAAATTTTCATAGGTATGTATTTCATAGATATATTCCTTGGAAATCACTTAGAGATTCAAAATTCAAAGGTTGCAAAAAATGAATTCTACCCAAATGTTACTAAGCTCTACCTCTACATTTTTCCATAGAGAATATGCACATATTCTCTTAAAAACTTTTCTTCCACAGTACTATGAACTTTGACTTCCAACATATAAGTATAGGAGAGAAATAAAACTTGGAATTAAATGTATTCCTGCCATGAATATATACAAATTCCTTTGATATTCATTGCAAGTATTCACCAAAATCTAGAATTAAATTTCATGCAAGTGGCATAGGAAAGGTATTTTATAAACATGGAAGCTATTTAACAATACCAAGAAAAGTGTAAATTGACCTTTCTTATGTCATAATACCATATTTTATCTCTTTTTCTAAAGCACTCTAATATAGAATGGATCATTATATAATATATCATCTATCTTAGTATTTTTTTAATGGAAAAACTAGAGGATTTTAATTATAGGTCCTAGTGTGATAATTTGGAATCTAAAACCCTCTCAAGCCATTTTGAGACATCAAATGGCACTTTTTTGGGTCAAATTGTATAATCATATTCGTATAAACTATTCTACACACTAATAACTTTCCAATGGTGCAAAAATCACCTTAATCATAGGTCATATGCAGAATATATGCCTCGTATAAGTTGATGTACCTTGTTTAACACAACGGTATGAATGATTGCAAGTGGGGCTAGAAACATGTGGAATTTCAATAATATTCGAGAAGGTTTAAAATATTTCCACTAATTTGGGTTAAAGATGAAAAAACCCTAACATTAGATGGTTATCAAGCTATGTTAAATACCAAGCCTCTGAGAGGAGAATTGGGTTCCATTATTTAGCATTATACTCATTCCATAATTGAGTAGAGAATCTAGGAGTGGTATTTGAGAGTATAATAAAGGAGTAATATATTATGAGGTGTCCATTTAGGATATTGTGTCAAATTAAACTCCATAGTGTGTGCCTCTTTCTTCGTATTTGTGTTTCCATAACTAAAGAAAAGGGAGAAGAGCATAGGCCTCAACTTCTAGTTAGGTTTTCTCTTGTATTGTGTTTCCTAGGATACATATTTGGTCATTTTTGTGGATGATGTGTTAATTTTCTCAATTGTGTTAATTTCATTTTCAATTATTTCATACATTCAAGCTCTAAGCTAGTAAAAATTAATCTTGGATCTAAGGAAATAAATTACGTAATCTAATATTTTAGAATATTATAGTATCTATTGTGATGAACCATTCTAGTGGAATGTCCATCAAAATATATATACCATACTCAAACTTGATCACCACATGTATTTTATCTTCAATTACACTTCATAGATCCTTTTCAAATCAACAAAAATCTAATACATGTTCCCCTCTTTGAATTTTAATCATTGATCCATGACCTGCAAGTTGCGTGCTAATCATTCCATAAAATTTAAACTCTAATCTCAATATTGGAAAGCTACAAGTATATTTTTGAGCATACCAGCCACATACCATTGGACTAATAAGTGTTCATCAATAATATATCGCATCTGACTCAAAATTTATTGAAAAATATTACCGTATTCTCTCACAGTTTCATTTGGTCGTTGTTTGATTTCCTTCATTTTTTGTGTTGAAATATGTTTGGCATATTGGGCCTTGAAGGTGAGAAATTTGTTCTTGATTGCATCCTTTTATTTCGGTTTCTTTTCTATCAAATTCATAAACCATGCTAATGTTTGCTTCCTTAAGGCAGCTGCAAAATGATCCATTTTCTTAACTTCATCGGTAATATCATTTGCAGACCAAAATTTTTTGCAAACGAACCAATGTTTTCTTGGATCTTCATCACCCTCATAAAGGGTAATGTGATTTATTCCCATTTTTCTTGTTGAAAATTTTGTCGTCTGATTATTGCTTTATTATCTGTTTATGGTAGGATCGATGATGAGTCAACTACTCTCAGGAGTGCTACTTTTTTCCTTATCAGCGATGTCTCCCGATAATGACTCGACGGTCTAGCATGATTTATCTATCTATTCAATAAACCAACTCACTCTAGGTCAATTCTCTTCACCGACCGGATTTGTACTTTCAACTTCTTCGACGAATACTAACTGTAGTAGGGGGGCACAATTGTGAGATTGCTGAGTTGGAGAAGTACTTGTTCAAATTCTTGATTTTCACTGTTTGGTTGATTCTCATCAGAGTTTATGACTGTTTATTGATTTCTTTGATCATTCTAGTTATTCCAAAAAATGAGTATATCTGAATAATGTCACAATGTTTTACAAAGGAATTCTCTCACGGTGGGACTTTTTATAGATACAGTCAGAATTTGATGGATGACGATACCAGAATCATCAATTTCCATTGAATCTATAGGCCTCTCGGACTTACGAGTATACCATTATATTTTATCGAAGTGGGCAGTGCAACTCCTCTCAACTTGTCTGAGGATTCTTGTGCACCTTCGCTCTGACACTCGTGATTCTACATTCTCATATTTCATGTGTATTTTTATCTTATTTATTTATATTTTTTTGTCATTTTTCCCTCGCTATTTTTTGGATATCGGTAAACTACTTGAATTTTCAATTATAGTTCTATCAAGTACTTTTTTTGTTTTGTTTTTTGGTAGTCAGTCGTCTTCCTTCCATATTTATAACTCTCGACTACTTCTCCAACTCTACTTCTTTCTTTTTCTATTCTTTTTTTCTCACTACTTGTTACCCCCCCCACCCCCCCCCCCCCCCCCCATATTGTCTTGAACTAGTGTCGATAAGTGAGGGAGTACATGCTAGCCATATGTATTTGCTAAAAAATTTATCCCAAGATTATTTTGTGTCTTTGTAGTGGGAATCTATTAATTTCTACAAGTCGATTTGTCACTTCTGTCATTCGGCATTTATTGGAGTCTGCAACAGAGGTCAATATTTGACAATATGACCTACACCCTTTTCAAGGAGGAATTTATGTAAAAGGGTGGGAATCAAGAAAAATATTTTTTTGTGAAAATCATCAAAGAATATATCTTTGATGTGATCAATAGAATTCAATTCTGCTATTTCTCGTTCTTCACAAAAATCTTCCAAAATCAACTCTACCCACTCATCTAGATCCGTCTGTTTGTTGCTTGAGAGATTCAATAAAAGTCAAGAATTAGACTCACTCTGTGGTTTTTTCATGAGCAACTCGACCAAGGAATTTCTTGATTTCTGCCAGGGTGCCTTTGACAAACCACGCATGCGCTTCAGTGAAAAAATTAGCTTTGTCTTCTACTAAATATAGTCAGTTTCTTCGCGCATAGTTCTTCAGGTAGTTATTTATTTTTTTCTCCCACCACAATTGTATCTCTTCCAATGGTAACATTTATACTTTCATATTCATGACTCGATTCCAAACTACCGGTAACGAAACCAATTTTGTAATCTAGGGAAAAGTGCCTATGGTTACCAGTAGCATAGACATCAAGTATTCAAATAGAAAATCACATAACAAAAATAAAGAGGAGAGATACAAGTAAGGAGAACCAATGGAAGCACACTTTATATTATGTCTCTTAAAATCCAAGTATAATTGATACATTGTTACATAGACAAATATATATATATATATATATATATATATATATATATATATATATATATATATATATCATGTCGAAACAATTACAGTAGTCTAACTATCAGACCAGATTCTTAAATTAACAGTTGTCTTTACATTATATGTTGTTAGACTTGACTGGATTAGTTGACTGAGTCGACTAGCCCCTCCGAAATATACATATTTGGTCATTTATGTGGATGATGTGTTCATTTTATCATTTATTTCATTTTCAATTTCAATTATTTCATAAATTCAATCACTTAGCTAGTAATAATTACTCTTGGCTCTAAGGAAATAAATTGTATAATACAATATTTTAGAATATTAGAGTATATATTTTGATGAACCATTCTAGTGTAATATCCATGAAAATATATAGACCATACTCAAATTTGATCACCACATGTATTTTATCTTCAATTCCAATTCCTATATCCATTTCAAATCAATAAAAATGAAATGCATCTTCTCCTATTTGAATTTCAAACATTGATCCATGGCCTGCAAGTTGCATGCCTAATCATTCCATAAAATTTAAACTCTAATCTCAATATTGGAAAGCTACAATTTTATTTTACAATAATTAAAACCTGAACTAACTTCTTATTTTCATGTGGATTCATTTTTTATTTACTAGAAGACAATACAAATTACCCTTTATGAATTTCAAACATTGATCCATTTCCCACAAATTATATGCATGCTCATTGCATATAATTTAAATATATTCTCAATATTGGAAATCTACAAGTTTCCTACTTGACAACAATTAAAACATGAACTAGCTCCTCACGTTCATCCACTTCATGTGACTTGATCTTAAATATCATGAAAGCATTCATATTTACTCTAAGAGAATTCCCAAGAAACTCCATATTTGAGACTTGGACCTCATAAAAGTAGATAATATCTAACCCATGATTATTCCAAAAAATTAAACTAACTTCTAATGTTCATTCACTTCATGGGTTCTAATTTTGGGATTCCATAAAATAATTCATATTTGTACTATGAACATTCCCAAAAGCCTTTGGTCTTGATACTTGGACATCATCAAAGTAGAACATATTTGATTCGTGATTTTTTGTAAATGTGTATACACAAAAACCAAGTCAAAGTATACCTCTAATATCTAGGTGATTTATAGAAACATATTGTGATTACCATTTTCATCTACTTCCAACCAATATATAATTGTTAATAAGATACATGAACATGTACTTCCCAATTCTTAAATCATGAACCTCATTGAATAATATAGATTCATAAACTCCATGTGATTTAAACATAGAACCTCTTGAATCATACTAAACTCGTTCCTTTTAAACTTCTCATGGACTCAATGATGATATAGCTCCTAAGTTTCTATAATTATCTCATCATCATAAGCATCAACTCATCATATTGGCCACTCATGACATATTTCTTCAATTCTCATTAAGTTTTTTTGCCACAAGGTTGGCTTGAAAATGTAAATTTCCATACAAACACAAATAATATTCCCATTATTATAATAATTATCACACTAAGAGAGGGTGACGAATCAATGTAGAAACCAATTATACCAAATTAAACAATTTTTACAATTTATCATAACTAAAAACATGAAAGAGAATCAATAAAATGTCATCATAACATCAACACATGAAAACACTTTATGTACGTGGAAACCCTTGCAAGAGAAAACCACAAATATTTTTATCTAATTCAATATTTTATTACATCAATTTACAGGCACCAACCTTCTAGAGGCACCAGCCCCCAAATTAGATTTTCAGGCACCAACTTGCCAAAAGCACAAACCCCCAAAATATATTTTTAGGCACCAACCTGTTATAGGCAACAACTCGATTAAGGAACCAACCTAAAAATTATTCAAGCATCGACTTGCAATAGGCCCCAACCTTATTGAGGCACCAACCTTTATGGAGGCACTCACCACCTCCTTCAATTTGTAGTGGACCAATTTTCACAATATTTCAAACTAGATACATAAACATCAAGAACAATACCCTATCACAAATCTGGTCATATCAAACCATTCATGTTTTTTTCATTAATCTAAAACCATAACATCTTCTTCAATTATTGTTCTGATAATCAAGACAAAATTCACTTATAAGCTCTAGAACATAACAACAAAGGAAATATAGCTTCTTGACATCAAAAAATATCTCCTCGTGACTCTTCATGTCACCTTATTAGATCACGAAAATATTCTAGCCATTTTCCCCTTTTCAAAAATTAATTTGGACTTCAAAACACCCCAAAATAATAATAAAAATCAAATAGTCAACAAACTGCACTTTTCAAGGTGTGTTCGACAGAATGCACTGTTATATTTATACATATTTTATAGGCTCAAAAAAATTCACCTTCTAACGCGCTAATATCCCTACAGCAAAAAAAATTTGTTCAGCCCAATAATACTTGACCTATTGATCTCCACAAAACAAACCAAACCAACCACCAATCCACTTATGTGATGTGTCATGATAAGTAATGATCCAAAACCTACTTTGTTTGCAATCACATATGAAAATATATATAAACCACAACAAACATCCTCTAAAAGGCTTGAACCTAAACATTGTCATGTATTGTTGCATCATAGTCCTTGAGCCAATCATGTGATTCCACTTGTGCATCTAAGTTAGGGTGCCATGTCACTGATTACCTGCGTGAGTGGGTCCACTTGGAATCCAAATACGGGGTCCACCTATACTTTCCACATGTCACTTTGTGATAGGTACATTTTTATATATGTGTTTCATGTCCACGTAGTGAGAGGAGCTCGATCGTCATTAGAGTTCATGCAAGTCTGAACACAATCCACAACTCATCAAACCATAGTTCATTCTTAATTTTTGGATCCACCGAAATTTGCATGGACATTAACCTATTAAACTCCATGCAATTTGGGTGTGGAAATAGAGATCTTCTTTGGAACTTTCTTGACCTTTAACAATTTTTGGGTTCGTCCCCTTTTTACCCTTTTCCTCCAATGTGGAATTTCAAATAGACATATCTTCTCATTCCATAAGAGTTTGGCCAAGTGTGATATACCCTTGGAAAGGACTCAGAGAGAAATATCCAACCATACCTATTAATTTTCCATTGTTATATGTTTTTACAATCAATTTAGCCCAATTCTTAACTTCAATTAGAAATCAAATCAATCAAGATTCCAATAATAAATATAAATTGTAGATAGAACAATAAATGCAATGTACAAAATAAGACAATCAAGAGCAATAGCAAGAGACAAAAAAATTGGTAAAATACCAAGGGAAAACCCCACAAAGGGGAAAACCCTTTTAATTTTTTCTTCTTATTATATTTTCATAAATTATTCAATAAAGAGAGTACAATGATTCAATTCACCATGAAGAGTCAAACTTGATCCTTTAACTATCCAACAAAAACAACCAAACAATATCCAACAGATAATACTAATAAACAAATTTGATCAAAGTCAAAGTCTCTAAAATTGATCCAAACATGCAGTCCACGGTCAAAAATATCTTAGGTTATAGTCGTAGGGACCCGTTGACCATCAGTGTAGTTGTAGCCCCTCAATTGTAGGGAGAACCATATAAAGGAAGCAGTTGTATCTTATATTTCCTCGTTCCAAATTTGCAGCTCCAGATCAATTTCCTCTCATCGCACGTGTGAGCTCAGATCCTGTAATTTCGAACCCGTACGAACCAATTATAAACATGTACGAACCAATCCAAAGAAGAGAGAGAATAAGATGCTTGATGATGATGTCAAAATGAGGTTGAATTGTCTTGAATTTATATGCTTCCAAGGAGTGTCCAATTTTTTTTTAATCCAACCTGAACTTTTGTGCATGTGTGGGCTTTCACATTAACAATACATTTTTCCTTAACCAAATTAAATTATTCCAAGGGGAGGGGTATTTCTTGATGAGTAAGGTTTTCCAAAGGAGGGAATTTTTCCCTCAGCTTCTAAATTAACAATACCATATATAAATTCATTTGAACATCGAAAATTTAACGAAAAGTCAAATATTTAAGCCACTTTGTGATCTTTTAAGGCATCGAATTTTCAAGACATCATGATAGCATTATACTCAACAATATCCTTTCTTTGGCATGCCTTCCTTTGACACACCCTTTGAAATTAATGGCAACATTATGTCCAAAAATATCCCCCTTTTTAATTGATGGAAACACCACCCGACACTAATGGTCAATGATGGAAATAGACTGAGCTCTCATTGTCATGCTACGAGTTACTCCCCCTGTCAAGATATTGGTCCAAATTTTGTTTGATTATTTCTCTTCTCAAAGAAATGAACCCCTCCTACCGAGTTTTTAGTCCAAAATATGATTTCGCTTTCATTCTTCTTTCTCTCCCCATTTTACATCAATGGAAAAGGGACCTACTAAATATTGATTTTTATCTGGTGATTGTTTATCAATGCTACATAATTGTTCATGTATCTTCCTATGGACCTCTTATTCTTGTGAGTGAATTTTCCCCTTGTGAATAAACTCACTTCCTGCTATAAACATACTCCTCCTATCATAGGTTGGATGGCAGCCCTATACCCACCTAGCTTATATTAATAAATATTATTCAAAAAAAATTGTCTCAACATCAAATTTGTTGCACAATTTTTTTGAACTGATCAACTTCTCTTTTATTTACATAGTCTCCTTCCAGCATCTACATTGCATATTCTTCCTTCTTCAAGTTTCATTCCAATCACCTATATTCTTGAATAAGGTTTCACCAATGTTTTATATGTTAGCGATCAAATATATCTTACATTCTTCCTGCTTCATTTTATACCTTGGTGTTTATTCCTGAGTCAGTAGAGATACCTTCTCCCTTGCACCATATCAAATTGATGTTGAAATCACAAGCTATATGCCCTTCATTGTGGCACATTTAACATTATTTATTGAGCTTGAATATTGGTGAGATTTTTCTATATGACCTGTTGCTATAAATTCTAATTTGATTTCCCATATATTTGCTCCTCGAAGCTTGATAATATCCTTTATTTTTTACATAATGCCCTGCTTTATGTCCAATTTTTGTGCATGAGAAACAATGAGAAAAAAACATATTTTGATACCTAGCTGGATACAGTTCTACAATCCCTTTTTTTATTTCCAAACCTTGCACATGAGAAATAATGACCAAAAAACATATTTTGATACCTGATTGGATGGAGTTTTTTTTGCGAAGCATTTCTTATAAAGTTGTTTCTTGGATGAGATTCACTTCAATGTGGACCTTTAACTTCTATTCCACTATTGCTTGAATATCCCTTGAGAATATGTTTTTTCATAGTGGTCTTTATATCTTGGTTTATTCCTTTGCTTAAGCAAGTTTTAACTTGTTGATCCCTGATTTCTTAGATGCGAACATGCTTAGGTTGATCCTTTACTTTACTAAAGTCTTCACTTTTATTGTTGCTGTGTATTATGAATTTATTCTTATACGATTATCCATATGATGTCATTGAGGGTGTTTCATCTTTGGATGATTCACAATCATTATGATAACTACGATTTGTTTTGATGAGGGTATATCTCTGCATGTTGAGGATTGTTAGGAAAAATACTAAGAGGGGTAGTGAATCCGTATTTTTAGTTCACTTCAAATTTTATTTTTCCTATTCTAAATTATGTATGTTATTTTTCTTCATGATACCAATGTATATACGCAACTTTAGTGAATGTAAACAATGTATATCTATATAACTTAATTTTACATAAATTCCATCAATGGGTTATCTTAATCATTGCATTGTTAATTCATTAACCATCCAGTATGCAATAGAGAACAGATAAATCACAGAACACATAGGCAACTAGTATTTTTACGTGGAAACCTAATGTGGGAGAAAACCACCATTGTCTTTGTCTTTTTCTTCTTTCTTATTATATAAATAAAATATTCTTACAATTGTGTACTAGCGCAGACTCTTACCAATATGCAAGAACCCACATGTAGAAGGCTACAACCTCCACTCGTTCTCTAACACCCACTTGAAGGGAGATACAACCCCCTGATCTCTTTTATCCACTCCAATTGGAAGAAAGATCCTACCCCCACACTGAAGGTTTCAATCCTTGACACCTTGTGGACCTTGTTTCATAATGTTTCACACTAGATCCACCTTTCAACCAATCAAAACCTGCAAGCAACCTTTCATCAAATTTTCAAACTAGGCTCACAACGACAATAAGCCCAAATCAAATATGTCAAACTGAAATGCTAAGTCGCAAAAATTGAACCATTGAATCATTGTAAACCAACTTAATATCTAAGAATATAGAATCCAATCAAAGCAAATGATCTTCAAAATATATATGTGGTTTTACTTAAGAGAACCTCTGTATATATGCACTTACTCTACATAAAACCCACGTATATTTCTCAAAAAAATAATTTAAATTAATTATTGTAGCTCTAAACCACCTAATGAATCAAATACTGAACCATTCATAAATCATTGAACCATATCCAGTCACACTTTTGCAATATCGAGATAGATCAATATTTCAATCCACAACTAAATCAACCAAATCGATAGTATGAAACACAAATAATCATGATAGATACATCATTGACATACTGCAAAAAATATAACATAATTGATCAAATGTCATCATATAGTAGCACTACAAACCCTAGCACATATACGTGACTACCACAATATAGATCGACATGTGTACATGCTTATCATGAACAACATCCACGTACATATCTCAACATACTGAAAATAATATCTCATGATATATACGTGACTACCCAGAAACAGATTCGTGTATGTACGTGGTTATTCAGAAACAAACCTGTGTACATTTCTGAAAACTTTCATTGAAAACACAATTCCCATTTATAAAACCTTACTGTCATAACTATAGACTTCTGAATAATTCATTTATATCAAACATCACCATAATCACAGATTCATCATTATTAGCTACTTTGGCATTTGCGGCAAGTAAATCAATCAAGCATATATGTCAACATATATTCAGAACTTTCATATATGAGTCTTCTCCCTCCTCCTTGGTGCACACATATTGTAGATCATATCAAACATAAATAACCCAATACTTGCACACTTAACACCTTAATCTCCATCTCCTTACATATTTTTTACCTTAATCTAATACCTTAGGTAAGTCCTTTGGTAATGGTGTTAGTATTTTTTGAAGAGATTAAATGAACATTTCCACCCCAATTACTATGGGTCAATACCATGGTAATTACCCCTAGTATCCATAATTCCATGGTTTGGATTTTTTGCGTTACTTTTATTCACATGACCTACGTATGTACGCGACCCTACTTCACAGGAATTGTGTATACTTTCTCAAAATTCACTTTTGTCATCCATTTTTCACTGAACTATCATTATTTTTCCATAACCTTTGTAGTATCTATACCAATATGCATGAGATCCACAATAATAATATTATCACAATGTTGACACCAAGTATATCTCTATCAAGCCATAATGCCAACAATCCCCCCCTGTGGACTTCATGGAAACCACTTTCTTGTTTGGACACCACCTGCAAATACCAAGGCTTATCTTCAAAATAACAAGTCTTCTCTCCAAAATCCAAGCTTCTCTCCCCCCTTTACATCAAGGGAAAAGGAATAAACCAAGTGGAATGAAGAACTTTCCTTGTAGTGCTCATTATTGTAAGTTTGATCTTCTGAAGTCTGCATACTGACCATGCTTCCCCTGAGCATATCTTGAACCTTTTGAAAATAATGAATAGAGTACAAAAATTTATGACTCAACCAAATATGATGTTTCCTATCAATAATGACTCATGATTAAATTATAAACCCAACATATCGGGTTTACATATTGGACTCAAAATATACATCAATGTCCCAAAATAAGGGATACATACACATCATGACTTTATCAATACCCCATACATGACTGAATTGTATAATGACTTACAATATGGGTCTTTTCATGAACTTTAAATTAAGAGACATAAATGAAACTTATTTTTGGGTGCATTATATGGTCTATAAATGTACTAACACTTAATTTGTCAATCCAAACAGTTCGTGAACTTCGAGACGCAACACTGGAAATGCAAGAGAGATCCCCTAGAAACCTGCAAAACAAATTCTAGACTATCTTGCACATTAAACTCAGGAATAAATGAAATCCTTCACTAAAATAAAATTTGAGAAAAAACAATCCAAACAATTAAAATCATGTGGGAAATAAAAGGAAATCCTATAGTATCAATGTGAAAGGAAATTCTAAGTACAAGGAAACAGAAGGGAAATCAGAACTGGAAACCAAGCATTGTCGACACAATATCAAAAGACTGTAAATGCTGGAATAAATTCAAAAGAAATTCAAAACCATTTTTCCTGCACTACTTCTTCCTGCACTAATTCTGCTTGCACTAATTATGTGTGAAATTAACCTGAAAGCATCTGCAACATAACAATTAAATTTATTGTGTTTAAATAAACGTATAAAGAAATTGGCTTAAAATGAATCGCTTTCCTTCCTTATCCCCCTAGATTAATCTTGTAAAATTGTCCAGAAGCTTAAAGGTAATTACATCAAAAAATAAATATCAGTGATTTTAATCATAGAGCAATTCCCTTTTATAAATTTTGGCTCTCAAGCCCATAAACACTCAAATCGATCTCAGGTTCTGGAATATAAATTAGATGGGTCTGGATCAATTCAAAGAATTCAAGTTGCACACTATAGCTCTGGAGGGACGCAACCTTATGAAGAAATATTTAGAGTGCAAGCCCAATCCGTAATGTGGTAAATCAATTAATTCAACTTAGAGTGCAAGTACAATCCGTAATGCGGTAAATAAATTAATTCTACTTAGAGTGAAAGCACAATCCATAATGTGGTAAATCAATTAATTATACAGTTGCAAGAAAATGAAATTACATCAATTTGAAAAATGGAAAGAGAATGCAAATAATTAACCTTGCAATAGAAATCCATACACACGGTAAATAACAATTTAAATGCTAATTACTTTTAAGAGATGTAGAGTGGTGCCGAGCTGGTCTGGCGGCCAACCCAGCCAGTTCGCATGCTCTATTCTTGACCTGGTTCACACAAAACTTAAAACCATGAGGTCCAATAAATAAATGCACAAAGCATGCTGGAAAATTGCTTCAATTAATCTTGAAAACACAGTCTTTACATTCTACAGACAACACTTCGCTCCAGCAAGACAATAGGAGCGATCCACCAGTTATAAATGTGTGGCGCTACATCAGTATCAGCTTCTCCTCCCTCCTGCACATTCCCTTTGTGCGTGCCTTTGTCTCCATATTGATCGATTCCCTAATTCACTCCTAAAAATTAATTAATTCCTTGTTTTCTGCCAGCAACTTATATATGCATCAAGTTACAATTTGGAGATTTAAATTATCCAACTAAAACATATGAGTGCAGATCATCGATCTCAACAATTTTCCATGAAAAAAATTGGTTTTCAACTAAATGTCGAGATAGGGAATGATTATAGTGAATCGTTCCTCTTTTCCTGGAATGATGATGTTGCTGGAAGGTGTGATTCAAATACCTTCCTCTTCTTTGTGTGATGATGAAATCATGTGATGATTAATTAATTTCCTTACAGACATCGGCAGAGTCAGCATGAATAATTAAATACTGCAAATCCTGCAAAATTAATTCCTCTCTCATGTTACCAAAATCAAACATGATATCTGCATATCTCCATTCCGTCCGCGATCACTAAGCCGTCAACTTTGGCCATTTCGTACTTGAGGAACTTATCCTCGGTGAATCTGCAACAGAATTTGAATAGTAAGAAGGTCCATTTGTAGAAGAATTGGATGCTACTCTCCAATATTCATGTGTTGAAAATGGCACGCTTGATGCACTTCCAGACCCTCCCTTTGCAGACCAATTATCTTTTAATGCTCGAGTATCATGGACACTTAATTTCTTGGTAAGTTTCGATAGCAAAGATGCATGTTTTAAAAAGTCCCAAAGCAAATCAATGTGGATGACGTTGTGGGTAAAAGTCCTTAAAATATATTTCTTTTTCTCTCTGATTACTTCCTTGTTGAAGAGAAGTCACTTCTTGATAAGTGAATTTAGCCATGGATACTGATTTCACTTGATGTGTGAACTCCCGATGGATCCCACTACAAGTCATGCAAAAAAATGTCCAAAATTTTGTACACATGTATTGGGGTACGAGGTTATTGCAGTTAATAAATTATCAATTGGGAGGAAGCTTTAGAAGACTTTGTATCGATTCCAGAAGCATTGGTTTGAATAACATTTGCATGAACACTAGAAGTCTGCAGTGTGGTGTTTTAATCCTACTAAATTAGCACGCAGAGATGATTTCAAAAATAGATGAACGATTGCTTAGACTATTGGCAACAGTAAGAGGTTGTAAATCTCCTTGCACTATTGATCATTCCTTCGATGTTGCAGCAGCTAATTCCCTTCTATATTTGGAGGAAAACATGCTTCCAAATTCTAGAAAATCATATTGGAGTAGTATAACATAACACATTTATTGATTCTAGTGCAGGAACATGAGTGTATTCTAGGAATCCTTTGGAGTGCAGGTAGCCATAAAGTGGTGCAGGAATCCGTTTGCATGGTGAAAGCAGGTAAGTGGTGCAGGAATTCATTTCTTCTCTGGTGCAGGCATGTCCAAGGCATAATCAAACCAGTTTTAATCCTGCAATAGACAAGCCTTTATTAAACTTTTATTAACGCTATTTTAATACTGTTAAAATAAAGAGGTAACAAATACCCTTCGAAAATAATCATTTATCCATCGACAGCATAAGAGAAATTTCGAATAAATAAGACAAAACGAAGGCCCAACATCCCCCCATGCTGACCATATTGCATGTCCTCATGCAAGGAAATATAGTATTGTCGCTTCCTCGCAAAAAAAAAAAATTAAAAACATTTATAGGCATTCATAATGATGTCCCTGCAATTCTGTGTGATCACATTTCCTACACTAGATAAAGCTTGCTCAAAAATAGAGTGTTTTTTGGAATCTTTATTTACTTAGAATGATTTCAAGAAAATCTAAAATGAAAGTTGTCATGGAAAAATTAAATTTCAAGGATGGTGTTATTATTTGAATAAAATAGCCAACTTTTTAAAATTTCTAAAAGAATATCTCAGAGGCATCCCTAATCAGAATTTTTACTTTTACATCCTCATTGTAAACATGAGTGACCTTATTTTAAAAACCATAGTGTTAAAAGTGGACATAGCAATACCTTCCCACAGTGATCATTTTACCATTATCCATGTATAGTTGAAGCTCCTCTTCTCAGGACATAGTGAATTACCTACACTAAGGGTCCCAAGCTCATAAAAATCATTCCAAAAAGATAGAACTCCACAGTATAACAACAGAAGGATTTTAAAGCCATTCTCAAGGAGATTGATAGTGAGTTCAGGGAAAGGAAAAAACAACTAAGTAAATCATAGTGTAAAATTAACTTTAATACCACAGGCATGGCCCTACTGCCAGCATGCATCTATAGCCTCTACAAGGGTACCTTTTAACCTCATCAAACACTTTTGTCCCCCCCTATTAGATATAGATTCAGATTCATTTAAGAACTTTTAATTTTTCTCTTTTTATAAGTTAATTGAAGGCCATTGACCTGGCTTGGTAACCTGATGTTGAAAGTTCCATTCACGATAACTAACAAGAATGAAAAAGCTAGCTCATGAGGAGACCTCTTGTCTTCCAGCTTTTCAACTGAAAGTCATTACCTTGGCTTGGTGACCACTGCGGTAATTTCATTCTCTTTAGGACCCATGATCACAGTAGGTCGGCTCGAAATGAGACCTCCTATCCCTCAATTAATTTATTTATGTTTTTTAGAAAAAATTTGATTACAATTAACCTCATATGGGTTACTTAGTAGGTGGGGAAGCAAATCTACTCCTTAACAGTGCAGGATGGCATGAAAAGTTTTTAATTACTATTCTTTACTGGTTTGTCACGCTACCCTAAGAACTTATTTAAAGACATCTCAGATAATGACCAAAAATATTCCTTGAGTTGATCATGCTAGGGTTCTTTATGAAAGCTTATTACAGTTTTGTAGGCCTGGTCCACCATAGGAGGTTTTTCATTGATCCCTTCGAAGAGGGCTTTAAAAAAATAAATCTGGATGATAGTTTATTAGGATAGGAGAAAATTATTACATGTAACTTATAACAATATCCTTTACTGACATGTTAATCCATAATCAAAGTCACTTTAAAATATGAGGTATTAAGTGTAAGGTTCTTCTAACAAGTCTTTCCACTAGAGTGCATGATAATAGAAATTTCAAAAAGTTGTGCTTTTTAAGGAATCACAAATTCAAGAGTGTTGTTATACATCTTTATTCATTATTCTTGTATTACCCTTTACCCTACTTTTAAAGAAATAAATATCACCTTTAAGTGTAGGCGTACTTCCAATGAAGCCATGTGCGGAACAAAATGTTGATTATACTCACACTTAGTTTTAAATAATATACTTAAATACATACTAAATTTTGACAAACCAGTTGCTTCAATTGATATGGTACCAAGAGTTTCCGAATGATGAGGAAATAAGGTGGCTTGATGACTGCTCGAAACCAGGATTCAATGGAATCCACATATCTATGATTCTCCAACCAATGCAAGTCTTCCATAGTTTGATAGTCACCTTATTGGAGACACAAAGGATTTGGTGAAAGACAAAAGATTAATCCCTCAAGTTCGGGATCAAATATTTGATTTTTAGATTGACAAGAATGGTTGAGAGGGATTCTAGGGTTTCGAGTTTCAACAACATTTTCAGAACAAGTTCCAATGAAAGATTTCTCCTTTGGTGGTCTTTGAATTATATCTTCCCGAGATGAATGTTCTATGGTAATGGGGGGAGTTTCCAAATTCATTTCCTTTCCAAACATGGAGGATGTAACATTTTGTTCAACATGGGAATCAATGGGAAAAATAGGTGTTTGAAAATGTTGTGCAACCTGATGGTTTAGATTAGGGCTTAGAAGATGGTTTGGGTAGGGTTTGTGTTAAGGTTTGGACTATGATTTGGATTTGGATTGGGATTAAGCTTTGGACTAGGGTTAGTTCTAGGTTTTAAAGTAGAACTAGGGTGAGGATTAGGGTATGGATTAGGGTTTGGACTAGGACTAGGGTATGGATTAGGGTTTGAATGAGAGCTAGGGTATGGGTAAGGATAAGATGTAGGGTAAGGATTAGGATAAGGGTAGGGTATGGAGTAAGGCTAGGGTAAGTTTTCACATCCAGCTGGGACCATGGAGGAGGATAAATTAATGGTGCATTGGAAAGAAATTGTGGTTGTTTTTGGTGCTCATATGATTGAATTTGCATGGGAGATTGTCGTAGAGATAAAGATTCAAACGATTCTTGAGGCCATGGAGATATCTGGCTTGAGTATGATGTCCAAGGAGAGGGCCACTGTGGCCATGAAGTAGGATATTCAATTGGAGGAGGATTAAAATTTTTCCATGAAACTGCAGGATTATAAACATGTTGGGAAACTTGCTCAAGAAAATAAGCATTATTCCAGGTATCAAATGATAATGGGTTTTGAGTTATTCCTGGTAGTCGATTTGATTCCTTACTTGATTCCCTGAGTGCCTGCAATAATCTTGGTGGCGATGGGCAATGTTCTATTGGATGATCCTCTTCACAAATTTTCAAATTTTCAGGTTGTTAAGTGGACACTTTCCAATGAGTTGTTTCTTTCTACAATTGGCGCAAAATATAAGCGGTGGGTTTTCATCCTGCTTCCACTCTTCCTGAAAATCATTCAATTTCGAAATCAAAGATTTACTAATATCATTTTTATGTTTAAGAAAAATTTTAAATTCTGTACTTGTTAATTCCTCATTGGATGAGCTGTGTGCCTCTCTAGCATCATAAAAAATCATCATTGAATGATTCCTCAAAATACCATTTTCATGTTTTTAACAAACCCACTGGTACATTTTTTAGCACATGAATATTGTGTATATATGTTTTTATGGTGGGGGTTCTTACAACAAAGATGAGAAACCTTAAAGCAACAGTGCAGGAAAGAAATAAATTCAAAGAACATAAATTTGCAAGAGAAACTAGGTAAAGGAAAAAAACCAAATGCAACAGGTCACCAAGGTCAATCCCCTAAGTGTCTCCCCGAAAACAGCACCAAAATTTTGGGTGCAGTATAGGGTCTATAAATGTACCAACATTTAATTTTTCAATCCGGACAGTTCATGAACTTCGAGACGCAGCACTGGAAATTATAAAGACAGCCCCTGGAAACCTGCAAAAAAAAATTCTAGTCTATCTTGCGCATTAATATCAGGAATAAATGAAACCTTGCACTAAAATATAATTCGAGAAACACCAATCCAAATAATTAAAATCATGTGGTAAATAAAAGGAAATACTATACTATCAATGCGAAAGGAAATTCTAAGTACGAGCACACAGAAGGGAAATTAGAACTAGAAACCAAGTAGTGTCGACAAAATATCAAAAGATTGTAAATGCTGGAATAAATTCAAAATAAATTCAAAACCATTCTGCATGCACTCCTTCTGCCTGCACTAATTCTTCTTGCACTAAATATATGTGAAATTAACCTGAAAGCATCAGCAACATAACAAGTAAATTTACTGTGTAAATAAACTTATAAATAAATTGACTTAATATGAATATCTTGCCTTCCTTGTCCCCATATATTAATCTTGTAAAATTATCTAGAAGCTTAAAGGTAATTACACCGGAAAATAAACATTATCGATTTCAAGCATAGAGCAATTCCCTTTTATAAATGTCGGCTCTCAAGACCATAAACACTCAAATCGATCTCAAGTTCTAGAATTTAAATTAGATGGGTCTGGATCAATTCAAAGAATTCAAGTTGCTCGTTACAAATTTGGAGGGACGCAACCTTATAAATAAATATTTAGAGTGAAAGCACAATCTGTAATGTGGTAAATCAATTAATTCTACTTAGAGTGCAAGAAAAATCTGTAATGCGGTAAATCAATTAATTCTACAGTTTCAAGCAAATTAAATGACATCGATTTGAAAAACGGAAATAGAATGCAAATAATTAACCTCGCAATAGAAATTCATACACATAGTAAATAATAATTTAAATCCTAATTAGTTTTAAGAGATGTAGAGCGGTGTCGAGTTGGTCTGGTGGCCAACCCAGCTAGCTCGCACGCTCTATTCTTGACCTGGTTCACGCAGAACTTAAAACCATGAGGTGCAATAAAGAAACGAACAAATCATGTTGGAAAATTGCTTCAATTAATCTTGAAAACACAGTCTTTACATTCTGCAGACAACACTTCGCTCCAGCAGGACAAGAGGAGCGATCCACCAGCTATAAATGTGTGGTGCTACATTAGGATCGGCTTCTCCTCCCTCCTACACATTCCCTCTGCGTGTGCCTCCAGCTCCCTATTGATTGATTCCCCAATTCACTCCTAAAAATTAATTAATTCCTTGTTTGCTCCTGGAAACTTATATATGCATCGAGTTACAATTTGGAGATTTAAATTAGCCAACTAAAATACAGGAGGGCAGATCATCGATCTCAACAATTTTCCATGAATAAAAATTGTTTTGCAACTAAATGTAGAGATAGGGAAGGATTCTGGTGAATCGTTCCTCTTTTCCTAGAATGATGTTGTTGTTGGAAGGTGTGATTCAACTGCCTACCTCTTATTTTCATGATGATGAAATCATGTGATGACTATTTAAGTTCCCTACGTACATTGGCAGATTCAGCATGAATAGTTAAATTCCGCAAATCCTGCAAAAGTAAGTCTGCTCTCATGTTACCAAAATCAGACACGATATTTGTATATCTCCATTCCGTCTGGGGTCACTAAGCCGTCGACTGTGGCCATTTATTACTTGATGAACTTATCCTTGGTGAATCTGTAATAGAATTTGAATAGTCAGAAGGTCCATTTGCAGCATAATTGAATGCTACTCTCCAATCTTCATGTGTTGAAACTGGCATGCATGATGCACTTCTAGACCCTCCATTCGCAGACCAATTATCACTTGATGCTCGAGTATCATGGACACTTAATTACTTGGTAAGTTTCGACAAAAAAGATGCATGTTTTATAAAGTCCCGAAGCCTATCAACGTGGATGACGTTGTGGGTCAAATTCTTTAAAATATATTTATTTTTCTTTCTGATTGCCACCCTGTTGAAGAGAAGTCACTTCTTGAGAAGTGAATTTAGCCATGGATACTGATTTCATTTAATGTGTGAACTCTCGATGGATACCACTGCAAGTCGTGCAAAAAAATTTCTAGAAGTTTGTACACACATTTTGGGGTCTGATATTGTTTCAGTTAATACATTTTCGATTAGGAGGAATCTTTAGAAGACTCTGTATTGATGCCATAATCATTGGTTTGACTAAAATTTTCATGAACACTAGAAGTCTGTAGTGTGGTGTTTTAATCGTGCTAAAGTAGCACGCAGAGATGCTTTAAAAAATAGATGAATGGTTGCTTAGAATATTGGCAATAGTAAGAGGTTGTAAAGCTCCTTGCACTATTGACCATTCCTCCGATGTTGCAGCAGCGAATTCCCTTCTATATTTGGAGGCAAACATGCTTCCAAATTCCGGAAAATCATATTGGAGTAGCATCATAACGCATTTCTTGATTATGGTGTAGTAACATGAGTGTAGTCCAGGAATCCTTTGAATTGCAGGCAGCCATAATGTGGTGTAGGAATCTGTTTGCATGGTGCATGCAAGTAAATGGTGCAGGAATCGATTTCTGCTCTGGTGCAGGTAGTTCCAAAGCATAATCGAACCAATTTTAATCCTACAATAGACAAGACTTTATTAAAATTTTATTAATGCTATTTTAATCTTGTTAAAACAAGTAACAAATACCCTTCAAAAATAATCATTTAGCCATCAACAGCATTAGATAAATTTCGAATAAATAAGACAAAACGGAGGCCCAACACTTATAACCAAAAATAGGAACCTCAACAATGGGGTAGCAAGACCATGATAGTCATCAACAACTACCATGCACCATATTGGAATCTGTAACATAAACATCTAATAGAAATAACATATGTGGCATAGTGAACATCCTCATTATCAACATGTAATGCAAGATAATGTAGGCATCAATCTCTCCAATATCATTAACATGTGGCCAAATATGTAATGTGTTGAAAAGTGTAACTAGGTTCGGTCTTCATAATGACATGTGTAATTTTGATTTTATGTAATTGATGAAAAGGAGGAAAACTAAAATTATTTTAATGCTTGTCTCATGGGTTTCATGAGCAAGGAATTTTATTTTAGTGATGGCTCCCATTGTGAGGCTTTAGGATTAAGTCATCTAATCATCAAAGTCAAATGAGTCTATTTCATGTATGAAGGACCCTTCTTGGGCATGTTATATTTTGTATGAATCATTAGATAAGTGTAAATATCCCTCTAAAACCAAGTAAAGTATCCTCATACAAGTCGGCTTCAAGAAGGATAATAATATCTTCACAAAGGACACGTCGTCTCACCTACATGTCATGTCAACTTATATACATGGGAAAACAAATATACTAATAGCCAAGTTCAGATTCCATTTTAGAGAAGAATTGGAGAGAATTAATTGGGCCAAGTCTGAAGTAAAATCAGTGTGAAGAAATCTTAAGGAACAGCGAAGAGAGAAGAGGAAGTTGCAAAGTATTCCAACATTGTTTGGGACTATTTTGGGCTAAGATATCTCCACTGGTGTGAATTTGTAGACCTGTAAATTGCAGCAAGCAGGCCGATAAAGTTACAACAATCAAAAGGTAACTAAGTTGGGTGAAGGACTAGTCAAGAGGAAGTTGAATTAAAGGAAATAAGTCTCCTACTAAAGAGAAGATAGTTAAAGGCAAAAGTTGGTCAGTCATACAATCTAGGGTTTCTAATTTGGAACCAGAATTTATAGACTGAAATCAAGGGGTCAAAATTTGGAAGGAAAGCCAAGAAGAAGAAGAATCAAAAGGTTTGACTATCGTTGACTCGTGGAAGAGGAAGAAGGCTTTGTGTCTTGGTCTTGGAGTGGAAACTAGGTCAAGGGTCTTAGTCTTGGTATTCATCAATTGAAGTCTATATAAGAAGAATAATTTATGCGAGTTTTCCTTTCAAGTGGGAGAGGTTTTTTCCCTGGTGAATACCCTACATTATGTGTCTCTTGTATATTTATTGTTTATGCATTGGTAATTTTTTGATGAAATAAGAACACAATAATAATCTAAAGAGAATAATATAACCTAAGAAGTAAAAATAATTCACAAGCAGTTATCTCTCATGAAAATCACATTATAGTTGATGCCCTAGATTTCTCAACATGGTATCAGAGCTAAGCTGACTAAGTCAAGGAAGGGAATATTATTAAGGGACACTCAAGGATCAAATCTCAAGGAAGGAATCAAATCGAAGATCATCTTGAAGTCAAAAGAATCATCATAACCCTAGATCAAAGAAGTATACACAGAAGTATTGGGATCATCATCAAGAGGGAGAAGTCCAAAATTATACATCTACCCAAGTTAAAGTGTTTTTAAAACTATTCATCCAAAGGAAGCTAGATCAAAATGCAATGTCATCTCACTCTTTGTGGGATCAAGGATCATTCTTGAAGAAAACTACCTTCATCAAGGAGAAGTTTTCTATCCTATATATTATCATCAACATCAAGGAAGCAACCAAAAGAAGGAGAATCCTATCAAGTAAGTATATTTATGTCCACATCTGAATCTGTCAAAATGTCTTTTTGCAAGGAAAGAAACAAATTGGTTGGGGCTTCAAACTATCTTGCATGGAAGAAAATGACGAATATGAATCTCATTGAAAATGAGGTTATGGAACATGTCAAAGGATCAATAATTAAAGCAAGAAAGGAATATTATTAGGCTCTTGCCAAGTATATGAAAGGGGAATTAAGGGCTCAAAATATTCTCATAGAATCCATCAAGGATCCCCTCATCCCATATGTATCTAAACTAGAAACTTCAAAAGAAATCTATGACAAACTGGTAGAGTTGTATTACGTAAGCATTGTTGGAGAAGTCATCTCATTAAGTAAATAACTCTACAATTTGAAGATGTCAAGTTAATATGGTATAGCCTCATACTTTATGAGGATATCTAAGATCTAGGATCAACTACAAGATCTAAGAGAAGTCATGTTTGATATATAAATGACTACAGTTGTATTAAATGCACTACTAGAGGAGTGGGGTAATTTTATTTCAAGTATTTATGGGAAGAAATAAGCTACTCCAATCCAAGATCTATGGTCATTATGAAATATTGAAGAATTTGGACTAAATGCCAAATATGATGTGGGAGTAGGTGAGAAAAATCAAGCATATGTTGCTATGAAAAAAATAAAGGGAAAATTTGGAAATTTTGGTCCTTGAAAAAAAAAGAACATGGAAAAAAAAATGTTATGGGTGTCAAGAATATGGGCACTATAGAATATATTTTCCTAATCCCAAGAAGGAAAATAACAAAAGAGGAAGAGAAGAATCACACATCACCGAGGAAGTGGAGGAAGTTAAAAGGAAGAATTCCAAGAAGGAGGAAGTAATAGATCCACTATTGAGATAGTCTTCCTCACAGAAGTTCTTTTCAAGTTCCTAAGTATTTTGTTATAAGATATGGCTCATGATTCACTAAGTAAAATAATGGGATGCATCAAGGCATCATGGAAGCATTGGAAGAAAGAGCTCGGGACATCATAGAGAAGCATGAAATATGGTTAGAATATATGGAATTAAAGGATATAGATCTTGGGAATCTCATTGAAATACATAAATTGCAAGGTCATCTAGTACAAGATTCATCATACATCTATCAAAATGACATATCTATTGATGGGGATACTTTAAATACTTAAGATTCTCTGATGGAATCTTCATTGAAAGGTTCACCGATCATGAGGGGAAGAAAGTGTTTCGTCAATAATTCCAAACTTTTGGAATTCATGGATGATGGTATGATGACATAAAATGTAAAGTAGATCAAGGGATTGAATATCTTTCAATCAAGGAAGTTGTTGTAGGAAGTCTAGATGACCCAAAGTAAAATGAGGTATGTATGCTTACAGTCTATATTGAAGAGCCATGCCATATGATTGCAGGTAGCACGGATCCATGCTCTATCTTGAGAGCATAATAAAAGGAAGGATCTCATCCATTAAAAGAATGCAGAAATGCATGGGTCACACATTCACTAAAATCAACATAATATGTCCTCATATTTAATATGAGGTGGTTGACTATATTTGAGTAATTATGATTGGAAATTCTTGGGAATGAAATTTCTGAATAAAGGAAGGAAGAGATCGTGGAATATGCAACCACAATAAAGGAAATAAACATCTGGAAGACCAAGAATATTTTACTAGGATATCTCCATGGAAGATATGAAGACTCTGATGGAGTCTTAAGAAGAAAGATACCCTTGACTATATATATATATATATATATATATATATATATATATATAATTTATTTATATGTAAACTGGAACATGTCATGTTGAAATACCATCACAAAGGTAATGTCGATTTTAATGTTCATTCCTTTATTTTTGAACAAATATCTGGATGGGTTTATGTAGAGTTGTCGAGGGAACATTTATGGATGTCTTCCACCACTGATGAATATGTAGTAGGATGAAAGGTCCTTAAGTAAACATGGCATTAAGGAAGTCCAGATATGGACCAATGGATCACTTTCCAATGATGACATGACTAAATCATGGATGAAAGTGATGGATGGCATGTTTCCTAATAAGAAGTCTCAAAATATGAAAAATCCTGAATGACAAAAATAAGTTCATGAAATCTTGAGGAGGAGTTATTCAAGTAGTTGGTTGTCCCATAATATCCACTTGAGGAGTTGTTGTAGGTCCCTAATTAAGAGGGAGCCTGGAAACAAGTTTCTTACTCGGAAGAAACTTGGAAATTCCTAATCCAAGAGGGATATTAGGTACATTCCTTTCGTAGGAATTAGTACATTCCTTTATTGGAATAGATAGGTCCTCCTTAATTAAGAGGAAGAGATATACACATCATTATTGTATTCACTTAGGAATATAGAATGAAGGATTGGGTAAACATCTGGCATATGATTCTCTTTGAGGATGTGTTAGGGAATCCAAGATAAGATTATTCGTAGAGGACCGATATTCTTTGAGGACTAGGAAATCAATATAAGAATAGTCCTGGTGGAACACACCCTAAGAACCTGGGTGGGGTATGTTCTGAGAGAGACAATGATGAGGGTTTCTATACATCATTGGTCGCACCAACATTGAGCTCATATCTTGTGGAGAGATAGAGTTTTTAGTTGAGGCCTTGATATGTTACAATGTTGTTTGATATGATTCTAAAAAGATGGGTTTCCAATCTGATTCTTCTTATGAGAAAATATTCAAATTGAGAATGACCAAGTACCATTATAAATACCTCCCTAGTTAAGATGGAGTGTTGAAAAGTGTAACTAGGTTCGGTATTCATAATAAAATGTGTCATTGTGATTTTATGTAATTAATGAAAAGAAGGAAAAATAAAATTATTGCAATGCTTGTCTCATGGGTTTCATGAGCAAGGAATTTTATTTTAGTGATGGCTCCCATTGTGAGCCTTTAGGCTTAATTCATCTGGTCATAAAAGTCAAATTGAGTCTATGTCATGTATGAAGGACCCTTTTTGGGCATGTTATATTTTTTATGATTCAATAGATAAGTGTAAATCGCCCTCAAATACCAAGCAAAGTCTCCTCATACAAGTTGGCTTCAAGAAGGATAATAATATCTTCACAAAGGACATCTCAGATCATCTACATGTCATGTCGGCTTATACACATGGGAAAACAACTATAAATAACTTGGTTCATATTCCATTTCAGAGAAGAATTGCATAGCAGTAATCCGGTCAAGTCTGAAGTAAAAGCAATGTGAAGGGAGCTTAATGACCAATGAAGAGAGAAGAGGAAGTTGCAAAGTATTCCAACATTTTTTGGGATTGTTTTGGGCTAAGGTATCTCCACTAATGTGAATTTACGAACCTGTAAATTGCGGCAAGGATGCCGAGAAATTTACATCATTCAAAATGTAACTAATTGGGTGAAGGGCTAGTCAAGAGGAAGCCGAATTAAAGGAAATAAGTCTCCTACTAAAGAGAAGCTAGTTAAGGGCCAAAGTTGGTCAGCCATACAAATTAGGGTTTTTGATTTGGAACCAGAAGTTGCAGAATTAAATCAAGGGGTCAAAATTCTGAAAGGAAAGCTAAGAAGAAGAAGAAGAAAAATTTTTGACTATCATTGACTCAAGGAAGAGGAAGAAGTCTTGGTGTCTTGGTCTTGGAGTGGAAACTAGGTCAAGGGTCTTGGTCTTGGTATTCGTCAACTAAAGTCTCTATAAGAAAAATAATTTATGCGGGTTTTCCTCTCAAGTGGGAGAGGTTTTGGCCCTGGAGAATAGCCTACATTATGTGTCTTTGGTCTCTTTATTGTTTATTCATTGGTAATTGTTTGATGAAAGAAGAACACAACAATAATCTAAATATAAGAATCTAACCTAAGAATAAAAAAGAATTCACAAGTAGTTAGCTCTCAGAGAAATCACGTTATAATTGATGCCCTATATTTCTCAATATAATGCTTCAAGCATCACCAATCAAATGTAGCATAAGATTGTACAATCAAGTTATGATAGCAACTCATATCCTTGACCTGATATCATCAAGTTCAACATGTTCTCTCCACATATAGGAAGACACACAATCCTTAGGCAGCAATATCAAACACCATAGGCGGCATGTACATGCATCAATAACATATTTAGCATCGCAAATAATAGAACTGATCAGCAACATCATCAACATATTCAATGGACATAGCATATATATATTTCTTGCCAATATCAAGAAGGATTAACTAATTTATCCAAGTGAAATACATCATCTATCATTGATAAATCATAACATAATGACATCAAAATGTGTATATTCTGGCAGTGATAAGATGAAATAAGACTGATAATAGCAATAATAGCCATGAACTCATCACAAACACCATCATGCAACAAGAAGTTCTTAAGAAACCATAATTCCAACAATGAAGTATTAGAAGCATAGCAGTTTGTCCCCTTGAATCTGTGCTAATTGTTCATCATAAAATTTGATCATATCTATCTCATCAATCAACACATGCACCAAAGAACCATTTCAATCAGAAAAAAAATAACATTTTTCAGTAACCATAGCCTCGTCATGTACCAAATTTATTCCTAAGTAGCATATGGGCATCATTAATATACTATAATAAATCAACACCAGAACCATAATCCCAACTATGAACTGATGGAAGCATATGAGTGGCTCCCCCTGAAACCGTGCCACTTCTTTTTATTACAGAGAGGCATACACGACTGACTAAATATAATCCCACATAGATACGTGATTGTCCTTCACAAGATCTACGTAAAGAAAGAAAATTGTTGATATTTATAACCTAAAATACCCCTGAACATACCTGTTAGAACAATAAGTAAAGTGAAGATGCAAGAATCATTCCTAATTTTTGTCTAATATATTCAAAGGAATCGCATGGAAGAGGCTTGGTAAATATTTTTGCAACTTTTTCCTTTGAAGGAACATATTCCAGCTTTCAAGAACTTTCTCTCTAAGAAAATGGTATTTAATTGGGATGTGCTTAGTTTTTGAGTGCATGACAGGATTATTAGAGATACTTATGGCACTAGTATTAAAAAAGAATAGGTACAAGTTGAGGATAATTGACTTGAATGTCTTACAATGTTTGAATCATCCATAGAAGTTGAGTACAAAAGGAGGCATCAGCAACATATTGTGCTTCAGTAGTTGGTAAGGAAATAGAACTTTGTTTCTTACTGAAATAAGAAACTAAGCGAGGTCCCAAATAGACTGATCCTCCACTAGTACTTTTGCAGGCATCCACATTACTTGCCCAGTATGCATCTATGTAAGCATGAAGTGCAAAGTCTAAAATTTTGTGATACCATAGGCCAAAATCTTGAGTGCCTTGTAGATACTTGAATATCCTCCTCACTGCTTGGTGATGACTTTCCTTAGGATTTGCTTTAAACCATCTAAAAACTCCAATTGTATGCATAATGTTTGGTCTTGTGCCTGTAAGATAGATCAAGTTTCCAATCATAGATCTGTATTCAGGTTGATTAATTGTAGTAGAATCATCATGTTGGCTTAGATTACATCCTCATATCATTGGTGCGCATATAGGTTTTCAATATTCCATTCCATATTTCTTCATAATCTTCTTAAGATACTTGGTTTGAGATAGAAAGATATCATCTTTGGTTTCATTAACTTGAAGACTAAGAAAGTATGTTATCTCACCAAGTAAAGACATTTCAAATTCATTTTGCATTGTTGAAACAAATCCTTGACTCATAGATTCAACATTGCTTCCAAATATGATGCCATCTACATAAACCACTACTATCAAATTTTTGTATTTGTCAATTTTGATATAGAAATTTCTATCTACAGATCTTTCTTTAATCCTTGTTGTTGGAGATACATGTCAAGATGATAATACCATGCACAAGATGCTTGTTTCACCCGTACAATTCCTTCTTAATTTTTCAAACAATATTTTTATCATTTCCAAGTATGAATCTCTAGGTAGTTTAATATAAACTTATTCTTCTAGATCCCCATTTAAAAATGCATATTTAACATCCATTTCATATACCTTAAATTTATGAAAGATGGAAAATGCAAGAAATGTCCTTATGGCTTCAAGTCTAGCTAGAGGTGAAAATGTATCTTCAATGTCTATCCCTTCCTTTTGAGCATATCCTTTTCATATAGGTCTTTCCTTGTTTCAAATTACTTCTCCATTTTCATTTATTTTATTTTTAAACACCCACTTTGTCCCAATTACATTATTTTTATGATTCCTTGGTACTAGTTCCCATGTATGGTTCTTTTCTATTTTATCAAGTTATTCATGCATTTCCTTGACCCAACATTCATATTTGTTTTCTTGGTTCACATTTTAGGGTTCAATTGTGGATAATAAGGCTAAGTGACTATATGATCCAACAAAATTTCTTATATTTTGTATTCACGCTTCCTTATGACCTAGAATTTGAGATTTAGGATGATTTTTCTGAAAACACCTTGATGGGGCCTTTTCTTCCATACATGTATTTTCATTTCCTTATTTTTATGCTTCTCTTTCTTCTCCTCCTACAACTTATTGAATTTTAGTAGGGAGAGGTTCGTCATCTGCTTGTGCTTCCCTTTTGGTACCTGTGGATGCTTCATCAATCACAAGATTTACACTTTCAACAATATTTTGAATCATTTTATTATAACATTTTATATTCTTTTCTTCTAGAAGAGTATCCAAGAAGGATTCCTTCATCAGCTCTCAATTCAAATTTTCCAAGCTTATCGTCATTTTTCTTTATGAAACATTTGCTTCCAAAGATTCTAAAGTGTTCGACAGTTGCAGGCTTACCATACCAGAGTTCATATGGAGTTTTATCATTGTTTACTCGAACATGAGCCTTGTTAAGTATATCCATGGCTATATGTACGACTTCCCACCAAAAGGTGTAAGGTGTTCCTAATTCATCAAGCATGGCACATGCCATTTGTTGAACTATTATGTTCATTCTTTTTGCCACTCCATTTTGTTGAGTTTTAGCCATGGAAAATTGTATTTTTATTCCATGCTTCTCACAGAAATTAAAAATTCATCTGATATAAAATTTCCTCCTCTATAAGATCTAAGACATTTGATTTTTTGACCCAATGCATTTTCTACCAAAGCCGTGAATATTTTAAACTTTTCAAATGCCTCATATTTATACTTTACTAAACCAACCCAACACACTCTTGTAAAGTCATCCATCAATAACATGATTCATGTTTCACCATGAGGAGGCTTATTTCTCATAGGTCCAAATAAATCAATGTGAACAAGTTCAAGGGATTTACTTGAAGTACCTTCTTTAGCTTTAAACTGAACTCTGGATTGCTTACCAAATTGTCATGATTTACAAATGTTATTTTCAGTTGGAGGAATGTTGATCAAGTCACAAAATTCTCCCATATTTCTTGATTTGTATAGTTGAGAAAAATTGAGGTGTCCAAATATCTTGTGCCAAAGCCAACTTTCTTCATTTTTTGTCAAAAAACAGTTCTCTTTGTCTCCTTCTAGGATATAGAAATTGTCTGTTGTTCTGGTTCCTTTGACCATGATCTTACATGTATCCAAATTTCTTACCACGCAATTATTTTATCTGAAAATAACTCCATTCCCCTTATAGCACATTTGACTAACACTTAACAAGTTATGTCTTAACCCATCAACAAATAATACATTCTCAGCCTTGACCTTTTCTTTTAAAAACACAAATCCTTTTCCTTTAATGGTGGTAGGTGAGTTATTATCAAAATTCACTTTCCTTTTTTTCTTAATTTCATTAAAAGAAAAAAAATTATCTTTGTCACTTGTCATATGCTTAGAACATCAACTATAAATGTACCATAGATTCTCTTGATCTCTTGCATACAATGTTAGACCACAATTTTCATAAGAAGTAATTTTATTTTTCCATACCTTGGTTGGTATTGTCTTATGTTCCTATTGATAAGATGCCTTCTTCCTACTTTTGCATTTAGTTTCTTCATGCCAAAATTAATTGTAAACAGAACATTCAATTTCATTCTAAATAGGTGAGAAAGCATTATAAGAAGATTTATTTGTCCTTATTGCATTCTATTGTTTTCTTGTTTCTTTATCCATAATTGTTTTACAAGCAACACAATGAACTACTTTGTGACCAAATTTGTAAAAAGTGAATCATTTTCCATTGAAATAAGAATACTTGGGAGTATAACACCTCCTTGAGTAGCTTCCCTTTGTTCATGGAAAGGTTGTTTTTCATGAGAAATATTTGGTCCATTCTTTTGTCGAGTCCTATAATTCTGATGATTTCTTCCTTTTACCCCATTGATGTAGCTTTTTGTAAATGTTTCAAAATATTTCATAGAATTTGATGTTTCACCATTTTTGTTTGGATTGTATCCAAGGTCTGTCTTGATTAGTGGAGAACGTTGCACTTTAATCATTTCTTCTAAAGTTTTAGATTCTTTAGAAAATCTAAGATTTAGAGCCTTTGTTTTCTCAAGTTCCTTTCTTAGACCCACAATTTCAAGCTCTAATTTTTCACAGTGTCTTTCCTTTTCTTGTACTTTTTTCTTCAAAGCTTATTCAACTAATTTAGATTTATCTAAAGAAGCATTTCAACTGATTTATTTCTTCAACAAGGGTTTTTTCCTTATACATAATGATTTATTTTTATTAATTTCTATTTATGACCCTAAGTCTATCAATTTCTTCTAAAGCGTCCATAAAGAAATCATCAGATTGATCTACACATTGTTCTTCAAATTCCATAAGTAATTGACAATATTGATCTGATTCATCATCCTCATTATTGGAAGAATATTCATTATCTTCATGAGTATAGAAACTTTTCTTGTTATCAAAATTTATTTTAACATTTTTCTTTGGAACATTCTTCCATTTTTCATGATTTTCTTTATAAGGACATTTAGTGGCATAGTGACCTACTCTTCCACAGGCAAGACATTTAAAAGGAATCTTACCCTTGAACCTTCCAGTTCCTACTTGGGGCTTCTTCCCAAAATTCTCTTCTTCTTCGTTTGAAACATAACAAGTGTCCTTAGGATCTTCTTTTTATTTCCCTTTATTTGCGGCCTCAAATTTTTCTTCTCTAATACCTGATGAACCCCATTTTCTCATTTCATAAGCTGTCAAGGTCTCATGGAATTTTTCAACAGTGAGATCCTTCAAATCCTGCATCTCTTCAATGGCGGAGATTTTGGAATTGAAATTTGAGGTTAGAGATATTAAAATATTTTCAACTTCAGTAGAATCTTTTATTTTGTCACCAAGATTTTAATTGAGTTAACAATATTGTCCACTCTAAGAAAAAATCTTGCAATAATTTCCTCATCATGCATTCTAAGAGTCTCATACTGAATTATAAATGTTTGAAATTTAGCACTTTTTACCTTAGTGTCACCTCCATAGCTTTGGAATCGAACTTTTAGGTTAGAGATCTTAAAATATTTTCAACAATAGTAGAATCCTTTATTTCGTTACAAATATTTCAATTGAGTTAACAATCTCATCCACTCTAAGAAAAAATATTGCAATACTTTCCTCATCATGCATTCTAAGAGTCTCATATTGAATTATAAATTTTTGAAATTTAGCACTTTTTACCTTAGTGTCACCTTCATAGATTTGGACAAGCTTATCCCATATTTCCTTTGTGGTATGACTTTCAAAAACTCAGATTCAACCAAGCTTCCCAAGATAGCATTGACGACCTATGCATTGATCTCATATTTTTTCTTCCTTGCATCATATATGGGAATGGAGGTTTGGTATTGATATCCACCTTCAACAATTTCCCATACATCAGCTCCTAGTGCTTGCAAATATGCTATCATTCTTACTTTCCAAAATAAAAATTTAGTTCCATTAAACAAAGGTGGCTTAATAGAAGATACTCCCTCTTGACTGCTCATATTGATGGATCTCCATTTAAGCAATGAAGCTTCTTCAAATAGACCTACTTTGATTCCATTTGTTAGGAAAAATGCTGAGAGGGGGTCGAATCAATATTTTTAGCTCACTTTAACTTTTCGTTTATATTCTAACTTTTGTACGTTATTGTTCTTCATGCAACCAGTGTATGTACACAACTTTAGTGAATGTAAACAATGTATATTCAGGTAACTTAATTTTTCATAAATTTCATTGGTGAGTTAGCTTAATCATTGCATTGTTAATTCATTAACCATCCATTATGCAGAATAGAATAGATAAATCACAACACATAATCAACACACATAAACACCAAGATTTTTAGGTGGAAACCAAATGTGGGAGAAAACCATAATTGACATTGTCTCTATCTTCTTTCTTATTATATTAAAAAAAATCTCACAATTTTGTACTGCCACAGAATCTTACCAGTACACAACCACCCACCTGCAAGAGGCTACAACCTCCACTCGCTATGTAGCACCCAATGGAAGGGAGCTACAACCCCCTGATTTTTTTTATCATCTCCTATAGAAAGGGAGCTCCTACCCATACACTGAAGGTTTCAATACTCAGCACCTTGTGGACCTCATATCAAAATGTTTCACACTAGATCCACCTTTCAACCATTCATCAAAACCGGCAAGCCGCCTTTCATCAAATTTTCACACTAGACTCATACCAACAATAAGCCCAAATCAAATATGTCAAACTGAAATACTGAGACGCAAAAGCTGAACCATTGAATCATTGTAAACCAACTGAATCTCTGAGAATACAAAATCCACTCAGAGAGAATGATATTCATAACATATATCTGACTTTTCTTAAGAGAACCTTTGTATATACATACTTACTCTGCCTAAAACCCATGTACATTGCTCAATAGAATAATTTAATTGAATTAATATAACACTAAACCACCCACTAAATCAAATACTGAACCATTCAAAGATCATTGAACCATACCCAGTCACACTTTTGCAACTTTAATATTGATCAATATTTAAATCCATAACTAAATCAACCAAATCCACATTTTCAGACACAAATCATCATGATAGATACATCATTAACAAACAACAAAAAATAGAATAGAACAGATCAAATGTCATCATCTAGCAGCACTACAAACCCTAGCACATATATGTGATTACCACGAGACAGATCAATGTATGTACATGCTTACCCTGCACAACATCCACATACAGATCTCAACATACTGAAAAATATATCTTAGAATGTATATACGACTACCCAGAAACAGATCCACGTATGTATGTAGATATTTAGAAACAAACCTACATATAGATTTGAAAATTTTCACTAGAAACACAACTCCCATTCAGAAAACCTTAATGTCATAACTACAGAATTCTTAATAATTCAATTAGATCACATCATCACCATAATCAGATATTCATCATTATTAGCTACTTTGACATTTGTAGCAAGTAAACCAATCAAGCAATATGTCAACATATCTTCATATCTTTCATATGTGATTCTTCTCCTTACTCCTTGGTGCATACCTATTATAGATTATATCACACATAAATAAGCCATCACTTGCACACTTAACACCTTGATCTCCACCTCCTTATATAGTTTTTTCCTTAAGCCAATACCTTAGGTAAGTCCTTTGGTAATGTTGTTAGTATTTTTTGATGGGATCAAATGAACGTTTTCACCCCAATTACTATGGGATCATACCATGGTAATGACCCCTAGTATCCATAATTCCATGGTTCATATTTTGTACACGACTTGTATTCACAGGACCTACATATGTACGTGACCTCTTCACAGGAACTGCATTTACTTTCTCAAACTTCACTCTTGTCATCCATCTATCACTGAACTATCATTTCTTTGACCATATCTATATCAATTTGCATGAGATCCACAATCATCATATTATCACAATATTGACATCAAGTATATCTCTATCAAGCATGTTTCCATTAAGGAAAACACATTAGCCATAATGCCAACAAGGATATGATCTAATGATTCAAATTATTTTAGGAGCTTTAAGTTTTTTTTGATCTTATCAGAGGTCTTCTGTAAGTCTCCTCTCAAAAGTACATTTTCTTCTTCCAATTTTTTGAAATTTCTACCGTTTCGTTTAGTTTCTTCGACATAATCTAATTCATCCTCTTAGTTTCTTCCAATTCAATTTTGAGAGAGACAATAGAATCGGCATCACAATCTTTGTCTTTCAGTTTCTATTCTAGTTTATCTACCATATTTCTTAGATATTTTAGTTATTTAAATTCACTAATGATTTCTCCTTCATAATATACTTCTTATTCAATTTCTTATTCAAATATAAAAATATCTCTCCTCTTTAACCATCAAACATGCTTCCATTGCTTTCATAATCATTGTCTTCTTTGGTGTACAACTTCTCTTTTTGGAATTTCATCTTCTTTTATAATCGTTAGATTGAATTTCACTTCATCATCAATATCATTCATTTTTGCATAAGGACATCTGAAGCATAGTGTCCTACTCTTCCAAATTCAAACCATTTAAATAGAAACTTAACTTTTAACAATTTCGTTCTTTAGCTTTCAGAAAAATTTGGCTTCTTCTTCATTTAATTCATGACTAGATTTTTCTTGAGTCCCGTGATTTCTTTCCTCCTTTGTTCCTTCTAATGTGGCTTATTTGGTTCATGTCTTGTAATTTCCTATCCTTATTTCATATGCAATAAAATTTATATGAAGGACATCCATGCTTAACTTTTGCATGTCAAAAAATTCTTTGACGACTGATACTTTAGGATTAAACCTTGAAGGAAAATATCTCAATATTTTTAGAACAATATTGTCTTACTTGACTTCTTCACTAAGATATATGATAAAGTTTACAATATTGTTTACTCGAAGAAAATATCAAGCACTATTTTCAACTTCCTCCATTTTCAAACTGAACTTTGTAAGTTTGTAGCTTGGCTTCCTTTTCTTTCTCATCCCCTTCATAACAAATTTTTAGTTTGTTCCATAGTTCTTTGGTTGATTTTCAATGCATTACTTAAAAAATTAAATATTGGATAAGCCACTTAATATGACATTTTTTGCAATTACATTATGTTAGACCAAACATCATGATAAGAGAGGGGGTGAATCAGTGTAATGGAAAATTTATCATTTCAAAAAAAATGCATTAATAATTGAGCATGTAGCAATGTGTTAGTCAATATATCATAATTGTGAATAGAACTATGCATCAAGTATAAATCATCACATCAACACATAAGAACACAAGTTTTTAAGTGGAAAACCTTGCGGGAGAAAACTAAAAACTCATTGTTTTCTTCTTCTTCAATTCATTTACGTATATTTTCAAGAAACAACCTACTAGAGGCATCAACCCCCAAAAGAAAATTTGCAGGAACCAACTATTAGAGGCACCAACCCCCAAAATGTGAAAGCACCCACTTGTAATAGGATACAATTAATTGAGGCACCAACATCCAAAATGTGTAAGCTCTAACTTGTTGTGGGATACAACCTAATTGAGTCACCAACCTCCAAAATGTGCAAGCTCCAACTTGTTGTCGGATTTAATCTAATTGGAGCACCAACCTCCAAAATGTGTTATCTTTGCCTTGTTGTAATATTCAATCTAATTTAGGCTCCAACCTAAATGGAGGCACCCACCTCCTTATTCAAACTGGTATGGAGCATTGGTGGAGGCTTAAAACCTACCTTAAATTGAGGCTTCTTCAAGAACAAAATTATCTGAAGGGAAAATTTAAGAAGCCTTCACCAATGGATTAGATCCAATGGGATCATATAGGAAAGATTATCATTAGCAGAAAAGTAGTCATTAATGAAAGAGATCATGAAAACTCATTCACTAGGAAATTATGGCAATATGTATATGAATGAATTATGCATAAAGGGAGAAGGTCCACCATTAGAATAGACAATAAAAATGTAGCTAAAAAACACTTGATCCAACATCCATTGAAAGAAGAAATCAAGCAATTTAGGGAGAGATATTGGGATACTTGTAGTTGATCAAGAAGAGTTTTTAAAGTGATATAATATACAAGGGGAATATTCAAGGTACAAGAAGAGTTGATCAAGAATATTTTTTCAAGTGATGTAGGAGACAAGAGGAAGCCCATTCATTCATGTTGCTTTCCTTATTCATTTTATCCCCTTGTGATTTTGTCTCTTTGTATTGATTTTATTGTGATTTTTCTTATTCATAATTCTCTTAGGTACGACTTGTAATTGTTCTCAGGTTCAATTTGTAACTTCTTTGCACCAACACAGACTATGTAACATTGTGTATGTTGCTAACAAATAATGATCCCACTATGGCTAATGTATCTCTCAGGAGACTCCATAGTTTTTTATATTAATTTATCTCTATGTTTGAATATATGGACACATTTTTGGTGTCGACAATATTTCTCTATGTATACATATCTTTAGTGGTTGTTGTTTCAATCGTGTGACTATTCACATTGGTTTCATCAAGTTACCATACATTAATGATGATTGAGTTTAATATTTTCAAAAGAAAAATCACCAGTGAACCTCTACTGGTTAGAAAAATTTTCTAAGCATATCCTTTTGAATATATTGGTCATGTCATGTGGTTGATGATGTTATGGCGTGTGTCTAGAGCCAGACCTGCTTCTAGGGAATGCATCTCGATTGAGTTATTAGTATCTATGCATATGAATACTAATTCCTATTCGGACACGGATGCCCTTCAAGGCACCATCTAAGTTCATATTAATCATTATTTTCTTTGTCTTTTTCATGCTCTTAATGTGATTCCAATTATTTATTTGTATATACATGTAGAAATCATTTTTGTTGTTACTAATATGCCTCTCTTTGCAATTATGTAGAAATTATTTTTGTTTTTCTTGTGATTATATAAGTTCCCCCTAATATTTTTATTCTCTTTTCAATTATTCAACAGTCCTTAAATTCTCCCCTTTGAAGTTAAATTAATGAGAAGGAGAAGATATTATTCCCAAATTTTGCCTTAGATATACTTAGGGTAGCCTATGTTGAGGTTCAACAAGAAGATCCTAGTGAAAATTATGCACTTACACTAGGATGGAGCCTCAGGCTATTTTTAGGTGGATGTCTATTTATATATGCATGATAAAATTATATTTATAGATGAGGTCTATTTATAGATGTATGTGCAAGTTCTATTTATAGATTGTGTGTCTATTTATAGATGTATGTTGACTATTATTATCCTTTAATATTAGTTGGACAATAAACAATAATATATTCTCAATGAGCACTTGGAAATGGTTAACTGAAGTGGAAAATTAGTTAGCTATAGGAATTTCGAGTTAAGTGGTTGGTTGGTGGGACATGCAAGTGGACTTAGCTATAACTGAGTGATTCGAAGTTGTAACAGAGTTGGAAGTGCAGCTATGAAAGTTGTAAAGTAGTTTAACTCAGTTAAGTGAGTTAAAATCAGTTGTGCTAGTTGTAACTTAAGATACACTAGTGATAGATAAAGTGAATTAATTATTAATTAACTCAAAATTAGTGGCCTCACATGCAACTAAATATTTACTACTATTAACTACATGCATGTCAGATCGAGTGGAGACCCAGTTGAGTTCTAGTTGAAATGGCAGATAACTATCAGTTGTGACATTATCCGGTTGCACACGTACAACCACACACACATTGGATGTTCCCATGAGGATTGCACAATCAAGGCAAGTAGGATTCCATTAATTCAGGGATTTTTATCAGCTGGGATTTCACAGTGGAGGAAGGCTATCTGAAGACATTAAATTGGCTAAGGAACTTGCCAATTTTTGTATGACAGTGTGATACAGTTAGCTCATGTACTAAGAGCTCTTGGATTAGAGATTTGGATGTAATTGTTTCATGATCCATGATATAATACATAATAGAAGATAGTGGGGTTTTTAGCTATATGCTTTCCCCAGGTAAATTATCTTTGTTATGTGTGATTTATATTTCTTCATGATATTGTGATTGGCGATTGTGTTTCAAATTCCACAAAGATTTTGTAGAAGCGATAATGTATTTAATAGTAGCATATTATTGTTATATCAGGAGAATCTAGCCAATACATATTTTGTATTAAATTTCTACATGGTATCAGAGCACAGGAAATTGCAATTTTGAAGTAGGAGTTGAGTTTGTTTGTGGAAAGAATTCAAATTTGCAGAAAGACTTTCTTGGTGCTGCAGTTGATTCAAGATCGAAATGGCTTTCAATGGCTTGAGGTTAGATTATTCACTCGAGGGTAGCTCAAACTACATTGCTTGGAAGGACAGGATGGAGGCAGTGCTCGAAGATAATGGCTTGAAGGAATTCATTGACAATGATGCTCCTAATCTTGCTTCGTCAGATGCTGCCAATCTTGATGCATGGAAAAAGAAAGTGGCAAACGCGAGGAGGATTCTGTTGGAGGGATTAAGAAACCAAATTGTCTCAAGCATCCATGGGAAAGCCACACCATATGCTATGTGGAATTCTTTGACGGATCTTTTCCAAAGCAGTAGCGACCATAGGAAATTGGTGCTCAAAGATAAAATCATGAAGATCAAGATGGAAAATGGAAACAACATTCCAAAGTATGTCACGAAGTTTGTCCAATGTCCGGATGAACTGGGGAGTGTGGGAATAATTATTGTTGATGGTGATTTGGTGATCTTGGCTCTCTTGGGAATTCCTAATATTTGGCACAGTTATGAAGACATTGTCAACGGACGGGAAAAATTTCCAGATTGGGAACCACTGTGGTCGGATCTGGTGCAAGAGGAGTTCAAGCGGAACACCAGAGATGGCTCTTCATCAAAGCATGATGATGAAGAGGATTGTGATTTGGCTACCAAGGCAAAGAAGGGGAAAAGGAATAAATTTCATTCTAAAATAATTCTAAAGGAAGCTGGATATGTCCAAGGTGAAGTGTTTTCATTGTCAAGAACATGGGAATCTTGCTACTAATTGTCTGCAAAATAAGAAGAACAAGAAGGTTGTTGGAGCTGCAGCTAGTGAGGCCCTTGCCTCACACTTTGAGCTTGAATTATTTTTGATCGCATGCATAGTTTCAAGTGCATTGGGATTGGTGTGGTATTTGGATAGTGGTGCTTCCTTTCACATGACGGGAGATAAGGAACTTTTCAGTGACCTGGAAGAGAAATATCTCCATATGCATATAGAGATGGGTGACGACGGATGGTATAGTGCGACCAGCATTGGCACCATTATCTTTCAGAGGGAGTCAGGTAAACCATTTCAATTGAAATATGTTATGCATGTTCCAAGTCTGAAGAAAAAATTGTTCTCATTCGCAATGTTGGAGGACAGAGGGTATGATGTTGTTTTTAGCGATGGAAAATCTTTCTTGTGACATAAAACAACAAGTCAAGCCAAGAGGATAGGGATTCAAGTTAAGAATCTCTACAAGCTGGAGGTAGATGTCTGCACTACCATGATGAGCAAGGCAGAAAAATTGGTGAGCCAGGATGAGGGCGAATTACGGCACAGGCGATTAGGCCATCTTCATCATGGAGCCTTGAAATTCATGCAGCAAATATCTATTGGACTTCCAATGGGAACACTTTCTCAGTTATATTAGTGCAAGGGTTTCACCATGGGGAAGTATGTAAAGTCCACCTTTCATGAAAAGGAGAACCGTGCTTCAGGGATCCTTGAGAGAGTTCACATAGACGTGTGTGGATTATTCCCTATTTCTTCAACAACAAAACATAAGTACTATGTCATTTTTGTTGATGACTTTTCTCATAAATTTTGGATCTTCTTCATGCAAAATAAGGATCAAATATTCTCAAAGTTATGTGAGTTTAAGGTGTTGGTGGAGAAAGAGTCGGGGAAGCAAGTGAAGGCTCTGAGGAGTGATAATGGTGGAGAATACATCTCTAATGAATTCAAGAAATTTTGTAGCAAAGAAGGAATTCGAAGAGAACTCGTAGCGCCTCATAGCCCACAGCAAAATGGGGTCACGGAGAGGAAGAATAGAATGATCGTGGGTGCAGCATGAGCGATGTTGCATGATCAAGGCCTACCAATGCATTTGTGGGTGGAAGCATGTAACACTATGGTTTAAGTGCAAAAATGTTATCCTCATATAGTACTTGGCATGAGTACACCTAAAGAAGCTTTCATTGGTAAGAAACCAGAATTTTCACACTTCAAGATTTTTGGCTCATCTGTTTATGTGCATGTGACCAAGGATGCTAGGAAGAAGCTGGAGCTGACTGCTGAAGTTGGGATTTTTGTGGGGTAATCAGAAATACCCAATAATTATCGTGTGTATTTGCAAAATAGTCGAATGACTATGGTGCGATAGGATATAAAATTCGATGAGGGGAAAGCCATGCGGTTGTCGCTTGAGAGGGAGTTGGACTTGCATGCGGAGGAGGAACTGTTGGTTCCCAAATACAAGTCTCTAGATGTGAATCAACCACAGAAGGAGGTTCATGGAGTGGAGTCAACTCATGCAGAGCCAACCATCAGAACTGGCAGAAGGCATACCACAAAATTTGATAGGCTAAGACTTGATGTTGCACATAATCTAGGAGCCCCTACTTCATAGCACAGACAAAGATAGTCTCCTGATTTACTGGATACATGGCTCTCATGAGAAAATGTATTTTGAATAAACCATCTTCCTTTCAGGAATCATTGCAGGAGCCCACATGGGTAGATGCAATGGTGGAGGAGTATGACTCCATTGTCAAAAGCAATGCTTGGAAAATTGTTCCAAGGCCGGTTGATAAACTAGTGGTAGGTTCAAGTTGGATCTATAAGGTAAAGCAAGTTGTTGATAGTAGTGTTGAGAAATACAAGGCCATATTTGTGGTTTGGGGCTTCTCATAGATCGAGGGGATAGATTATGAAGACACCTTTGCACTTGTCACAAGCTATTCTTCCATAAGGACCATCCTTTCTCTCTCAGCACAGATGGGCTGGTGCATTCATTAGATGGATGTGAAGACTGTGTTTCTCAATGGGATCATTGAGGAAGAAGTGTACATACAGCAGCCTGAATGATTTGAGATCTTCAACAGTGAGTCGCATGTGTGCTGACTCAAAATATTGTTTTATGGGCTGAAGTAAGAACCCCTTGCTTGGTACACTCAGATAGACAATCATTTCACTGGACTAGGCTTCACCAAAAGTGAAGCAGATGCAAACCTATACCAAATTGCGGTGGAGGGTAAGATTTTAATCATTGTTCTTTATGTTGATGATTTAATATTGACTGGTGATGAGAAGTTGATACACTCATGCAAGGAGGATCTTACAAAGGAGTTCGAGATGAAGGATATGGGCCTCCTTCATTATTTCCTTGGATTGGAAATATGGCAACGAGATAGTGAACCTTTTGTGTCTCAAGGCAAGTATGCAGGGGAGATACTGGGTAAGTTGCACATGGAGGGCTACAAACCCATGGATACTCCTCTTCCAGGAAACTGGAGGAAAGAGGATGCTACTTCTAGAGAGATAGTGGATGCCACTGTCTATCAGCAGTTAGTGGGTTTGCTAATGTAGCTAGTGAACACGAGACCGGACATTTGCTATGCGGTTAACCAGCTAGGTCAAGCTATGGTTAAGCCTACCAAGCTATTTTGGAAGGCGAACAAGCATGTCCTGAGATACTTGAGGGGCACATCAGAGTATGTTTTATGGTACGGACAGACAGATGAGGTGAAGTTGCATGCAGATTGGGTGGGCAGCCCATCGGACAGAAAGAGCACATCAGGGGGGGATTTTTAGCATTGGATATACATTTGTTTCTTAGTACAGCAAGTCAAGCTACATGTGAGGCTATCTAGATGAGAAATATCTGGGTTGGTTTGTTGGCTCTCATTTAGATCTGACAGTGATTCATTGTGATAATCAGAGTTGCATTAAACTCTCGATTAATCATGTGTTTCATGATCGATCTAAGCATATAGATATCTAGTACCATCATCTCAAAGATTGTGTATAGAGGAAGATTGTGTTGCGTCAGTACATTCCTAAGGAAGATCAGGATGCAGATATTCTGACGAAGGCGCTCACCAGGAGCAAATTCGAATGCCATAGATACAAGATCAGGGTGAAGGATAATCCCTTTCTTGTTGAGAGGGAGTGTTGAGATTCAACAAGAAAATCCTAGTGAAAATTATTCACCTACACTAGGATGGAACCTCAAGCTATTTTTAGGTGGATGTCTATTTATAGAAGCATGATAAAATTATATTTATAGATGAGGTCTATTTATAGATGTATGTGAAAGTTCTATTTATAGATTTCATTTATATTTATAGATGCATGTCAACTATTATTGTCCTTTAATATTAGTTGGATAACAAACAATAATCTATTCTCAATGAGAACTTGGAAATAGTTAACTGAAGTGGAAATCATTTAGCTATAGGAATTTCGAGTTGAGTGGTTGGTTGGTGGGACATGCAAGTGGACTTAGTTGTAAACGAGTGATTCGAAGTTGTAACAGAGTTGGAAGTGTAGTTATGAAAGTTGTAAAGTAGTTTAACTCAGTTAAGTGAGTTAAACTCAATTGTGCTATTTGTAACTGAAGATACACTAGTGAGAGATCAAGTGAATTAATTATTAATTAATTCATAATTAGTGGCCTCACATGCAACTGAATATTTACTACTATTAACTGCATGCATGTCAGATCCAATGGAGACCCAGTTGAGTTCTAGGTGAAAGGGCAGATAACTATCAGTTGTGACATTATCTGGTTACACACATGTAACCACACACACATTGGATCTGACCATGAGGATTGCGCAATCAAGGCAAGCCGGATTCCATTCATTCAAGGATTGCTATCAGCTAGGATTGTGCAATGGAGGCAGGTTGTCTGGAGACAGTAAATTGGCTAAGGAACTCGCCAATTTTTGTATGACAGTGTGAGACAGTTAGATCATGTACTGAGAGCTCTTGGATTATAACTTTGTATGTAATTGTTTAGTGATCCATGATATAATACATAATAGAAGATAGTGGGGTTTTTAGCTATATGCTTTCCCAGGGTAGATTATCTATGTTATGTGTGATTGATCTTTCTTCGTGATATTTTGATTGGTGATTGTGTTTCAAATTCCGCAAAGATTTTGTAGAAGCGATTATGTATTTAACAGTAACATATTATTGTTAGATCAGGAGAATCCAGGAAATACATATTTTGTATTAAATTTCTACATCCTAGCCAAAGGTTTGGTGAATATATCATCTATTTTTTCTTTAATTGATATATACTCCAACTTTACTATCTACTCAGCAACCTGCTCTCTGAGGAAGTGACACTTGATGGAAATGTTTTTGGTTTTAGAGTGATGGAATGGATTCTTTTATATGATTATTGCACTTGTATTATCACATTTGATAGATATAGGTTCATTTTATGCTACCTTCATGTCTTGTAGAGTTTTCTTCATCCAAAATACTCGTGCATAACAATTTGTTGCTACTATGTATTCATCTTTGGTAGTAGATAATGAGACAGAGGCTTTCTTCTTGCTCATACAAGAAACCAATGATTCTCCTAAGAAAAAAGTACCACCACTTGCACTTTTTATATCATTTATGTAATTGGATCAATATGTATCTATGTAAGTTGTCAGTGAAAAAAAATTTCCCTTTAGGATACCACAGTCTGTAACCCATTGTGCCTTCTAAATATATGAATATTATTTATGTTGCTAAGATGGATTTTATTTGGAGTTCATTGATATCTTGATACTAACCCAACTACTAGAATTATGTCCAGACTTGAATTTTTTAGGTATAATAAGCTTCTTATCATAGATCTATACAATTTTTTATCAACTTTCAGAAATTCACCATCCTTTCTTAGATTGCATCCAACAACCATGGGAGTGGTGACAGGAGTACAATCCTCCATTCTGGGATTTTTCAACACCTTGTGAGATGAACATGCCTTTTGAGTTTTGTATGATTTTCAAATCAAGAAATAAATAAATCTCTCCAATCATTGACATTTCAAACTCTTCATTTCATTATCAAACCATTGAACTAGTCAGTTTTTGTTGCTTATAAATATTATGTCATCAACATATATAACTAAAATCAATCATTTTTATAATATGTGTTTATGTAAAAGTTGTTGTTCTTCGCCCCTCTCTTGAAACCTTGCTTTTGAAGATATTTTTCCAAATGAGAATATTGTGCTCGTGGTGCTTATTTGAGACTGTAAAGGGACTTCTTTAATGTGCAAACATCATTAGGATTATCTAATATTTGGAAGCCTTTAGGTTGTTCTATATCCACTTATTCTTCAATCTCTCCATTAAGGAAGGAAAAATTCACATCCATTTGATATACTTTGAAGTCTTTGTGACAAGAAAATTCTAGGAACATTCTGATTGCTTCTAACCTTGCCACTGGAGTAAAATTTTCTTCAAATTATAATCCTTCTACATGTTCATAGCCCTCGCATACTAACCTTTCGTTATTTCTGAAAATTTTCCTTTGTTCATTGAAATTATTTTTGAAGACACCCTTTATGCGTATGATATTTTTTTCTACTAGTCTTTGTGTCAACTCCCAAGTCTCATTATTTTCTATCTATTATAGTTCCTCATTCATGGAATCTATCCAATGTTCATCTTTTCTTGCTACAGAAAATTTTCTTGGGTTCAATCATGGATAGCATGGCAATCTGAGCTTGATCTAATTTCTTAACAAACATTCTTCTTGTTTGGACCCTTACTTTCTTATCACTAATGATTTGATTTTCAAGATGGTTCTTGTGGACATACCTCGAAGATGCTTTTGAATGGGTATTTTCTTCCTCTACATCTTCAACCTATTATTCCTCTTCTTCATTCATTGGTTGATAAGAGGGATTTATGGATCCCTTCTGCTTAATCTTGATAGGTATTTCCTCATCAAATTTCATATCTATACAGTCAAATATCATGTAAATTATTTGATTATCACACATATACCCTTTGATTTTCATAGAGTACCCTAAGAAGATTCCTTGTTTTTCCCTAGCATCAAACTTTCCCAATATATCATCATTTTTTTTACTATAAAATTTATTGTCGAAAACTTTGAAGTGTTTGATTGATCTTAGTTTTCCATGTTATAACTCATAGGGTGTCTTGTCACAGTTAGACCTGATATTTTATTTATTTAGTATGTGAATTGGTGTGTGAATAGCTTCTTCCCAATAGGTCTGAGGTATGTTCATTTCCTACATCATAGCTCTAGTTATTTTTTGTATTGATCTATTCTTTCTTTTAACAACTCCATTTTGTTGGGGTGTGTTTGCAATGATATAATGTCTCATTATTCCATGTTCATCATAGAAATATTAAAATTTGTTTAATGTAAATTCTATTCCTCTGTCTGGCCATATGCATTTTATATTACAGCATGTTTGATTTAAGTTTTAGTGCTTTGAAGACCCTGAATTTCTCAAATGCATTTGGTTTATCTCTGAGAAAGGCTACCCATGTTAGTCTCGAAAAATCATCAATCACTAACATGAAGTAAAACTCACCTCTAGATGCTTCTATTCTAGAATATCCACATAGATCCATGTGTACTAATTGAAGTGTCTTTCTAGTTTATAGTTTCTCTTTATTCTTGAAAGGAACATGAGTGTGTTTTCCCATTTGACATGACTTGCAGATAGGCTTTTGTGGCTTGGTAATTTTGGGCAGATATTTTACAAATATTTTTTTTTTTAGTCTCATGATATTATCGAAGTTTAGATACCCTATCCTTCTATGCCATAGCTAGTGCTCATCTTTTTTTCCCAAGTGACATTCTTCATTATATTCCTTTAGAACATGTACATTGCTTGTTCTTCTGATTCCCTTGGCCAATACATTTCTTGTTGTAGCTAACTTTATTTCACATTTTTTACCCTTAAAAATAAAATCATATCCTTTTTCTCACCTTTGGCTCACACTCAGTAGATTATGTTTTAGTCCATCCACAAACAATACACCATGTGCCTTTCCTTTACCATTATTAAAGACCTTTTTCCATTATTTTTCATGTTGTATCATTTCCAAACGCGATACTTCCAAATTTATTTTCATGTAGAGGCAGAAAATTTCTCTTATCATTGTTGATATGCTTGTATCAACCACATCTACATACCACTGACTGTTCTAAATATGGGCATAAAGAACAACACCTCATTTTCGGTTTTTTTCTCTTCCTTTTATTTTTCAATAACGTGCATTCCTTTGTCCTATGATTACTTTGAGACTATGGTTTGAAGGTTATGATCTGACATTCATAATATTTATGTCCAAATTTGTGGCAATAGAAGCATTCAGTGACATCAGAAAGGGGGGCAAAAGGATTGTTGTTCCTACTTATGTTTCTTCTTTCATTTACAAATCTATTGTTGATCTCATTTCTTTATGATTTCTTATTTCATTACTTTTGATATGTGCTCTACAGTTCATGGTCTTGTGGAAAAAATAATTGCACAAACAACAATATCCATAGAATAAATTTTGATACCTAAGGAAATATGGTGCTTATGAATATGGTCTCCTTGGCATATGATTGTTTTTTTTTTCTTTTGAAGAAATAGGGTTTCTAGTAGCTTAGGCCTTGCTTATCAAATCTACTTTTCTATTGTTGTTGAGTAGGATTAATCTTTTTTTGTTGTTGATATGCATTATCACTTTGTTGTTGTTGAGGTGTGTTGTTGACATCCTTATTCTTTCACTGCTAATTGTTGTCATTATCTCCTATGTTATATTTGACGAAGTTGATGGATATATCTGAACATTAAGTATCTCATCCAAATTTTCAAACCCCTTAATATGTTTAAGATTCATATTTAATTCATCATGTGTTTTCTCTAGCTTTTTTCTCAGAGCAACTACTTCTTCCATTTTTTCACATTATTTTCCTCTCTCTTTTAATTGTTGTAATAGGATGTATTCAACCTTTTTTTCCTCTTCTAATTCAACTTTTAATTGGAGAAGCTATTTAGACTTAGGCTCTTATTTATAATATCTCATCAAAAATTCCTTTTGTTTGAGCCCATCAATTTCTTCTAGAGCACTAATTAGCTCTCCTTCAAGGTCAACTTCACCCTATTCAGATTCACTTAACTCAAAATCATTAATTTTTTCATATTGAGACTCTATGGCCATAATCATAAATTCACTAATTCCCTATTCATCAAAAGATTAATTTGTGTCATCAAAAGAATTATTATCTTCTTGTGTCTAAAAGATTTTCTTTTTAAATATTTTATCATTCTTCTATTTGTTATATTTCTTATTTTCTTTACCTTTTGACTTATTCTCTTCCTCTTTGAATGTGAATTTTGAGGCTTAAAGCCATACTCTTACACAATTAAATCACTTAAAAGGAAGTTTCCCTTTATACTACTAGTCCCTTTCTTTAGTCTTCTAACAAATTTTGCTTCTTCATCTGAGCCTAAACTTAAGCCTTCTTGGTCTTCTATGGATTTCTTATATGTTTTAATGTTTCATCTCTTGATGTAGACTTTCCTTTTGTAATTATCATTCCATATATTGTTAGGGAACCAAGAAAGTGATCCATTGTTATGATTTTCATGTTAGAAATTTCTTCAATAGTTGATACTTTAGGATTAAACTTGGCAAGGAGTGATCTCAGCACTCTTTGGACTATTGTAGACTCCTTAGTTTTTTCACACATACCCTTCATAACATTAATACTTTCATCGAATCGAAGAAATAACTTAGCTATCTCTTCATCATAATTCATTCTCAAGAAATCAAAATTCATTTTGTAAACTTATAATTCGTCCAATTTTACTTTACCATCTCCTTCGTGAGTGTTTTTTAATTTGTCCCACGTTACTTTAGCAGTATTACAATGAATTAATTTTCCAAATCCTCGCTTAACTAGCCCACTAAGGATAGAATTCATGGCTTTGGCATTGAATGGAAATCCAATATGTTCATATTTGTTAGCTATCATATGTGGCTCTTCATAACCATTCTCGCACTACACCCCAGACATCTGCACCAAGGGACATTAGATATGTTCTCATTCTTAATTTCCAAAAGGTATAATTAGTACCATTGAACAAAGGAGATTTATGTGTTTGACACCCTTCCTAACTAGTCATTCTTATGAGATAGATCTTCCTTCCAGCTGTTAGGATGATACATAATGAACCTACTCTGATACCAATTATTGGAAACTAGGAAATTACTAAGAGGGGGTGAATAATTAATTGTGTCTTTAGGAATGACCAATTTCAAATTATTTTAACATACTTTTAACCTTTTATTTTCTTTTAAAATTAGCAGAGGTATATAGGTGTTTTGAAATTAATCATGAATTCAAAATCAAACACACAAGAAATGCATGCAACACTTGTAGACACTATATATAAGTGGAAACCCATAAAGGGAGAAAACCATGAATTTGTGTTGTGATGTAAATACAAGCACCCAATCCCTCCTTTATATCAATTTTTGTAGCCTTCTACTACAAGATACTTCAACCTATATTTTATTCTGCAAGCTACAACTTGTTCGGAGCACCCACTCCCTATTCTTACAACCTCCAACATGTTCTTTTTCGGGATACTAGCTGAAAGGAGACACCAATCCCCTGATACATGAAAGTTTTATTTTGTTGGCTTACCTAGTCTTTAATTCTGAATTATTCTTTCTCTTTGTCTTTGTGTTGTACTTCATATCTTCTCCTTTAGAACCACCTATATTCTTTTTTCATTTATCTCAATTAAGCTTCTCTTTCGCTTATCTTCCCCAATTTTTTTCTTTATTTCCTCTTTTTTCCAAACAATTTATGAACCATTTATCTGATTTAATCAATCAACTAGCTAGTTGTCCTGCATTCCAAAAATTCATTTTTATATAACTAGTTGCCTATTTGTATTCTAATGTTGGGATTTGAAATGAAAAGGTGGTCCACCCATTCATTTCAAATTCTTCTCAAAGTTTGAATCGATATTTGCACAATTAAATACTTAGCATGGGAATGAAGTCTTCCAAATTAATAGTATTCCAAATGTTTGTTTATATTCCAAATGCCATAAACAAACCGCTCAATGAGAAAATTCTCTTGAATACATGAATTCCACGTATGAAATGTGATGCAACCCCATTCTAGAATGGTTGAGGCTTCAATCAAAAACATACTCTATAAATCCATCATGCATGTTCATTGTGGCCCACCCATCTCCTAATTGTTGCAACCAATTTTCCTAATATGGCATAATTTAGTAATTCCTTCTCCTTTGCAAATAGATGTGACAATTTGATCCATAAACTGTCGTGGATATTCCATTGGAAATTTCTTCACAACATATCTGATAATAAGAAATTAAAATATTGTAATTTTACATTATTACAATTTTATTAAAATTCTAGATCTGTAAATTTTACTATAATTAGTGCATGCAAGCAATGGAAATTATGCATAAAATTAGAGAATGAAAAAATAATATCACACAGATAATACACAAGATGTGCTCTCTAAGAAACCCTTTCAGGGGAAAACCGAGCTAGAAGGTGAGGTCGCTTCGCTCCCTTTCTCTATCTAGAAATATGGTTGCAGGTACAAAGAATGTTGGAAAAATACTGAGAGTGGGGGGTGAATCAGTATTTAGTGCAGACAATCAAACTTTTTCTTTTCCTTACTAAAAAACCCATACGCTACTTTACTGAAGGAAACTAGCGTATATATGCTGATATCCTTTACAGAACTCGCGTATGTTCAGAGATCTAATTATGTGTTTGAATCTTAACTCGGATCATTGCATTATTCATTCATCAGATATTTCAGAAATGGTAAACAGGTGCAGATAGAACAGAATAATCATCACACATATGCAACACACATGAACACCAGGATTTTTAGGTGGAAACCCAATTCGGGAGAAACCCACCGTTGCCGTTGTTTCAGCCTTCAAAATTTATTATTAAGAAAACTTCTTACAATCATGTATTGGCGCAGACTCAAACCAGCACGTAGGCATCCACCTGCAGAAGGCTACAACCTTCTCTCGTTTACCAGCCTCTCCTGGAAGGGAGCTACAACCCCCTGCACTAGTTTACCAGCCTCTCCTGGAAGGGAGCTACAACCCCCTGATATGAGTACCAGCTTCTACTGGCAGAAAGCTTCCACTTTCATATTGAAGGCTTCAACCCTCAGATCCACTGCAGACCACGTTTCATCAATTTTCAAAGTGGATCAAACAGCTCCAACACAACCCTTTACTTGTCAATAAACAACCTTTGCTCAAAGCATCAAACAGAACAGTGAAACCACTGTAACCAGAATATCATATATAACCCAGACTTCAGAATAGATATGCCGAAACACATTCAACCTTCAACTACCATTAGATCAGAAATCATACGCGCTTTTATTCAATCAAACCCGCGTATATACGCGCTTTCCAGAAGACGAACCCACGTATACTTCAGTACATTTTCCAAAGAAAACCCCAACTGCGCATACGCGCTTTTCTTTCCACGGACCTGCGTATACACGCGCTTTTCATGAAACGAACCTGCGTATAGATCTATAAAGATAAATTTTGCAGTACAGACTAGATCTATATACTTACCCAGATTTCTTCAATCTCTTCAACAGGATTGCGCCAGGTCTTCTTCACTTCCTTTCAGATCATCCTTGACATTCACCATTTCTAGATCTAGAGATCTTGAGCCTTCATCATGTTCATAGGAGCATCATAGATTAAGATCTATCAATTAGGAACAGTGTTCACCCATACAGATATACTTCAGAGTGAAGTATTCATCAAAGCCCAGACTCATGCACTCACCATGCACAATGATTTTCTTCTCCTTATATAGGTTTACCCTTTTTCAATACCATGAGCCAAAACCACATCTCATCCGATGGTATTCCTGGACGGGATCAAATAGACAACCCAGCGCTCAATAAAATGGGTCAATACCATGGTAGTAACCCTTGGTTTTACAAATTTAGAGCGCAATTGTGCATACACGACTTGGCACGTACTTTTCCGCGTGCATACGCTACTTCTCCTAGACAAACCCGCATATGCATTAAGACACACACTTTTCATCATTATTCTTGCACATGCTGATATTTATTTTTCTGGTACTTCTGCCCTTCTTGTAGAACATCAGATTTACATCATTAATGCATCAAGAACAACTTCATTAAGTAGGTTGCCATCATCTTCATCAAGTGGGTTGCCATCAAGGACAACACTCTGCATCATATTTCCAACAATCTCCCCCTTTGGACTTGATGGCAACCACGAAGGTGTTTGATCACCACAACAGATAGATACATTGATTATAATCATTACACAATAACCATGTTAATTTCCCCTTATTCAAACACCATGTCACTCTCCCCCTTTGACATCAAGGGCAAAGGGCGGATCAAAACCAACACAAGGTTTTTCTCCTCATGTAGAAGGAAGCGCTCTGCAGATCTGATGTGCATTGAAGTTACCATGCTCCCCCTGAGTTCATGCTGGAAGTTCAAACATATTTTTCAATGAAGTACATGACTCTATGACTCATACATACATAAGAGACTCAAATACCCAACCAAAAAGGGTTTACAAATTTGAACAAGTCCTTACATGACTGAATATTACAATTTTACATCATAGGTCTCAACATGACCTTTTTCATCAAATTACAAATATGACCTTTTATGACCAATATCAGAAAGACCTCAAGAGAGATCATATTTCAGAATCATAAGCCAACAATGCATAATACCCAGCAAGGCTATTGCTCCCCCTGAACCTGTACATCAGTTTACTCCTTCATCTCCCCCTTAGCTTGTGCATCCTGAACACTTTTCAACAGAAGATCATCAAGGCATCTTTACCCAATATCAAAGAATGAGGTAGAAATATAAGAGATAAAACTTCACCAGAGATATCAAACAGTGCTGTAGATGTGATGTAAAATGCTGACCCCAACCAAAAATTGTCAGGAACTGACCATACGCGGATTTCTGTGGATAAACTCGCGTATATACGCGACTGTCTTTCAGGAAACCCGCGTATCCAATTTGATCTTATAAATTCAAGCAGTTCTGAATTTCGTCACAGCAGAGACTACTCCCAGCTTCTGTCTAAGATATTCGAACACTTCCCTCGGCAGAGGTTTGGTAAATATATTAGCAACTTGTTCTTTGAAGGGAACATACTCCAAATTCACCTTTTGTTCAAGCACTTGTTCATGTAAGAAGTGATACTTGATGGGAATGTGCTTGGTCTTTGAATTCATAATAGGATTCTTTGAGATACTGATGGAACTTGTATTATCACACATAATGGAGATAGGAGGTGTACATTTCATTTGAAAATCTTGCAAGGTTTGCATCATCCAAAGGAGTTGAGTGCAACAATATTCTGCTTCTGTTGTAGATAAGGCAATAAAATTTTGCTTCTTGCTGAACCAAGATACCAACCGGGGCCCCATATAGAATGCAGCACCACTAATGCTTTTCTGATCATCAACATTTCCAGCCCAATCTGCATCTGTGTAAGCATGAAGAGTAATATAAACATTCTTTGGATACCATAGTCGAAAGTCTTGAGTTCCTTGTAGATATTTGAATATTCTTTTGACAGCCTGAAGGTGAGACTCTTTTGGATTAGCTTGTAATCGTCCAACAATCCCAACAGCATGCATAATGTCTGGTCTAGTCCGAGTGAGATAAATTAGGCTTCCTATCATTGATCTATATTCTGGTTGATTCACCACAGGAGAATCATCATGAGAACTGAGGTTACATCCGGTTATCATTGGTGTACTTACAGGTTTGCATTCTTCCATGCCATACTTCTTCAAAATTTTCTTAATATATTTTGCTTGTGATAAGAATATTCCATCTGCAGTTTGATGCACTTGCAACCCAAGAAAGAATGTTAGTTCTCCAAGTAAGGACATTTCAAATTCTTGCTGCATGACAGAAGCAAATTTCTTACTCATAGATTCTTCATTACTCCCAAAAATGATTTCATCAACATATACAACCACAATCAATAGTTTATCATTTTCAACCTTTGTGTATAAGGTTCTATCAGCAGACCCCTTTGAAAATCCTTGTTGATGAAGATATTTGTCAAGACGATAATACCATGCCCTTGGAGCTTGTTTGAGACCATATAGAGTCTTTTTAAGTCTACAAACAAGATTTTCATCATTTCCCAAAATTAATCCTTCCTGTTGTTCTATATAAACTTCTTCTTCTAGATCACCATTGAGAAAGGCAGATTTAACATCCATTTGATAAACTTTGATTTGTTGAAAACTTGAAAAAGAAAGAAACATTATTATGGCTTCAAGTCTAGCTACAGGAGCAAAAGTTTCTTCAAAGTCTATACCTTCTTGTTGAGTATACCCCTTGCAAACCAGTCTAGCTTTGTTTCTTATAACATCCCCATTCTCATTTAACTTGTTCTTGAATATCCATTTAGTTCCAATGACATTTTTATCATGTGGTCTTGGCACCAATTCCCAAGTGTAATTCTTTTCAATTTGATCAAGCTCTTCATTCATAGCTTGAATCCAACATTCATCTTTGCAAGATTGATTGACACTGTGTGGTTCAATTGTGGATAGAAATGCCAGATAGCTAGAAGATCCCACAAGAGTCCTCCTTGTTTGTACACCTGATTCCTTGTCTCCCAAAATTTGAGATTCAGGATGATTCTTTTGAACATATCTGGATGGAGCCTTTTTAGATAAATCATCTTCAAGTTCTTCATTGGATCCACTGTCTATATCATTTCCATTTGATGTAGAAGGACAAAAATCACCATCATCTTCTTCTATTGCTTGTTTTTCTTCTTTAGGAGCTGCAGGAGACTCATCAATAACAACATCAATACATTCAACAATCTTTCGAAGCCTTTTATTGTAACATTTGTATGCTCTACTTGTAGATGAGTAACCAAGAAGTATCCCTTCATCTAATCTAGGTTCAAACTTGCCAAGATTTTCATCATTATTTTTGATAAAGCATTTACTTCCAAAAATTCTAAAATGCTTCACAGAGGGAGAATTACCATACCAGAGTTCATATGGAGTTTTGTCACTATTTACCCGAACATGTGCCTTGTTGAGAATGTTTGCTGCTATATGTGCTGCTTCTCCCCAGAACATGTCAGGAGATCCAGAATCATCAAGCATAGCTCTAACCATTTGTTGAATTTTTCAATTCATTCTTTCTGCTACGCCATTTTGTTGTGGAGTGCCTACTACAGAGAACTGTCTTTTTATGCCATGTTGTTCACAAAATTCAAAGAATTCATTTGATGTATATTCTCCTCCTCGATCAGATCTAAGACACTTTATTTTTAGATCTAATTCATTTTCTACCAATGCTTTGAAGATCTGAAATTTTTCAAATGCTTCATCTTTGTGTTTAATCAACCCGATCCAACACATTCTAGAGTAATCATCAATAAATAAGATATAGTATTCTTCCCCACGTGGTGACTTTTTCCTCATAGGTCCACATATGTCAGTATGAATGAGTTCAAGAGGCTTACTTGATGATCCTTCTTTGGCATTAAATTGTAGTCTGGTCTGCTTACCAAATTGGCAAGATTTGCATATGATACTCTCTGGTAGAGTAATATTGGGAATACCACGAACAGCTTGAAGTCTGCTTGCTTTGTTGATTTGAGAGAAGCTCAGATGCCCTAGCCTTCTATGTCATAGCCAATTTTCTGAAGACTTGCTCAAGTAACATTGATCTTTGCAGTTCTTCTATACATACAGGTTGCTTGGAGTTCTTTTCCCTTTTATAACAGTTTTACCTGTATCAAGATCACGAACCACACATTCTTTTGAACTAAAGACAACTTCTGTTCCTTGATCACACATTTGACTTACACTTAACAGGTTATGCCTTAATCCATCCACATACATGACATCATTAGCCTTCACCTTTTCTTTTAGAAACAAGGACCCTTTTCCTTTAATTACAGCAGGAGTATCATTTCCAAATGCAACTTTCTTTTCCTTTTCTAGAGCATTATATGCAAGAAGTTTGCTTTTGTCACCTGTCATGTGTCTTGAGCACCCACTATCAATGTACCATTGATTTTCTTCACCTTCTGCAAATAATGCTATTCCACAATTTTCAACCTGTAATTCCTTCTTTTTCCATACTTTGAAACTTGAAGGAGAATGTTGTTTTGGTTGGACTTTGCTCCTGCATTCAGATTCTTCATGGCCAAAGTTATTGCAATAAGCACATTCAACTTCATTTTGAAGAGGAGAAAATTTGTTATAGGTGTTCTTCTTAGGTTTAATATCCATCCTTTTCTTTCTTGCTTCTCTTGTCATGATGGTTTTATGTGCAACACATTGAACAGCTTTATGACCAAAATTGTGACATGAGAAACATTGTCCATTGAAGTAGAAATTTTTGCAATCATGAAATCTTCTGTTTGAATTTACCTGTTGATTGTTGCTTCTTTGAGACATATCCCTTGTATTGTGATGATCATGCTTTACCTGTAAAGATTCTTTATTCCCTTGCTGAGTGGCTGAATGAAGTAAACCAGTTGTAGCTGCTTTTAGATAATTTGGTGCAGAAGCCTGAGAAGATTCTCCGGTATATCCAAGACCTGTCTTAATAAGAGGAAAAAGTTGAACCTTGATAATCTCATCTAAGGTTTCAGATCCTTTAGAAAATCTAAGATTCAGATTCTTTACTTTCTCAAGTTCTTTTCTTAGACTTACTACTTCACATTCTAATTTTTCATTATGTTTCTTTGCTTCTTCATTCTGCCTTTTCAGAGTTTCTATGATTATTTTACTTTCTTCCAAGCATATTTTGAGTTGATTGTTTTGATCAAGAAAATCATTTTCATCTAGATCATCCACAAAAGCATCCTTATCGTCTCTAGAATTATTTTCAAATGCCATGAGAAGTCTAAGATCTTGTTCACATTCTTCCTCACTATCAGATAACCCATCACTGTCTTCATTTGTATAGTAGCTTTTCTTAGTGCTAGATCGATTCTTATTCCTTCTTGCTACTTCTTTCTCTTTAGCAGATGTTTCTTTATAAGGACATTTTGCAGCATAATGACCAACTCTTCCACAATTGAAACATTTGAAAGGAAGCTTACCTTTGAATCTTCCGGTTCCTATTTGGAGTCTTCTCACAAAGTTTGCCTCATCTTCTTCTGAGATATATCCTGATCCTTCCGATTTTTGAACTTCTTTCCCTTTTGTAGAAGCTTTAAAAACAGCTTCTTTGACTTCAGATGGTCCTCCTCTCCTCATTTCATAAGCAGTCAATATGCCATGAAGTTGCACCACGGAAAGATTTTGAATATCCTGTTTTCCTTCAAGGGCAGAAACTTTTGATTCAAATTTTGCCGTTAGCAATCGTAAAATTTTCTCAACCAAAGTAGTGTCGGATATTGTTTCACCCAGATTTCTCATACGATTTACAACATCATCAATACGTAAAAAGAAACTGGCAATACTCTCATCACCATGAATCTTTATATTTTCATATTCAATTCTGAGAGTTTGGAGTTTTGCACTTTTTACCTTTACGTCGCCTTCATAACTTAGAATGATTTTGTCCCATATTTCCTTTGCTGTATTCAGCTGCATGACTTTGACAAATTCTGATTCAGTTAGACTTCATGTTATAGCATTGACCGCTTATGCGTTTGATTCATAATTCTTCCTTTCAGTTGGATCTGTTGGTGTAGCAGCTGGATATTGATATCCTTGTTCAACAATGGCCCATACATCAGCTCCCATAGACTGAAGATAGGATCTCATCCTTACCTTCCAGAAGATTAAATTGCTTCCGTTGAAGAGCGGGGGCTTGATAGATGTTGTTCCCTCATGATTGCTCATCTTGCTTGATCTTCCTTCTAGCGGTTAAGCTTTTTCAGAAGGACCTGCTCCGATACCAATTGTTGGAAAAATACTGAGAGGGGGGGGTGAATCAGTATTTAGTGCAGACAATCAAACTTTTTCTTTTCCTTACTAAAAAACCCATACGCTACTTTACTAAAGGAAACTATCGTATATACACTGATATCCTTTACAGAACTCGCGTATGTTCAGAGATCTAATTATGTGTTTGAATCTTAACTCAGATCATTGCATTATTCATTCATCAGATATTTAAAAAATGGTAAACAAGTGTAGATAGAACAGAATAATCATCACACATATGCAACACACATGAACACCAAGATTTTTAGGTGGAAACCCAATTCGGGAGAAAACCACCGTTGTTGTTGTTTCAACCTTCAAAATTTATTATTAAGAAAACTTCTTACAATCATGTACTAGCGCAGACTCAAACCAGCACATAGGCATCCACCTGCAGAAGGCTACAATCTTCTCTCGTTTACCAGCCTCTCCTGGAAGGGAGCTACAACCCCCTGCACTAGTTTACCAGCCTCTCCTGGAAGGGAGCTACAACCCCCTGATATGAGTACCAGCTTCTACTGTCAGAAAGCTTCCACTTTCATACTGAAGGCTTCAACCCTCAGATCCACTGCAGACCACGTTTCATCAATTTTCAAAATAGATCAAACAGCTCCAACACAACCCTTTACTTGTCAATAAACAACCTTTGCTCAAAGCATCAAACAGAACAGTGAAACCACTGTAACCAGAATATCAGATATAACCCAGACTTCAGAATAGATATGCCGAAACACATTCAACCTTCAGCTACCATTAGATCAGAAATCATATGCGCTTTTATTCAATCAGACCCACGTATATACGCGCTTTCCAGAAGACGAACCCGCGTATACTTCAGTACATTTTCCAAAGAAAACCCCAACTACGCATACGCGCTTTTCTTTCCACAGACCCGCGTATACACGCGCTTTTCATGAAACGAACCTGCGTATAGATCTATAAATATAAATTTTGCAGTATAGACCAGATCTATATACTTACCCAGATTTCTTCAATCTCTTCAACAGGATTGCGCCAGGTCTTCTTCACTTCCTTTCAGATCATCCTTGACATTAACCATTTCTAGATCTAGAGATCTTGAGCCTTCATCATGTTCATAGGAGCATCATAGATTAAGATCTATCAATGAGGAACAGGGTTCACCCATACAGATATACTTCAGAGTGAAGTATTCATTAAAGCCCAGACTCATGCACACCAAATGCACAATGATTTTCTTCTCCTTATATAGGTTTACCCTTTTTCAATACCATGAGCCAAAACCACATCTCATCCGATGGTATTCCTGGACGGGATCAAATAGACAACCCAGCGCTCAATACAATGGGTCAATACCATGGTAGTAACCCTTGGTTTTACAAATTTAGAGCGCAATTGAGCATACGCGACTTGGCACGTACTTTTCCGCGTGCATACGCTACTTCTCCTAGACAAACCCACGTATGCATTAAGACACACACTTTTCATCATTATTCTTGCACATGCTGATATTTATTTTTCTGGTACTTCTGCCCTTCTTATAAAACATCAGATTTACATCATTAATGCATCAAGAACAACTTCATTAAGTAGGTTTCCATCATCTTCATCAAGTGGGTTGCCGGTTGCCATCAAGGACAACACTCTGCCAACACTCTGCATATTTCCAACAAAGAAGTAATGTATGTGTCTCATGGGCTTCTACAGTGCACAAATCCTCTCTGTGTTCTCTACCTCCTATCTCCCATGGCTATTTTTTCTCAACTACGGAACAAAATTCTCTCGAAAGAATGGAAATCCTCTTCCTCCTAGTGGTCTGGTTATAACACAGTCTGATAGCCTACTAGTGGTTAATTTTGACTACATCAACTCTTAACTAGAGTTACAAAATAAAATCTTCTAGAGTATTTTACGTAAAAAACACGTGGATATCCCCTTTTCCATGAATAATGGGCATTGACGCAGCATCCTCCCGAACTATAGGTGTGAAAATAGAAAATTCAACTTATGAGTGGCATAACTTTTGAATACAGACTCTGATTGACGCACTTATTGTGTCATTGGAAAGATATATGAGTGTAGAATAGCATGAAAAGGTGGCACATTATAGCATTAAATGTTTACCCCCATAAAATGTCATTTTATGCCTCAAAATTCTCCTGAAAGGTTTCAGACCTTGTTTCGCCAAACTAGGTCCCACCGGTAAAAATGGTAATGTGCGTTGATTCCTCCACTTTTTCCACTCCAAATGCATCAAGATGGATGAAAAACAATATAATTATCCAATTTATATTAGAATTAATACACATCAAAAAATTTATTCATATCTTGTGTGTTTCATGTTTCTCTTCACATCATCATCTAACCCTACAACTACACACCCAATCCTTGAAATGATGAAAGTAGTTTGTCACCATCACATCGATTTTTTATCTATAAATAGTAAATCTAGGGCCCATATGTCTTGCAACATGGATCTTTTATGTGGAATTAGAATGTAAAATCTTTGCAATTTTAATTAGGCTAAGTTCAAGCTTTTGTCCTTTATTCATTAACCAACATGAATGGATAACCCTGATCTATGTGGTGTTTGACCTTGGTTTGACATCTTTGTAGTGCAAATGCCAATGTGAACCAAGGTAAAACAAATGTTGTTCTACAACTTTGTTACCCTTGGACATGCTTAAAATCCTCTTTGTCCTCCATTTTCCTTGTACAAAATTATATGTTGTTGAAATGGCTATAGGGCCTTTGTTCTAATCAGTGTAGCCTACACACACATTTCAATAGATAGAAGAATATTTTAGTTTGGTACATGCAATAGTGACTTCCTCTACTCCATTGTCGATCTCTTTTTGGAAATCATTTATATTGGTATACTCTGCTCTCTATAGTAACATGCACTTAAGAGACATAAGATGTGCGTCTTCAATATATTGAGAAAATACAAGGTTTATCTACTCAAAATTCTCCTTGCTTTACTAGTGGTTTTATTGATCACACCTATATGCACTGAGAATCAAAAATTTTTCTTTAATAACTCTAAGAATAATTTTGTTGTCTCCATGAGGCGAGTCCAATGGGACACTTTTGCATCACTATTGGTTTTGGAATTGCATCAAGATGTTTAAGTTAAGGTGATTCATCAGTGCATAGAGTTGCACCAATTGTGACCTTCATAGTTATGGGAATCAACTAAAAGTATCGATTTCATGGAATTAAATATTTTATCTTTTTTGACATTGTCATCCTACTCTCCTTCGGATAAAATTTCAAATAGATAGTGAACAACATATTTATAATTTGGAGGCAAACTATGGTGCTTTTAGAAATGTTTTCCAGCATATTTCTTTGTGTAAGTCACCACTTGATGTATCTTATACTTGGGTTGTATACTGCAAATTCCAGTGCACATCTTCCATTAAAGGAAAATATGATGGATCATTTAAAGAAATTTACAATTAATTTCCTATTATTGTTGTTAGGGATTCATCAACACTGGTACTTAAAATAATAGGATCAACAATCTACCGTCTACTTTCCTCATTTGGTAATGAAGCTCAACAACTCTTGTAGTAGGTTTGTTTCTTGGTTCTGCATAGAAAGTGGTCTTTCAACAATGATTTATATTATAATGAGACATATTTATAAATATTTCCTTTATATTCAAATTTCCTCCTTGAAAGACTTTTGAACTCCATGATCTATGAATTTAAAAATTAGATACCTCCTCAAATATTCTATCTCATTTGGCACAATATTATGTCTTTCAGTGTTTGTCTCAAATTCATATGTATCTTTTGCAATCATATGAAATTTATGTCCCTTCAAATTGAAACCAAATTTTAGTCTAGTAGTACATTAGTGATTTTTAAACTGTTATGGAAGAGACTAGCTACCACCATTGTATGCAAGAAAAGAATTCATCCAGAGAGATTGCTTCACAATGTCACATTAGATACATCTTCAAAAATTAGAAAAATATTTTTTACAGTTGAACCATCTTCATAATAATCAATGCAGCATCGAAGAAGACTAACAAAGTGGTGATGTCATAGCTTTGAAAGAATCTCCAAGTAATGTTTCAAATTTTGAATGGAATATCTCCATTCAAACTCCAAGTACCTTATCATAGCATCCACACGTTGATCTATCCACACTCAAGGCCTCTATGAGTATAGGAATATTTTTGTGTGTCTCCATCCACAAGAAAAAAAATAGATAAAATTTATTTGTCCTCATTTCTCCTATGTCCTCATTACTTTGTCCTCATTTCTTTGTCCTCCTATGTCCTAGTTTTGACTTCAATGCCAACACTAATAATATCTAGAGCATGATACCACCATGGAAAATTAAGCTCCTTCAGAGATTTAATTTGACTCAAATCAATATATAATTCCTAATAACTTAGAATAGAAAACACAATCACCATCAAATCCCTCAAGGAAAACTCTTAAAGTTGGCAAACCATCCCTCAACTAGTTTGCACCTTCACAATACAAGAGAAGGTAATTCCCATTTGCACTTTAGTCCCTTGGGAATATATGTTTTCCTTATCTTCTCCACAATCCCTCAATAATATCCATCTCCTCTTGTGCTCCAATCTAAGAGAAAGAATCTAATGGTTTTATTTTTCCTTGTGAACCCTGGAGTGATGGAACATTGGATCAACTATGGCTAATTCTTGTCACAAACACAAGGTTGCAAATTAACACTTTAATACATATATTATGGGAATTCCGTATAATGGTTCTTCCTTAAAAACCAATATATTTTCCTCTCTTTAAACTATAAACTATTATGGGTATTCCACTAGCCAAGTCCTCACAACAAATCTATTAAAACAAGCCAAAATATATACTACTAAGGGTTAATTCCTTTTATATTCCGGATTTGTTATTACTATTTTGTTATGCATTCATGCAATAGATAATATTTATAAAATAGAGAACAGATAAATAAAATCACTCATAAACCACAATGAACACCAAAATATGCTCTAAGAAACCCTTACAAGAAAAAACTTAGCTAGAAGGTAAGGTTGTTATGCTCTCTTTTGTATAGAATGGAAATGCTGCAAGTACAAAAGAGAAGGAACTATTTATGGAGTTTCCTAAGACCAATGTCCCGTGGGTTTCTAAAAATCACAAACCCCCTCTATCATGTTCTCTCTCTATACACACTCAACGACTTTTCTCTATTATGGAACAAAATGCAAGCAAATAGAATGGAACCTTTTTTTTCTCTTAATGGTCTAGTTATAATACATCATGATATCAAAATACGTGTTAAATTTGACCCATTAAACCCTCAACATGAGTTAAAAATCAACCCTTCTAGAGTCTCCTTCATATTATCCATGTGAATGTTCCATTTTCCGTGAGTAATGGGTCGACATGACATCCTCTCAAATTATTGTGGTTAACCATGACAAGTCAACTATTGGGATGCATAGATTTTGCATCTGAACTTTGATTTTCATGATTCTTCCATTGTTGGAAATATTTTCCAGTGCATAATAGCATTATACTTTCCAACTTTTAAGCAGGAAATTTTTACCCCCAAAAAACATCAGTTAATTCCTTAAACTGGACTCAAAAGGTTTCAGACACCAACTCTCCAAATTGAGTCTCACCGATAAAATTGTTTATGTAATCGTATTTCTTCAATTTTTCCATTATAAAAGTATCAATATTGATGTAAAATAAGATAATGATCCAATATGGATCACACTTCCCCATTTTGGGATGATTTTGATCCCCAATATTTTACTGAATGAGGTGAGGAGATTTTTCCTCTACCTTATTCCTAGATTACCATTTATCCTTTCCTAGAAATTTCCATTTCAACCTAATATGATAAATGTCATGCTACCCCTATCTTGTAGTTTTATAACTCTTCTAAAAACCTATATCCAACTATTCTTAAGAATATGGTGTTAAATCCTCTATGAAAGGGAGAACCTAATCTTATTCTTGGTCCAACATGGAAGGCTCATAGAGTTTCATATTTTCCACATTCACCGGCAAGTAATGTGCATGTCTAGGAATTATCTCCCACATTTTCCAGTATCTTGAAATGGCCATATCACATCACCTTTATTTTCTTTCCAGAACCATGAAGCATCTCCATGTTCAACTGTAATAATACTTTATCTCCCACTCTAAATGAATTCTCTATTCTGACTTGATCATGCATGTACTTGTACTTTTCCTGTGAATTCTTTAGTTTCTCATGTACTTGCAAATGGATTTACCTAATTTTCTCAACAATTGTTTCTCTCCTTAAGGAATCCTCTATGAAATACTCCCCCAGTCCTCCTTGTTGTCCATATATTACATCCAATTGTGAAGGTGACAAATATACAAAACAAGTCTCAAATGGTGATTTAAAGGTTGAAGTGTGGACTATTTTAATGTAGAAGTGTTATTTATAAACAAACTTTGCATTCCAGATATTTGGATACTTATAATTATAATCCCTCAAAAGTTGTACCAAATTGTTTTTGAATACCTATGTTTTTCTATCTATTTTGATGGAATGTTTTAGACCTCTTCAATTTTGTGTCCATCTTCTCTCACAATGTAGTCCAAAATGCACTAAGAAACATAGTGTCCTTATCTGAAATAATTCTCCTTGGTATCCAAAAATGCACGAAGACATATTCAAAGAATAAGTTTGTTTCTTTTTATCCCATGATAGTATTTTTACAGGGCATGAGAATTCACATCTTGCTAAACCTATCAACTACTAAAAACAAGTAGTCGTGTCCCTTCTTGGTTGTTGGTAAACCTCCTGCAAATTCCACGGAAATGATTTCCCAAGGATCAATGGGTACTTGGTAAGGAATGGTATAGACCTTGTTTCTATTACTAGAATTTTTGGCACAATAAAGTATACATCCTCTAATGAACCTAGCTACAACTTCTTGCATCATGGGCTAGTACATATACCTCCACAAATTGGCAATTGTCTTCCCAACACCAAGATTCCCTGTAACCTTGGAGCTCTGAGATTCTAATTAGCTACATTCTCTTGCCTTTAAGAACATAGCTTGTTCAACTTGCATAGTAACTTATTCTAGAGATTATAGTCAATTATGTTGTCACCATCATCCTACACCTCCCTAAAATCCTTATCCTTTGCATGTTCCTCTCTGCATGTATCATGGGTGAAAGGATCCATGTGCATCAAAGTTCCCAAAGGTATTATTTTGATGTTGGTGGCTTTGAAAACATGTCTGCCAACTTGTTTTTTCTTCATTTATTTTACTTGGTAACTAAATGAAATTCAATTGCAAAAACCCCATCCACTTGTAATGCATAGGCTATTGTGACTTAAATTTGGCATGCATGCACTATATTATTTGGTGATATTTGTGGATAATTGTCTCCTTTCCCATCAAATAGTGTTTCCACTTTTGGGTAGGTTGCACCAAGCCATAGAGATCCTTTTCATAGATAAGGTAGTTGAGAACCACCCCATGAAACACTTCAAGATGGTAGCATATAAGCCTTTCTCCCTACATCAATATTATTTATTAACTTGATATCCACTAAGAGGCTAGGAAGTTGTTTCTCCATAGATATCACTTCAATATCGACTATATAGTGGGTGACAGATCCAGTAAACTCCCTAGATCTAATGCAGTAGTAACATTTCATCTCATAAAAGAGGTTGATAAGAATGTACATGTGTATCCACTCAAGTTGGTTTAGTTTTCAGACCCTATGGAGTTGTTGTAACCTTGCTTCAGTCTAAAAATCCCACTCCACACTCCCCATTTTGATCTCCTTCACATATACACCACTAAACAAGATGATGTTTTCCTCTGCAAAAGGAAATTTAGTATACATTAGAATATATAATGATAACCAAATCACATTTGGATATTAAAAAACATGAAATATGGAAATAAAATCACAATTTCCATTCATCAATGAGAATAGTACAAATAAACATTATACCTTGATTCACAGTAGACTCTCAACCGATCCTTCGCACTCCTCTTCCTTGGGCTATAGGAAGATTGGGTTCATCTCACATGCAAGAGAAAAAAGTTCTTATGGAAATTCACCAGCAATACTAAGATATTTTTTCTATATGAATACCCTCTCCCCTTGAAAGTGTCTCACAATATACATTTTCCCTAGAATTGGGAAGATGTATCGAGACACCTAGGGCTATAAGAAGTTAGGAAAATTCTAAAATAATTGGCCCCCAACAAAATCAGGATAAGGTGGGTTGAGTTGATCTCCTTCATAATGGCCTACTCTAGAAGTTTTACCTCCATCACTCCCATTCTAAAGACAAGTTGTATACTCAAGTTCCATTATGATGTACTACAATGGAGAAATGTGTGATATGATGGAAATCCTATCAGAGGGATACGCTAGTCAAGAATCATAAACAAGGAGTAAGAAGGATGCATTTGGACCAACTTTTGAAGGTTGAGATTTGGTCCCTCTACCTGACATAAGGTGGCAGAAAGGGCTATAAAAAATTCCCCCTAATGCATGAGTTTAAAAGATAAACTATTGGCCAAAATTCATTATGAAAACATGTATCAAAATGTGAGGAAGGAGTCGACACCAAGGAATCAATTTGAAGCCACACTGATAACCAAAAATCAATCATAAAATTATCATCCCTAAGACGAGTATACCCATGTTTGGCATAAAAAGAAATTTAATGTGGCTACCAACCATACACTACAAATCCATGACATGAAATTATAGAACATGGTCACGAGACATCCAAAGTGGATCCATACAAGAGACCAAAAGTACGCAGCCACTATAAAATATAATATGGAAAACATACATCATAAGGGTTATGGATGCATAAAGGAGAGGTGTCCTAGAGTATCCCTCAAAGTACATAATATAATACATAACTCCAACATAGCTTGGAAAGGGTTCCATGTAAGAGTGAAATGTCTCTAATCCAAGGTCTTCTACTCAATGCCAATGGTAGGAATGTGAAAAATGAAAATAAATGAGTTAACGTTGCGCATAGTAGAAATATTCTAATTACCGTTCATTGAAGTATATCATTAAAAAAAATTAGCAGACACAACATTAATGAAAATGGACCTCAAAGTACCTAGCACAACCTACAATGTGTGTATATATGTGTTGGCATGAAAACTCATGGATTCAACCAATAATGTGTTAATGAGGTAAACCCATTGGCAATCCCGAGGAAGCCTACCACTAAGGTATGTAAGCTCAAGGATACAACTAATGTGTGTATATATCAAACACCTAGATAATAAACTGAAGTCGATGGAAGAAGATCCATCGAAGGAGTGTCTTAATGCATCTCCCATCAATCAACACAAAATAGACTTATGTAAACGAATAAAGTAATGAAGTACAATGAACATAGGGATGGTTGAAACAAACCATCAAGAAGAACTGCAAAAGCCTAACTGAGGTTTAGACTTCCTTTGAACATGTGATGGCACAACACAAAAGTAACTTGACAACATTAACTAATGAGCACCACATGATATCGTGCAACAACATAGGCGGTATTGAAGCACACTCCATAGTGACTAGAAGAGTAACTTGTAGGAGTAAGAAGACTCATATGTATGGTATGACTCCTAGGAAAGCTAAAACCAAACTATAAATTAATGACACAAACATGCACAATGTTCAAGGGAAACACAACTAATGTTGTCATTTTTACTTATGGAATGGACAAAAGTGATCCCCCCTGTTATAGGCCATTTTCTTGCATCTGGTCAATAGGCTTGCAAACTAGATCAATCATCATCCGAGAACAAGTTGTCATCATCCATAAGCATTACCTTTCCAAATGCCTGAGTTTCTGGGTCTAAATGCTCCAAAATAGTGCTTTTAAGCCCCAGTGCAGCCTGCCCCTTTAGAGACTTACATTCAGCAATAGGTTTCTCCCTTCTGCACCAGTGTTGATCAGTAACAAATTTTTCCTTGCTGGGGGTATGTAGATTCTAGAAATTCAGAAAAATTAAAAAGAATTTCAAATCTTCCTTTTCTAGAAGCTTCTAGGAATTGTTTTAACCATTTATCTTGGATAAGAAGCTCGAATCCTATTTGATCCTACCTTGGACATTTCATCTCTTATCCCTTGAGATAATCATCCCATCTTAAGTGGATCTCAAGACTATATTGGTAAAGGGATAATAATTCCTAAAATATTATACTCTCATATATATTTACTACCATCCAAAACATTAGGATTGGATTTTGGAGATTGATCATGCCCTCATGTTGCTTCCTTGAATCTAAGAGATTCATCATTTTCATGCATTAGGGTGACATTGAGGTGTGATTTGTGACAAGGAAGGACAACTCAACTTGGGAAGATATCTACAAGATCAGCTACTATCTTTGGTTATAAACTCTCTCCTATTTATATTAATACAAAGAGTATAATAGTTTTCCTATATGTGTTGTGTTACATTTACATTCGTATATTTCAATTCCTCATTGATTCATTGAATAGAGTAATTTAATTATGCTACGTAGATGTTGTAGATCCTTGGCTTGTTTTGCTTGTATGTGTAGGTTCTAATTATAGCATCTGGAGCTACAATCGTATCCCACAAGCAAGGAGGTAAGCAAATCTTGCAATGGATTCCAAGTAAGATTATTTCCCATTCTTCAATTTCTCTAAGGAAATAATTTATATTCTTTGTCTTTTGTTGTTCTCAACCAATCCACTAGGTCTAGGGAAATTACTTTTGTCCGCAATTATAAAATTTGCATAAAAAATTGGCGACTCCATTGGGGATTGATTTCCTCCCTTAGTGGTTTCCTTAACCTTAGAACCATTTTCACCTCTTGAACCAACCTCGATTTTTTCACTCAAAACTTGATTGACCCTAGGAAATCCTTTCTTTGAGCCTGATTTGATTTTTTATGTAGAATTTTTTCCTAATCCGCCTCAACACATCCCCTGATCTGGATACGGAGCACCTCAGTGAACTCTCTCCTTCTATGCACCTATGATGATCCATGTAATATGCAAAAAAATTCTTATTTTCCTTGCTCTCTGATATACTTTGTTCCAATTGGTTTTCCTTCTATCCCATTAGAGAAATTTTGAGGTCTAAATTGGGCCTCCTAAGAAAAATGTACAACCAAAATAAACTTTATAAGAACCAATAGGATTCAAGATGATGATGTCAACCATGGGGGATGATTCACCATTTTTGGAGTAAAAACGTCAAAAGATTAAAAATTAATAAGATAATAAAACTATTTTTTCAACTTATCTCTCTAAGGTTTTACTCAAATTTCGAGCGGGAGTACTCATTGGATGAAAAATTGAATTCCTCATCCAAGGAGTATCCATATTACATACTTTTGATGGAGCTTACTACACAAAAAATGAGAAATACATGAAAAAACATTATTACAATCATGTTTTTCAATTATTTCTCAATTTTCATGTAGTAGGGTCCATCAAAAGTATGAAACATAGGTACTCCTTGGATGAGGAATCAAATTATGCATCCAACGAGTGTTTGCGCTTGAACTTTGAGTAAACCCATAGAGAGATAAGTTGAAAATATGAGTTGAAAAAATAGTTTTTTTCTTTTTTCCCACTAAAATTTGATGATGTAATCTAATCTTATTTTTTTATTTCCACTATTATTTTATAATTTCCTTAGGAGGCCCATTTTAGACCTCAAATTTCCCCTAATGTTGATTGTTTCCTTGTCTTTGTAAATTCAAACCCTTGTGTGAAATTGCAAGTTTTTGCTTTCATTTTTTCAAAGAAGAATCCCCCTCAATCGCCAGGGGGGAGGGGGACTAAAACTGTGCATGCGTGTTAATCATATTTGAGTGACATCTCTTTTGATAATTGGGATTTTCACCAAATTTCAGTTTGAGTTCTCTGTAAATGAAATCTCGAATCAAATTTGATTTCATTGGGTTGCATAATTTTTGTGAAATTGCTTGTACTTACACTTTACTGGTTCTTTCATTGCATTAGTGAAAGAAGGTATTGTTGTTCATAAGTAGTCTTGTTATATTGTTCTTTCACTTATCTGGAATAAGCTTGTGTTTGTTTTGAATAATTCTCTTGCATATATTAAATTTGCATAGTTAGAATTCTTGTTTTCACTACAGGAAAGAAAGTTGTCCATGGATTACATTTGCATATTTTTCATGAAAATTGTGCATAGATTACATTGCATGGTTTGGCATCATATAGGGATTTGATTTTGATTGGAATATTGAAGTTGAGTGGATCAATTTTTGCATCACTAGTTCGTTGCATTGTTGATTGATTTCTTCTTCCCCTGCATAGTTAGGTGTTTCATTGTTAAAAGGAAAATGAAGAGTTATCTTTGTCATGTTATTTGCATCATAGGTGTGTTCAGGTGACATTGAGTTTTTATCCTTGGAATCGAAACATAATTCAAGATAAAATTTAAAATTTATTGAATCAATCTTAAGGAGCATTTGAAATATTAATGCAAACATTAAGAGGTCTAGGCTAGAGATGTGTTTCGACGTCTTTAAGTGTAGGAGTTGTCGTTCTTTGTCAACGTTACATTCCGGGGGTGATATCTCATTTCACGTACATAAGTGTATAGGATTTTTCTCCACCTACCTTTGATTATATTGGTGATCTGGGTAAATTTCTGCTACCCTTTTAACCAATACCTTTTGCTTCGTTTGATGTGTTAGAATCACATTTTATCAACGCATTAATGAACACATATGCATATATAATTAAGAGGAAAACATGTCAACAATCACACAACAAAATGCAATCCATTTAATAACGGATTTCGTCCAGTGTGGACTACATCTTCGGGCCTCGATGTCTTGATGGTTTTGCCCGCTTCATTTGGTGTTGTAAATGGTTATGGTTTACATGGACGTTGTTGACTCGTCATACAAGGAAAATCCCTCAACATGAGTGGCAAAGTCTCTCCACGAGACGTTCCATTACAAATAACTCTCACTCATCACAAACCTCCTATCAGCATGACAACTTCACACATGGTGACAAAGAGTATCCCGCCATCAAGGAAACAAAGGGATCTCACAACATAAATCACCATCCATGATAAATAAATACCACATCAAATACACATAAATATTCCACATCTTACATCAGCGAGAATCAACAACAGAAAATAAACATAAAGATTCTACATCATACATCAAGCAGGAATCGACATGACATAAAGAATCTTACAGCAATAATCAATGAAGTCATGGAAAAAACACTTCATATACCTCAACTCTAATGTTGGTTGAAGAATAGGTTGCTCAATTGCTAGATCTGAATGCACCATCGCAAACGTGGCATCTAATGGCAAGAAATCGACTGTCCACATGTTGAAATCTAACACCGTTATCCCATTCTGGAAAATGGCCGAAAAATCGAGACCTATGTTGCAGAAACTGACACCAGTCATCAAATTCTTATCGCCGAGAGGTGTAAAATCCATATAAAATTTGTCCAATTTGGACACTAGGAAAATTTGGACCCTTTAGAAATGAGGTTCAATCATGGTTCCACTGCCTCTGCACACTGGCTCATGGTTTTGCCTACAATTAAATAATCCATGTCTCGAATTTTGCGCTCCTCCTCTGCCTGGGCGCATCTAATGAACTGGGTTTTAATATTAAGTTTCGGGCGGATAAACCAAAGAAAGGTGGTTGTGGTGCTTTGGTAGTTTCTGAAAATGGAGGAGGAGGGGTCAGGGGGTCAAATCTCGCCCCTCCCATTTTACATTGAATGTGTTTATAATATAAAACATGTGTGGACGGGTCTGCTCCACGCGGCCCAACCCGACCCAACTCCGTGCAACCTATTTCTATTTTGAATGTATATGGTTGTAGTGGTGGGCCATTATGATGGGACTACCGCATGGAGGCCGGCCAACCCACGTGGTTGGCGTGGGTTTGATACCTGCCAATCCGATGTTTGTTACGTTGTTTTTACATGGTTCCATTGGGGCATGGGTCAGGTCCACCGGAGGTGGCTCATTCACTGCCCGATATGCAATGGTGCGGGTCCGGTGGGGTCATGTCTGTCGGCCCTTTTAAACTTAACATATTTTGTTATGTTGGTTGGGGTAAGGGTGGGGGTCACGACCCGCCCTTTTTTTTCGTTTAAAAAAAAAAAAAAAACATTTTAAAATTACCCGATTTTAGGCCAAAGGAGACAATTTATCCATTCGACAAATTTTCTTGAATTCTTGCCAGAATCTAGCCACCGGGATCTTGCAAAATTGCTTCCTCCTTAACTTGCCACATCATCCAATCAACCTTAGAACTTTTACCATTTCTAAATTTCGCATATGAACTCGGTTTGACAAATTGTTCGCACTGTTGCGATCAGGACGACGTGATATTCAAACTGAAACTAAGTTTTTCATGTTTCCATCATTTTTTTTTTTGAGCTTTCATAAGCCCTCTTTGTCTTGTGTCTGTCTCTAGAGATACCTGGATCAATCCTCCCCACTAAGGAGCTTTTGTTCCTCCAAAAACATTGACAATAATCTGCAACTGCTGTGTACAATGTTTGCACCACAAGTGTCCTAAAAAAGGTCACCCTTCCTTCTCCTTCACCTTTGTTCTTCGGAGCCATAAGCGATGAACCGACACCTGCATCCTCTGCAAACTTGAGTACAATTCTTGCAAATTACATGGTCAAATATGACCAACTATGACCCAAGAATTACCATACTTGCCATGAGTTTATAACACATACTCAGTGGTCAAGCTTACAACAAAATGGAATCAATAATACCCCAGCTATCAACAAAAGGCCAAAAATATCATTGTCACATTGCAAGTGATGGGAAATCACATCATCACTTTTACAAAATAAATGCAACACATGATTTACAAAACATGACCATGTCACACTACCACATCTAGGAAAACCATATTTTTCCTAATAAAGCAGACCACCATGAATGTGGTGGATTTGCTTGTTGAACATTTTCACTGACTAGTTTCTACACGGACGCTTTGTCCTTCAGACATTGCTCTGGATAGAGTCTCCAACACGTGGCTCTTTAATGGCCACTTTTGTCGCAATAACTGCAATGAGTCTTCTTTCTCCATACCTGTTTAACCAATTTATTTCCCTGATGTGGGGAAGGCCTTTCACACCTCATCCTTCTTTTTGTTGCCATTATTTTCCAACACTCAGTAATGACATGGCTATGTAAACCACAAAAACGACAAGTTTTCTTATGCCATGGTTTACGTTCATGATTACCAACATGCTCATAATCAAAATGAACTTGCGTATATCGAGACTTGTTATATCATTCCTAGTGGTCTCTAGTGTGATCATGGTGATGAGGGCTTGTCTTGGCTCTTCTATTGCGACATGCACTTCCATGGGATGATGGTGAAGTGTTCCCATCAATCCTCTTCCCTGGTGAGTTCAACAATGTATGTTTTCCTTTGATGTCCTTATGGCGATGAGATCTTGCCTCAGCTTTCTCTCTGCAATATGCGTTGTCATAAGATGATGGTCAAGCATTCCCATCATTCTCTCTCTTCGAAGGTTTCATAAATGTCGTGGAAGCTTCAGACACCTTTTAGAATTCTCCTTTAGTGTATCCCAAACCTGCGTATTGAGGTCTATGCACAACCTCCAATGCTTGAGTTATTCCTTAGGCATGGATGCCAAGTCCTCCTCCTTTGTACCCCATCTTGGTAAGGAGCCTCATGTCGGTTCCTGTAATGGGGATCTCCACATTTCCAACAGAAATAATAGCATGTGAAGATGATATTGAAGAATGATCACAGCTTTTTACCTTAGATGTTGATTTGGAAACATGTGAAGAATGCTTCTCTAAGCCTTCGTTGTGCTTCACTTCCTCCAAGGCCTCTATCATGCCTTGTAGTTGAAGCTCCAATCAATGCTTCTCCTCCTTCTCTTCTTGTAGGAGTGCCTTCAATGCCTCATGATCTTCTTGACGAATTTCGTCGTTGCGCTTCAATTCTTTCAGTGCCTCTGTCGTGGCTTGCAACTGAAGCTGCAATCGATGTTTATCCTCCTTCTCCTCTTGTAGAAGCGTTCTCAACTCAGCGTTATCTGTTGCTTGTTTCTCATAAGCTTCATACAACATGTCTGCTTTCTCAGACACCCTAAGCATGGTCTCGTACATGTCTTTGACATCCTCCATTTTTGCACGTTCAATGGTGCACGCTTGCGGGTCACATCAGCAAGAAGGCCGCTCTGATACCACTTGATCTGGGTAAATTTCTGCTACCCTTTTAACCAAGACCTTTTGCTTCATCTGATGTGTTAGAATTACATTTTATCAAAGCATTAATGAACACATATGTATATATAATCAAGTGGAAAACATGTAAACAATCACGCAACAAAATTCAAGTCGTTTAATAACGGAGTTTGTCCAGTGTGGACTATGTCTTCGGGCCTCGGTTTCTTGATGGTGTTGCCCGCTTCATTTGGTGATGTAAATGGTTATGGTTTACATGGACATTGTTGACTTTTCATACAAGGAAAACGCCTCAACATGAGTGGCAAAGTCTCTCCACGAGACTTTATGTTACAAGGAAATCTCACTCATCACAAACCTCCTATCAGCATGACAACTTCACACATGGTGACAAAGAGTATCCTGCCATCAAGGCAACAAAGGGATCTCACAGCATAAATCACCATCCATGATAAATATATACCACATCAAATACACATAAATATTTTTCATTTTACATCAGCAGGAATCAACAACAGCAAATAAACATAAAGATTATACATCATACATCAAGCAAAAATCGACATGACATAAAGCATCCTACAACAATAATCAATGAAGTACATGGCACCAACACTTCATATATCTCAACTCTAATGCTGGCTGAAGAATAGGTTTCTCAATTGCTAGATATGAATGCACCATCGCAAACATGACGTCGAATGGCAAGAAATCGACTGTCCACACGCTGAAATCTAACATCGTCATCCCATTCTGGAAAATGGCCGAAAAATCAAGACATATGTTGTAGAAACTGATACCGCCATCAAGTTCGTGTCACCAAGAGGTGTAAAATCCATATAAAATGTTTCTAATTTGGACACTCGTAAAATTTCGCCCCTCTAGAAATGAGGCTCAATCATGGTTCCACTACCTCTGCACATTGGCTCATGGTTCTGCCTACAATTAAAAAATCCTTGTCTCGAATTCCGTGATCCTCCTCTGCCTGGGCGCATCTGATGAACTAGGTGTCAATATTAAGTTTTGGGCAGATAAACCAAATAAAGGTGGTTGTGGTGCGTTAGTAGTTTCTGAAAATGGAGGAGGGGTCGGGGGGTCAAATCTCGCCCCTCCCATTTTACATTGAATCTATTTATAATAGAAAATGTGGGTGGGCAAGTCCGCTCCATGCGGCCCGACCCGACTCTGTGAAACCTGGTTCTATTTTCAACGTATATGGTTGTAGTGGTGGGCCATTATGATGGGACTGTCGCATGGAGGCAAGCCAACCCACGTGGTTGTCTCAGGTTCAATTCCTGCCAGTCTGGTGTTTGTTCCGTCATTTTTACATGGCTCCGTTGGGGCATGGGTGGGATCCACCAGAGGTGGCCCGCCCACTGCCCGGTATGCAATGGTGCGGGTCCGGCGGGGTCATGGTCGTCGGCCCTTTTAAAATTAACATATTTGTTATGTTAGTTGGGGTAGGGGCGGGGGTCATGACCCGCCCCTTTTTTATATTTTTTGTTTTAAAAAAAATAAAAAACACATTTTAAAATTAGCCAATTTTTGATGCAGTAATTCTGCTAGAAATCAGATCCCGCATATAAGAACACAACTGCTTCACTAAACTCTGAAAATGCTCAAAATTTCTATAATAAAATCATGAAAAACATTCAGCGCAATTTTACATTAAGGCTAAAAGAGCCATGCAAATCAACTCCCTTAACTATATCAAAATTATGTGGCCAAATATTACATTGGGTGGCCTCTTGGCTCTTGGCCCTTCAAACCACTCCTCACTCACTCCACTCTCAACTATCTCAGCTTTTCAACTATTCAAGTGTGTTCTCCTCGCAAAAACCACTCATATTTATACATCGATAATGAATTTAATTCATTCCAAAAATCTCTCCACCTAATCCTCAACTAAATCTAATTTAACTTCATTTTAGGTGTGGACTCAACTAAGTCTCGTACATAGCACTCCTACTCCCTAAATTTTCTACCTAATTCTATTTTCTCTCATATCCTTTTAATTAATAAAAGAATATTTACAAAATCCTTACTTTTATAATGTATCCCCTATTTTATTAAAAATAACAAATTAATTAATAAAAGAATTAAAATGTCACACCCCCCTTTATTACATATTTAAAAATGAAAATTGGCCTTGATGCTCTTGCATCAGACTCCCAAGGTTGAAATTAATCATGATCGCCTGATCATGTGTTCGGATCTGTGTATGCCTGGATCCCATATCTTGTGCTGACACTTCCCACTTGTCGCTGCTTCTATATGTTGTTCTTCTCCAGGTCTCCATACTTTATGCTGCATTGCCCCACTGACTATGCTTTCACAATCTTTTGTTTTCTTTCTCTTGCTGCTTCTTCTTTGTTTTACTGCTGCTGGCCTCTTCTGGGATACTTTCATCATCATCTGCCTCACCAGTTCAATTTCTCTGTCTAATAGATTTTCTCCAGCATCTACAACAAAACCTATACTCACAAAACAATTGTTAGAATAAAAAACATAAGGCTTCAGTGCCCCTTCTGCTGCTGGCAACATTCCAGTATGATGCTCTGAAATTCCCTCATCCATTAGCACATCAGTATGCTGATTCAATTCCTCTGTGAGACTATCAATTAGTCCCTCCTCCACATCATCTGTTTGAAAAAAATTTCCCTGTTCTGTGTCTTTCAATAACTTTCCCTGAAAATAGGTCCTCTGCTTTTCCAACTCTCTCCTCTGAAGATCTAACTTCTGATATAACTGAACAATCTCAACTGGAGTAGAACTCAGAAATTTTACATAACTTTCCATACCTTCACTTGCTATTGACCAATATTTATATGGTCCTTCTTCCTCCGCTTCAATATTCTACCGAATAATTCCATAAGACCCCTATGTCTTCATTCCTTCCTGAGATCTTGCTATCTCAACATCATTCTGAACAAATTTCAGATTCAACTCTTCTTCTTTAACAAACTTCAAAGTTTGTTCAAAACCCTGTGATATACCTGCCATCACACACAAATCATTAGTCTTAAAAACATAAGACCTTGTGATCTCACTGGATGATTCAGTCGACATCTCTCTTTGCTGTTGTGAATCCTTCATTTCATTTAGTTCTTCTGTAGATTTCCCTTCTGTCTCATCACTACATCCATTCTCCCTCTGGAAATCGTCCTGAATTTTCTTGGTTTCAACATCATTACATTGTAAAATTTTGTCAGCAATCCCATTAAACAAATACACTTGTTTACCTCCTTGGAATTTTCCTTCAGCATTTCCACTTTGTTCCTGTTCCATAACAGCTTCGACTTGCTGTCTTATCCCAAACAAGAAGTCATTTTTGATTTCTTCCTGTTGTAACCAATCAACACATTCCTTCTCTGAAAGGAATTCTCTACCAGACTTTACCTCAAGAATTTCATTCTCCTTTGTGACAGTTCTATCAGACTGTTCACCGCCTTTCGCATATCCTGCAAACATACATAAACTGTGAGAAAAATTGCAAGGCTTCATAGCCTCATCTGTTTCTCTCGCCATCACCTCTTCAAATGCTTCTGAACTATCCCAATATTTCATGAGATCCTCCTCACTGATCTCGCCACCCAGAATTTCGCCATGTTCCGGGCTACAAATGGAAACATCCATTTTTAACTCAGCCTCTTTGAGTTCTTCACAACTCAGCATCTGCTCAAGCTTGCTCAGCTCTTCCAGCAACTGTATTTTTACCTGCTTTTCCCTCTTTGCGTGTAGCTTCTGCCACTTCACCTTCTTTCTCATGGTCCAACCATGTGTCTGGTTCCTCACATTTTCCTGCAACAACTCTTTTAACAATTCAAGGTGAATTTTTATCTCAGCCTTCTCCTGCTCGTACTCTTCATCAGATCTCTGAAAATGACTATCAACAATCATCTTCCCCTCCTTTGTGAACTGCATTTGTTCACGTGTAGACTTCATTTAATCCACTTTCCCACAATCCTTCAGATGTTTCATTCATCAAATGCAACTTCTCCTGCTGCACTTGGCTTCTCTTTGTCTTGGGACCAATCCCTGGCAACCTCTTGCTACAATTTGCTGCAAATAACACCTTAGCATGCATGTGCTACTTGATAGTAACCCAAAGGGCTACAAACCCACATTCACACTCTCATATGCATATAAAAATTCATTTCAAATTAATGCCCCAATAAAATTTGAAATCTGGAAAACCCACCAAACCCACAAACACTCACTCTCTTCAATTTTCCAAATAAGAATGTACCTCAATTTCCACAATCTGGGCAATGTCAATTTAACATGCGGAAGCTATATTACTTAAGCAATGATTATAGAATCATTGGAATACCCATTTCAATTGAAATCGAACCAACATTAGAACGTTTCCACAAATCAAAGGTTCAGATTTCATCCTCAACTCAAAAGAGCTTAATCCAACATTTGGAGATTATAAAACCTCAAATTAGACGTGCCACGGCTTTCTCACATCGACCATAATATTTAACATATATTATTTCTACAAACCAATGTTATGAAACATTACCATAGGTTTTGGCCAACGCATTAAGCTTACCATTATTGAGTTACTGCCACACATCCACGATATCGAATAGATATTCGATGTATAATTGACTCCAAAATTCTTCGAACTTTTGAGAAACCCAAATGCACAACCTATATCTTTGTTCAAGACTATTTCAAGACTCAACTTACAGCGCTACAGCTATTCAACGCATCTTATGCCATTGCTTCTGCCATCAGTCTAAGTATTCGAACAGATTCAATTCACTTAGTACGCAATCAAAATGCAATATGATTTCCTTTGAATGCATGAACAGGTTTAATAAAAACTAAATAAAATAACCCACACATCTTCTACTCACCATTCGATCACCTGCAATGCGATTCGACCAGGCTATGGGATACCCTTCTGCAATTCATACGGATGAAAATTCTTCAATACAATTTCCACAGCGTTTTCTCTGCATCAATGTTGTGATTGATCTCACTTGGTACTGATTTAAATCAGCAGCGTTCAATTAAAGTCCAGCTTCCCATTGTATCGTAGCCGGAATAGGATTGGATTCCGACCAATATCATTTCAGCAAACTGAGGTTTCTCTTCAACACAAATTGCGTTCACTTCCAGCATTTAACGATGTCCTTTCCAAATTGTATAGAGATGTAACAACCTCTGCGTCCTTTACGTGGATCCGATCCAGTCTTACGCCTTCATTTTAGTTCCAACACATTCTGCACCTGATCTCCGTGTATGGTCCGCTTGGGCCATCGATCCCAGCACTCCACACATCAACTTTCGCTTCCATCCAACGATATACATTATTTTTCCATCGAACTGATTAAACTCTCACAGTTCCTGCATCATTTTCCAACACTACCATTGAACACATTCGATTTCAATTAATTTCAGATTCGCTCAATTCTGGCTTCATCAATCAATCCAAGGGTCGAATACACTGTCTTGCTGCTTTAAACTTGCCAAACAGCACCGTTTTGCGTTTCTATACAAACATATTTTCAATTCTGCCATTATTATTAAATCTTTGTCCGCGATTTCGCTTTAGCCCTCTTGTTTATGGAAATTCGAATGCATTCATTCGACCTTACAATAAAAATCAACATATAATATGCCCACCAATTCATACATTGAACCTACACGCACGTTCCTTTGTGTATTCGAGTTATATTAACATTCCATTTTTTAAAAACTCCACTTTGGATAAGACCTAAGGCATCTGCAAACATTAATGTTCGATCCTCACAACTTAATAACATACCTCTCCACGCAATTGTCGTGATGATTTTCCACGTAGCTTGGTAATTCACCAGGAAATTTCGCGCAATCTTCTAACAGCTTATAACCTCGGTACTGCATACTGCAACTCCGCGTGGTAACAGCTTAACGCTGGCTTGTTAGCACCGATGAAAGGTAACTTTAACACAGAACAGCTCCCACGCTGTAACTTGATCTCGTTCGAACGCAGCCCTGCTACTTATCAAAACAACAGCATTACCATTCAATTTCTGAGGCAAACACTGCACGGCTTATGCACATAGCAAACACTTCAGGCTCGTTTTCTTGAGACGGTATGTCTCCATGGGAGTCACCACTCATTCATTATTCCACGGAATCATCAACACATAAAAATGGAACAACGCTGCCACACTGCTAGCATAATTGCTCAGCTCCTTTCTGCGTATGAATTGGTCGATTTCTACACACCTGTAGCTTGCAACTCGGCGTTCAATCTCAAACAAAGGCTCTGCGTTCAATTTTAAACAGTTACTCTACGTTCAATCCCAAAAAAATGCGCTGTGTTCCATTTAAACAATTCCTTTGTGTGCAATTTTAAACAACGGATCATACGCTCGTCAACATGTTATCACCGTGGAATTTGGACTGTATAATGTGAGCATGGTAGTGCTACGACCAATTTCCGATCCGTAACAATGCAACGTTGACACTCGATTGTCACTCCGGTGAGTTCTGCTAGCTGCAACTCAGTATGAAGTCAGTGCTTTCTTAAATGGGCGATGATTTATGTAGGATACATTCTCTCTTATGCGATGGCAGCATGACCAGTCTCTACCGTGAGCTCATTCCTGCAATCAAAACCCATACACAGTATATATAATTGCAAATTCAAACAGGTAGCTTTCCCGCTCTGATACCAAAATGATGCAGGAATTCTGCTAGAAAGCAGATCCCGCATATAAGAACACAACTGCTTCACTAAACTCTGAAAATGCTCAAATTTTCTATAATAAAATCATGAAAAACATTCAGCGCAATTTTACATGAAGGCGAAAAGAGCCATGCAAATCAACTCCCTTAACTATATCAAAATTCTGTGGCCAAATATTACATTGGGTGGCCTCTTGGCTCTTGGCCCTTCAAACCACTCCTCACTCACTCCACTCTCAACTATCTCAGCTTTTCAACTATTCAAGTGTGTTCTCCTCACAAAAACCACTCATATTTATACATAGATAATGAATTTAATTCATTCCAAAAATCTCTCCACCTAATCCTCAACCAAATATAATTTAACTTCATTTTAGGTGTGGACTCAACTAAGTCCCTTACATAGCACTCCTACTCCCTAAATTTTCTACCTAATTCTATTTTCTCTCATATCCTTTTAATTAATAAAAGAATATTTACAAAATCCTCACTTTTATAATTTATCCCCTATTTTAATTAAAAATAACAAATTAATTAATAAAACAATTAAAATGTCACACCCCCCTTTATTACATATTTAAAAATGAAAATTGGCCTTGATTCTCCTGCATCAATTTTAGACCGAAGGAGACAATTTATTCGTTTGACAAATTTTCCCGGATTCTAGTCCGAGCTAGCCAGAATCCGGCCATCGGGATCCTGCAAAATTGCGTCCTCCTTAACTTGCCACGTCATCCAGTCAACCTTATAACTTTTACCAGCTCTAACTTTCCATACGAACTCGGTTTGACAAAACGTTCACACTATTGCGATCAGGATGATGAGATATTCAACCTGAAACTAATTTTTCCACGTTTCCATCGTTTTGATGTTTGAGCTTTCATAAGCCCTCTTTGTCCTGTGTGTCTCTGGAGCCATCAGGATCAATTGGATGGCGCTCCACACATGAAAAGTATATGGGAATTCTCTCATCGTACGGTTACACATTATACAACACTATTATGGATTGCGCTTCCACGTACCTTCGAGTATATTTTGGAAGTCCATTCTAGGTTTCTATCCTCACCTTAGGTAACCGAGTCGGTTGCCTTGTACATTGTGATACGTTGAACACATCATTCACAGATATTTCATTCTCGTACGTAAATCATTGTTTCTCCAAGGTGGTATATTGTAGTTCAGAGTTTCTTGGAAAACCTTTTTGCCTAGTTACCTTGTTTTTTTTGTCTTTTTAATTTCTAAAATCAATTAATTGACCGCGGAAAAACATCCTCACCGTGGAAAAACTCCTTAGTGGATCTTAAGTTGAGACTAATGGTGATAGTTCCTGATTTTACCCATCAAGGAAACCCCTCTAACAAGAATCATAGTCCTTTTCTTCCTTTTGGAAATATTGGTATTCCTTATATGGAAAATTGTCCCTTCCCGGATTTACCATTGGTTTACCATTTTGGTTATTTTCAATCTCCTTGGTTCTGAATGTCCAAATTAATTCTCGACCGAGTAGTTCTCCACCTGAACAAGTTGATTCTAATGTTGACCCTTTTCCTTTTGCATTTGTTCAGTCTTCTTCCTCTTCTTCCTCTCTGTTTGATGAAAGCCTCAAAAGTTAGTAACCAGGTGGATAAGAAGAAGAAGAAAAGGAAGATTAAGAAGAAACAAAATAAGCAAAGGGACAAACAAGCACCAATTGTTACCGCTGCAACTAGTATGGAGAAATATTCCAATCATCCCCGCAAATTTAAATTCCCTTTCATGTTATGTAAGGGTGAACACCTTCTTATACATTGTCTTGGTATTCCGAAGGTAGTAGAAGTGTGGTCCACATGCTCACATCGGCCTTGTCATCAGCTTCTGGAGATCATGCTATAGTGATAAACAATTGGCTAGTGATAATAAGTTCCATTGGAAGAAGGATAAATTCAACTTTCCCTATAACGTATGTGAAGGGAATCATCCTATTTACCTTTGTCCTTATATGGATGAAGCCTCAAAAGTGTTGGAAAACCTTACAGCTTCTCAACCTCGTCTTTCGGCTGGTTATCGAAAGATTTCTCCTTATCCTCCACTAGTTGATGAAGTGATTGATCAGAATATGTCTCCAGAATATCCCACTCTCTCTGATTGTGAATCCCATGAGTCTGTTCCCAACCAATCATTGGTTGAGAATATGGTTGAATCCATTCCACCTTCAATTGATCATACCTTTCTCATAAAGAGTGAATTTCATATTATTCAGGTTCTTCTTGTTTCTTCAGGTTCCAATGAATTGGGGGGAAATCCTCTCGTTCCCATGAAATTGGGGGGGAATCCTCATGTTCCCACAACACGAGGGAGTGGTTATTTTGTTCCCATAGCACAAGGGGCCAATTTTCTCATTCCCACGACACCCCCTCCAAGTAATATGGTCACTTCCTTTTATTGGAGTCGACTAGCAGGATATCGTATTCCTCCTTATGTGCCCTTCCAAATCATAGTACAGCCTTATAATATGCTTGTACCTAGAACAATCATAGACGAAGGCACATCTATTAGAATTATCTCCTCAACTACCTGGAAAGATTTCATTTCTCCATAACTTGTTCCCATTACCCAGAATATGTTGGCCTTTAACAGAGGAATCAGTCGACCCTTAGGGATCCTTCCTCGGTTTCCTATTACTTTTGGAGGAAAGACTCTCTATATTGATGTGATGGTAGTCCAATGCCCTTTGGATTTTAATTTACTCCTTGGGCGTGACTATTTTTATGTCATGGAAGCTCTTATCTCTTCACTCTTTCGTGTGATGTGTTTCCCACATCAAGGAAGAATCATGACCATTGACCATCTTGCATTCATTGATCCTAATTTGACTCCCAATCAACCAGCATACCTAAATGGTCCTTATATGCAAGTGGTATCTTCCTCGGCACTAATTAATTATGTGGAAACATTTTCCATGTCTGTGTCTACTAATGATCTAGTAGGTGATGTCATGCATCATATACTGGGAGCATTGGAGCCTAATCTTTCTTGTGGATCCCATGACATGTATACTTTCCAGACCATTATTCTTCCATATAATGAGAACCTCTTGGAAGCCATTATTCATGAACAAGGTTCTAGAGTAGATTTGTTTGTCTTGTGTCAAGCTTGTTAAAAAATGAAACAAGGTTCCAGACCAGAGTTCCTTTTCTTGTGTCAAGCTCGTTAAAAAATTGAAACAAGGTCTCGAAGCAGAGTTTCTTGTCTTGTGTCAAGATCGTTAAAAATGAAATAATGTGTCCCTTGAGCATAGTTCTTTTGATGTGTCAATCTCGTTAAAAAATGAAACATATCCCCTTCTAATTCGAGTCTTTGATTAGATATCATAAATTCTCTGTCGAGCCTTTCAGTTGATCTCGTAAATGAACCTTCATTCCATCCACCTATTAGTAACTAATAGTCTAATTAGGTGAATTTAATGAAGCTTGGGGGACATGTGCCTAGAATTCAGTCACTATGTTGGGGGCATGCAAACTTATTTCAAGCATAGTTTTCCTTTATTTCAAGCTTGTGTAAAAATGAAACTACTCTCAAGCATAGATTTCCTTTTTTCAAGCTTGTGTAAAAAATGAAACTAATTTCAAGCATAGTTTCCCATGTTTCAAATTTGTGTTAAAAACTGAAACCATTTTCATTGTATTCCCATGGTTGTCATTTTCATCATCATGTTTTTTTCCATATGAGTCTTGGTTTTCTCATTCCATCGTCACCATCTGTTTGGCCGATCATATGCTTTCACTTGGTTTTTTTGGCCTTTCCTGAGGAATAGTTGTGATGAGTGGTCTTATTAGCTAGCCTCTTGACCTATACGTGTTTTGAGCAATTCCATCATGACCTGAACCAAATTTACCCTTTATACCAGTCATTCCTCCAAGTCGAGTCCTATTTCAGCTCTTTTCAGACTCCCTAAACATGAAACGATTGTCAAGCACTTTTATTTTCGAACTCGTTAAAGTAAATGAAAATATTTCTACTCAATATAATTTTAACCCTTTTCCAGTCTAAGATAGACTAACTACAAAAAAGGAATATCTTCGTCGAACATAACTAAGAGGTTCTCCTAAGTATTGTTTTCTACGTTTTCAGACTCAAGGGACAACTTTACAAAAAGTAACCTTTAGAGTTTTCTTGTTCGCCTCTTTTTCAAACTTTCTAAACATGAAAAGGGAGTTGAGTTACACCTTCATTGGACTCATAAAAGCATCAAACAACAATGGACTCGTCAAACATGACGGAACCAGACAACTCCTTCTCAAGGTTCGTTAAAAATACTCAGGGGGATTCATCCAAAGGATTAACATATAGATCAAGCATGTGTTATCCTCATCAAGCTTGTTAAAAAATAAAGAAGTATTGACCAGAAATGGTTGGGGAAATTGGGAAACAAGGTACTCTACCTATTAATGGCAACAAGTCGCTCTTGAACATGACACTCTTCCACTTCATCTATGTGGTTGTTGGGTTGGGAAATATGCTTGTCTTTTTGGTTCATCACACCATATCAAAGCCTCCACATTCGTTTTTGGGTCAATGCTGCCAACTCCATTCAATGTCGCCAATGTGTTCACGATAAGTCATTTAGTTGATATTTGTTGAAATACTCTTAAGCCTTCATTATATGTATGTCATTCCTGAACCAATTCCACATCAGCATCATTCTGTCTCAAATTATGATACTTGTTTCGTGTTTTTGATGGGGGATACATCAAGACCCTCCAGCAACGAGTCGCTTACTATCGACATCAACTCATTATCCAAGAAGTAGGCTTAGAAACTCTCCCTCTGGTACCTTCGGGCTTGCATACATCAATGGAAATTTTCCTCGCACTCGATGACAGGTCATTAGCCTTTGATTGGAAGATTTTTTTTGGTGTTTGACTTCAACTCATCTACTCACACCATACAGATTGTACTAAAGTACCTTGAGACCCATTAACATCATCGGTGGATTCTCTCGCGTCCGTTAATGGGTTACATCATTGGTTGGTAATCAGATAGTGTTTGACATGTTCGACTCTAGCTCTTTTATTTGCATGGTTAGACTCGTACATTGGACGATCAAATGAAAGAGATAGAAGACCCTAGATCTAGTTCCATCTATCTGAGTTGCACTTTCAGGATTAATTCAAGATCAAAAAGCATGATGGTTATGATTCTAAAGACGATCGTCCAATCATGAGTCCACTCTCTATCATCAATGCACTGACTTCTTGATCATTGTACATGTAATGTTATTTTATCTGTTAGGTATGGGCATACCTCCCTCAGCAAATATATCATGATGAAAATGTATTATAACAAATGATGATCTCAGCCAGTTGTTCTTGATCTGAACTTGTCACAAGGTAAATCACTTCAGTCATCAGCTACCACTTCTAACTTTGCGCTTTACGGGGAAATATGTTATAGGCCATTTTGTCGCATTTGGAAATAGGCCTGAAAATTGGATCAATCATCATCTGAAATCATGGTGTCATCATTCCTACACAAATCCCTATGCATGACCCTTTCAAATGCCTGGATTTGTGGGTCTAAGTGCTCCAAAACAGTGCTTTTAAGCCCCAGCGCACCTTACCCCTTTAGAGACTTGCATTCAACAATAGGTTGCTCCCTTCTACACCAATGTTGATCAGAAACATCTTGTTCCTTGTTGGGAGGTGCATTGATTCAATAAATTCAAGAAAATTAAAAATATTTCTGAAATTTCCTCTTCTAGAAGCTTCTAGGGGTTGTTTTAACCATTTTCCTTCAATAAAAAGCTTAAATCCTATCTGATCCTACCTTCGAGATTTCACCTCTCATCCCTTGAGCTTAACCTCCCATCTTAAGTGGATCTCAATCCTAGATTGGTAAATGGATAAGAATTTATAAACTACCACTCTCCTATATATTTACTGTCATCCACAACATCAGGGTTGGATTTTGGAGTTTGATCATGCCCTCATGCTACTACCTTGAATCTAAGAGAGACATTATTTTCATACATTAAGGTGACATTGAGGTGTGCTTTGTGAGAAGGAAGGGCAAGTCAACTTGAGAAGACCTCTACAAGATCAACTACTATCTTTGGTTGTAAACTCTCTCCTATTTCTATTAATACAAAGAGTATATTGTTTTCCTATATGTGTTGTGTTACATTTACATTCATATATTTCAATGCCATGTTGATTCATTGAATAGAGTAACTGAATTATTCTACGTAATGTTGTAAATCCTTGACTTGTTTTGCCTGTATGCGCAAGTTTTAATTATAGCATCTAGAGCTACAATCAAAGCCCACAAGCAAGGTGGAACACAAAGCTTGCGATAGATTCCAAGTAGGCTTCTTTCCCATTCTTCAATTTCTCTAAGGAAAAACTTGATATTATTTGTATTTTGTTGTTCTATATGTTGATTTTTGTAGCATCAGATGTGCTCTAGCCTCAAGATTTTGCAAAGACGCTAGGACACATGCATTCTACAATACCCAATTGTTTTTGGAAATTCCATCCAAAGAATATTTAATTAAAATAATTAATTATTTTTAATCGATTCTTAAGTCTAAACTTAGGAAAATGAAATAATTTAAAGGTATAATTTAAACTCGTGAATCTTCTATAAAAAGACAGAGATAGAGTAAAGATGATCGGATCCATTGATTACGATTTAATCTGGGTTGTTGATTGTTCAACGAGAATATTATAAGAACAGGCTCGATGGGCACTTGGAGAACACATCGAATTAAATATCTAGAGATTGATTTCTCAAGAGTGAATGTCGGAGGAAGATCAAGGAGATTTCTTCCAATGAGGGGCAAGGATAGTGACCGGTGGAATTTTTCCTGATCCGATGAATACAACATAGATGAGGTAGAGAGAGATCTAGAGAGGCAGAGCAGATCCATGACGAGGTAGCGTAGAGCCTGAGAGGAGATCCGCAGTTCTATTGAGGAGCAATCCATATCTAGTGTCAGGAGTCGGTATGTGAGACCGTAGGGACATAGATCAAAGCATCCAACCAACAGATCGATCATCAAAGGGAGTGGTGTAGTCCCTACAAGTTGTGACACAAAGACAATGTAGTGACTGCGCAGAGGCAACTTGGGGCTAGCCATTTAGAGGTTGGAATAGTGTTGGATCGCTAGTGATAGTGTGAGGGTATTTCTCACTAAATTTATACCAGTTATATTCTCTATATAGAATAGCCAGTAAGACATCTAAGATTGTATTAAAAAGCTACTGCATAATAATACAAACCCTCAGTTGCTGCACTGGTTTTCTCACATTGGGTTTTTCCGGAGACATTTGTCCAAAAATAACGGTGTCGATTGTGTGTTTATTTCTTTCCTGCTTTGTATATTTGTTTTCACAGAATTTTATATTTGTGAAGACTGCAATGTGTTAGTTTCGTTATTTACCATAGAAAATAGTAAATAATTTTGTTCAGTTAAAAAATCGTTGTAAAAGGATTCCAATTGTGAAATTTTCACGTGGTATCAGAGCGTGGGTGAAGCAGGGAAGAACTCAGAAGAAAAGCTGAAGAGGGAATGTGAAGAGATGGGTAGGCAGCGGATCAAATCCCCAGAAGGCTTGCGCAGTCCAGTGCCACGAAGGAAAGAATTTCGTGGAAAAACCCTTCTCTGAGTGAGTCGACAGAGAAGAATATTTTCTAGATCGATATTTGTCAGTGGCGGAGGGAGCATCGCAGCAGCTTCAACGTAGAGTATATCTTCAGCTAGAACGTAGATTCTCTGCAACAGTTGCTAGTGCAGAAAAGCGTCAGAAGGGAAGAAGAGCACATTGAGGGAATTCTATGATCTGTATTTATGAAAAAGGTATTATTGACGTCTATGTGAGTAGCTTATGTTACTTAGTGCAATAAATCAAAAATATTGCGAATAACATAAACAACATAAGCAATGAAAACACAGTCAAACACATTAACACAGCAAGAATTTAATAATGGAGTTCACCAGACTTCCTGGCTACGTCTCTGGGTCCTTAGCTTCCAGTGCTAACCTCTTTATTTTGTCTTCAAAATGGTTTTACAAGTACGAGCTCAAAAACAGAGACTCAAATGAGAAAATGGACCTCACCATTGCGATCGGCTCTAAATTTCCGTCAAAATGAGTATAAACCTGCCTATATTTCACCGCTGTGACCTCCAGAACCCCTAGAGAATCCAAAACCACTTCTGCCCTGCACAAAACCACTTATGCTTGCAAAAAACCACCTCGGTCTGTGCGCTCCTGGTTTGGGCGTATTCAGCTCTACACCTGCATAAAATAAGTTTCAGGTGGCTTGCTTTACAAGCTTCACCCTTGGCATAATGGTTGGCGCTCCATTGTGAAGGCGCTTGTATATATTACATTTTGGAGGTCGGCAGGTCGAAACTCTGAATCATAAATACGTTATCCTTTGCATTCATTACAACTTCATGCGTTGCCTCGACCAGTAAACGGATTCCACTGAAAACTTAGCATTCCGGGAGGTCAGGGGTTCAATCCTCCCTGACCCCCAAAATTTTGCAAACAAGGCCAAATTGGGCAAAATTTGGGCTACCATGTGTCAGCCCCGGATTGGCCCATTCCAACCAATCACTTTCTAACACGCCACTGATCTTGCTATCGTCATCCTGGACAAGTGGTGTGTTCCTAGGATGACACGTGTCCTACTGACATCATCTTTGACCTTTGACTTTACCGTTGACTTTGACTTTTTTCCATTTTTCCCTAGTTTGCCATAAACTTTGACTTGCAATATCTTTGTCATACGAACTCGGTTTTACGCGGTGTTCGCACTGTTGGAATCCTGTCAATGAGCACTTTAACTTGATCCTATTTTCATCTGCATTTGAAGACTTTGATCTGGAGGAAAAACTGAATCCATTTTGGATCACTCCTCCCCACTGGAAGCTTTTGTACCACCAAAATTTGGTTTTAGCTATCGAGTAAGTGAGGATATGTTTCCTTCACTTTTCCAATTTCTATCCATCGTGCTTTACTTGGATTTGTACCTTTAAGTCCAACTCGAAGATACTCAACTTCTCCTCGTCCACATCGTTGTGTCCATCACTGCTATGTCTTTACCAAGACAAAATCCAAGGGAGACTTTGGTACAAAACCAAAACAAGTCTCAAACGAAGATCTTTGAGTAGAAGAATGTTTCGTATGGTTGTAAGCATGTTGTACGTAACACAAACTTTCTGCAATAACCCCGAAGCAACTGTATCACTGTCATGTTTACCACTTTTTTTTGTTCATCTATTTGCGGATGAAATGTCGTGCTCTTCTTTAACTTGGTGTCCATGAGTTCCCAAAAACTTGACCAAAATTTCCTGACAAATCGAGAATCTCGATTAGATACAATAGAGGTGGGTAACCCAAAATGAACCCATACATTTTGGAAGAAAAACTTTGCAGTTTGTTCAACTGTGACATGTTTAGTACATGGTGTCATAATACATATCTTACTGAACCTATCCAAAACTACATACAAATAATCATGACCTTTTCTTGACATTGGCAATCCCCCAACAAAATCCATGGATAAACTTTCCCAAGGACGAGAAGGAATTGGAGGTGGATTATACAAGCCTAATTTTCTGTTACTTGGCTTGCTTGTAGCACACATAGTACATCCTTTAATATATCTTGAAACTGTTTCATTCATTCGTGTCCAATAGCAGAATCTTTGTAATTGTGCAATTGTTTTACTTACACCAAAGTGACTTGAAATTAGAGAAGTATGTGCTGCTCGAATCACATTAACTCCTTCAATTTGTGGAATGCATAATTTTCCCAAATGATATAAGATTTTTTCCTTCATGAAATCATCCAATTCTTCTATTTGCTTGCCATGACTTAAAGTTGCATATACATCCTTAAAATCTGTGTCTTGAGCATATTGTTCAATATAGCTTTCGTGCATTACTGAATTATGCTTAAGAGTTGTGGATGCATTTATGATTGGTCTTGATAACATGTCTGCAACCTTATTATGTATGCCTTTCTTATATCTGATTACAAGATGAAATAGTTGTAAGAAACCCATCCAACGATAGTGTCTTAATTGTTGCAATTTAGTTTGTGAGTGTAAATATTGTAGTGGTTGATGATCTGTATGTATGATTGTTTCTTTTCCCATTATGTAATGTTTCCACTTTTTAACACTCTGTACTAATGCATATAATTCTTTATCGCATGTAGGATAGTTAACTACTGCTGATGTGAATGTCTCATAATGAAATCATATAGGCTTTATGTGCTACATCAACACTGCCCCCATGGCATATTCACTTGCATCTGTCTCTATCTCAAATGGATACTGAAGATCTGGTAGTGCTAGTATTGGCGTTGTACTGATCCTTTCTTTCAATGTGTTGAAGGCTTTCTATTGTTTGCCTCCCCATTGAAACACTTGTTTCACACTTGTCAAAGCATGTAGAGGAGCTACAATCACAGAAAAGTTAGAAATAAACTTTCTCCGGTATTGTGTTGCCCCTAAAAAATTTCTAACTTCTGTAGCAGTATTGGGCTTAGGCCAATTTACAATGAATTCAACCTTAGAGGGATATATCTTCAATTCACCACCCCCTACAATATAACCCAAATAATTTAAAGATGTCCTGCCAAATTCACATTTTGACAGTTTTACATAGATATTTTCTCTCTTTAACACATCTAAAATCTGCTTTACATGCTTTATATGTTCGTCCCATGTCTTACTGAAAACAAGAATATCATCTAAGTAGACTATTACAAAATCATCTATAAATGGTCTAAAAACATCATGCATGACACGCATGAATGTCGATGGAGCATTGGTCAGGCCGAAAGGCATAACCATCCATTCATAGAGCCCTTGCTTCATTTTGAAAGCAGTCTTCCATACATCATGTTCTGAAACTTTGATCTGATGGTAGACGCTTCGCAATTCTAACTTAGTGAAGTAAACTACATCTTTCAACTGATCTAATAAATCGTTGATGTGAGGAAGAGGATAACGATTCTTTATTGTTATTTTATTTAATTCTCGGAAATCAATGCACATTATCCACGAACCATATTTCTTACGTACCAACACAATAGGTGATCCGCATGGTAAAGTGCTTGGTCGAATAAACCCTTGATCGAGCAATTCATGTACCTACTTTTTTATCTCTGCATTCTCTAGAGCTGATAACCTGTACATTCCAATGTTAGGAAGAGGAGCATCTAGCTGCAAATAAATCTCATGTTCTATCTGTCGCTTGGGAGGAATCCCTTTAGGCTCTTGAAACATAATATCATAATCAGAAACAACTTTAACTAAATCTGCTTTCTGTTTAGGATTGCAGCCTTGAAAAGCATCGGATTTATCAGGATCCTTTGCTTTTACAATCATAAGTAAAAATTGTCTACTTGAATTTATAATTCTTTTTATCTGTCCTGAATTTATGAGAGTGCAGTTATCTTTGAGTTAATGAGCTCTTAATACATATTCGATTCCATCCTTAGTGAGTTGATACTTATTCGCCCTTCGATAGAAGGCAACATCTCTATCATACAAGTATGGACTCCCTAATACAATTCCACATATATCCAATGGGACTATATCTAATTCAACCTCATCTACAAATTCTGATCCAATCGCAAAATGAAGTTTGCATTGTTTCGTAACCTGTAGTTTAGTTTTATCAAAAACCCAACCCAATGGGTATTGCTTTTTATGAGGTTCAGTTTTAATACCCAATTTCTTTACAATTGATTCAGCAATCAGATTAACTTGAGAGCCACTATCAAACAAAGTATCAATTTTAGTATGCTTGGAAACGACTCTAATATGAAATAGCTCATTTCTTTTCCACTCATTGTTTTCACTATCAACAGAATGCAAAGAAGTACTTGTAGATGCTTGAGAATTTTTACCTTTTATACCTGTAGCTATAATTGTTGTTTCGTCTCCTAAATCTGATCCCAAGTCCTTTTGCATAGCAGCAGCATTCTTTCGCTCTTTATTTCCAAACTTCTTAGGCTTCAATTCTGGATGCAGTGCCCAACAGTGTGCCTCATCATGTCCTTCTTTCTTAAATTGAGTGCATGTAGGCTTTTCTTTCTTTACAGTGTTCGCTTTCCTTTCCTTCCATTTTTGTTTCTTATTTTCCTTATTTTTGATATCAATAGACTTAAATGACTTTCCAACATCATAAGATACATTTTTACCCCTAGCTTCTAGATGAGTTGCTTGAACTGATACATCATCTAAGCTAGCCGGATTAAACATCAGTATGATATGCCTCAAATAACTATGTAGGCCACCTATGTATTTCAATAATGTTTTTGGTGAGTCCAATGATATGCATGGTGTCAAATCTCTTTTATGAAATTCCTGAGTATAACTTTGCACACTTTGACCCTTTAACTGATGCAATGTTGCCAACTCATCATAGCTTGTTGCATATAAGCCAAAGGATAAAATTGTTTTTTAATAGAGGAAACAAATTCATTCCATGTCAAAATTATTTTACCATGTTTTTGAAGATCTGCTTGTGTCTTACCTTCCCACCAAACAAGTGTGGTTCCTCCAAGACGAAGGCTAGCAAGCCGGATCTTCTTTCTTTCTGAAACAACTTTCTGTACCCTGCTATAAACTTCAATTTGTCTTATCCAATTATCAATCTTTTCAGCATTAAGTTCACCATCATAAATTGGAAAATCAAATTTTACATCTAATTTGATCAAAGAGGATTTCCTACTCTTCTTCTTTTTAGAAGAACTAGATTTATGAAAAGAAGACGATGATGATGATGATGGTGATGATGGAGGAGATGGTGGAAATAATGAAAGAGGCTTTTCACCTAATTCTTTGTCTGGTTTAGGTGATGAAGTGCCTTCACCTTTGTTCTTTTTAAACTCTTTATACATCTCTTCTACCATCACACGTATTGTTATAAAGTTGTCCAAAAATTGAGCTTCTGATCTTAATATGTTTTCTTTCGTCATCTTCTTTTGCAAAAATACCCTTCCAATCTCTAGATTTTCTTCAACAATTTCTCCTTCGCCTCGCTTGGACTTTGACCTAGTAAGCATTCAATCTTCACATGACACTGTCAAACCTTTAAAAATTTAACCTTAAGCTCTGATACCACTTGATCTGTATTTATGAAAAAGGTATTATTGACGTCTATGTGAGCAGCTTATGTTACTTAGTGCAATAGATCGAAAACATTGTGAATAATAAATAGCATAAGAAATTTAAACACAGTTAAACACATTAACACAAAAAGAATTTAATAACGGAGTTCACCAGACTTCCTAGCTACATCTCCACGTCCTTAGCTTCTAGTGTTGACCACTTTAGTTTTTCTTCAAAATGCTTTACAGATATGAGCTCAAAAATAGAGACTCGAATGAGAAAATGGACCTCACCATTGCAACCAACTCAAAATTTCGATCAAAATGAGTATAAAATTTTCTATATTTCGCCACTGTGATCTCCAGACCCCCTGGATAATCCAAAACCACTTCTTCCCTGCACAAAACCACTTCTGCCTACAGAAAACCACCTAGGTCTGCATGCTCCTCGTTTGGGAAGATTTGGCTCTGCACCTGCATAAAATAAGTTTCAGGTGGCTTGCTTTACAAGCTTCACCCTTTGCATAATGGTTGGCACTCCGTTGTGAAGGCGCTTGTATATATTACATTTTGGAGGTTGGCAGGTCAAAACCCCGAATCATAAATACGTTATCTTTTGCATTCATTACAACTTCATGCGTTGGCTCGACTGGTAAACAGATACCATCGAAAACTTAGCATTCATTGAGGTCAGGGGTTCGATCCTCCCTGACCCCCAAAATTTTGCAAACAAGGCCAAATTGGGCAAAATCTGGGTTGCCACGTGTCAACCCCGGATTGGCCCATTCCAACCAATCACTTTCTGACACGTCACTGATCCTGCTAACGTCATCTTGGATAGTGGCGTGTTCCCGGGATGACATGTGTCCTGATGACGTCATCTTTGACCTTTGACTTGACCGTTGACTTTGACTTTTTGCCATTTTGCCCTAGTTTTCCATAAACTTTGACTTGTAATATCTTTGTCATATGAACTCGGTTTTACGCGTCGTTCACACCGTTGGAATCCTGTCGACGAGCACTTTAACTTGATCCTATTTTCATATGCATTTGAAGACTTTGATATGGAGGAAAAACTAAATCCATTTTGGATCATTCTAACCTTAGAATTTCTTGCCCATAAATTTTATTTTCCCACGCAGAAGCAGCATTAGCTGAGAGAATTTATGTGCACTCCAGCAGGGAGAGCGTAAAGCTAGTTCGCAATTGCGCATAGGGTTAGAGGCAAACTTCGACATTGTTTTTGGGCATGATGGCAACGACCGAGCTGAGAGATCAGAATCTATTGGAGGGTGTCTCCAACTATGTAATTTGGAAGGCAAGGATCTCCTTCCTTTTGGATGAGCACGATCTTAAAGCCTTCATTGATAATGTGGCAGTTGTCCCTATAGATCTAGATCCATTGAAATCCTAAAATAATGATATTGTTGTAAGTTTTAACCATGTACAGAAATTATCTGCAAACGAATCTTAAAAACAGAAAATAAACAATAGCGAGAGCATAAAACATAAAACAGATATACACAAATATTTTCCCCTGGATCCCAAATCGGAACTACCAGCTTGATTTTTCATTATATTCCTTTTAGTGTTACAACACATATATATACATGTAGAAGCATTCATAAACCCCAATCCATTAACCCTGGATTAGAACATAAGCGTAGTTCCCTTGATTAGATCTAAAAAATACCAGGGGCCGAAAACCATCATGCCCCAAAACCATGTGCAAACCCATGCACAAAAAAATGGGCGAGCCCACCCACCGAAAAATAGGGTCCAAAAAAAATTTCCCGAGGCGCTGCCCCGAACCCCGAACACGGGGACCTACCGCCCCTCCTCTGACCCCCCTGCGCGTATGACTAATTTTGGAAAGAATATAACACATACCTAAGATTCTTCCACTTGTTGTTTTCTTTCCGCGGGGGGCCACAGGAGAGCTTAGTCATTAGTCCATCTCTGCAACACCCATTGTTTCTCTACACCAAGAGAAATTTTGAGTGCTCACAGACTTCGTCAATGCATCTGATTCTTCAAAGTGTCCACCTTTATCAGCAACACCCTTTTATCTTCAACCATATCTCCCACAAAGTGATATTGAACATCAATGTGCTTTGTCTTTGAATCATAAGCAGGGTTCTTAGCCAATAAAATTGCACTTTGGCTATCACAATCTATCATTATAGCCCGTTGCACCAACCCCATACTTGAACACAATCTCTGCAACCAAATTGCTTCCTTGCTTGCTTGAGCGGCTGCCATGTGTTCTACCTCTGTAGTTGAAAGAACCAATATAGATTGTCTTTTACTCATCCAATTGACTGCACCTCCAAATAGGCTAAACACATACCCACCTGTAGATCTTCTTTGGTCCAGATCTCTAGCCCAGTCTGCATCAACAAAACCAGGGATGTCCAAAACTCTGTCCAATCCTGGTCTTCCCTAGTAGCACAAACCATAATCACTAGTGCCACGCAAATATCTGAAAACCTGCTTCACTGTTGTCCAGTGCTCCTTCCCTGGTTTTGACATAAACCTGTTCAATACTCCCACTACATGTACAATGTCTAGTCTATTACAAACCATTGCATACATCAGGCTACCCATTGCACTTGCATATGGAACACGGGACATATCCTCATCTTCTTCTTGTGTCTTGGGACACTGTTCAGCAGACAGCTTAACACCTACAGGAATAGGAACCTTCATCGGTTTACTATCCTGCATATTGAACCTCTACAATATTGTCTCAACATACTTCCTCTGGTTTAACCAGAGCTTCCTCTTTGCCCAATCTCTCTTAATTTCTATGCCCGAAATATAGTTTGCAGCACCAAGATCCTTCATGTCAAATTTGGAGAACAATTGGGTCTTCAAATCTTGGATAATTTCTTTGTCATTTCCAATCAGCGACATATCATCCGCATACAAGACCAAATAAATAACATGGTCACCAATTAATTTAAAATATACATAGTGATTATCTTTGCTTCTGGTGAAACCAAGTCCCCATATATAGGTATCAAAATTCTGATACCACATCCTTGGTGACTATTTTAACCCATACAAAGACTTTTTAAACCTGCGTACCAGTTCTTTCTTACCCTTCACCATAAATCCTTCAGGTTTCTTCATGTAGATCTCCTCTTTCAGATCCCCGTGAAGAAATGTTGTCTTCACATCCATTTGTTCTACCTCAAAATCAAATGCAGCAGCGACAGATAAAAGTAATCTAATAGATGTAACCTTGGCAACAAGAGAAAAAATATCACCAAAATCAATTCCCGGCACCTGGGAATAACCTTTTGCTACCAACCAAGCTTTGTATTTCTCCACCTTGCCTTCTACATTCATCTTCTTCTTAAACACCCATTTTCTCCCGATGGGATGCCTTCCAGCCGGCAACTCCACCAGATCTCATGCCTCATTTTTGTGCAAGGATGCCATTTCATCAACCATGGCCTCCTTCTAGAGTTTTTCATCCTCTGAATCCACTGCCTCCCTGACAGTTCTGGGATCATAATCAGTTATAGTTAAAGCAAAATTTGAACATAAAGCAAATGGACTATACATTTCTAGTTGCCTTCTTTCCCGAACCGATCTTCTCACAGCTGGAGTTTGTAGCTCTTCCTCTTATGAGTCCTCTTCTGTTGTAGCGTCTGATTCATCCTCCTTTAGCTCAAACTCTATATTCTTATATTCCTTTGGTAGGACTTCATGTTTAACAACATCTTTCACCTCTCTAAACACCACATCTTGGTTGTACACAACCTTCCTTGTTTTCGGGTTCCAAAGCTTGTAACCTTTTAAACCATCCTTATACCCAATAAAGATGCACCTTTCATATTTATTATCCAATTTGGTCATTTTCTCTTTTGGAACATGTACATATTCATCACATCCAAATACCCTCATATGTGAAAGAGAGGGTTTCTTACCAGTCCATACCTCATGTGAAGTCTTATCCTCCAACGCTGATGAAGGTGATCTGTTAACCAGGTAAAATGCAGTCTCCACTGCTTCTGCCCAAAATTCCTATCTTAACCCAGTACCACTAGGCATGCTTCTTGCCTTTTCCATCAGCGTTATGTTCATTCTTTCTGCAACTCCGTTTTGTTGAGGTGTGTATGGATTAGTCCTCCATCGTGCTATACCACACTTCTTACAGAATTATTTAAATTCCTTCTTGCAAAACTCCCCACCATTATCTGTCCTCAGCACCTTTATCTTCTTCTTTGTCTGGTTTTCCACCAAAGCCTTAAATTCTTTAAATCTGTCAAAGACTTCAGATTTCTTCCTAAAGAAATATATCCATGTATTCCTTGAGAAGTCATCTATGAATGAGACATAGTACACAGATTTTCCCAGTGATGGAACCAACATAGGTCCAAACACATAATTGTGCACAAGCTCTAATAACTTGTTCACCCTCTTAGCACTAGAAGGAAAACTCACCCGATTATGTTTCCCATATACACAATGTTCACAGAAATCAAAATCAAGAGAGCAATTAGACATACCTTCTACCATACCATTTCCATGAAGTATCCGAAGGCCCTTCTCTCCAATATGTCTAAGCCTTTGATGCCATAGCATGGTCTTTTCTCCAGAGACCGCTAGGCTTTTTGCTCCACTTTCAGGAACCACGGAACTGTTGCACCCATCAATAACAGTGCTACCCTGAAGCTTGTACAAAGTTCCAATCCGAACTCCATGGATTAATACCAGTGCTCCCCGAACCATCTTGCAGGTATATTTCTCGAACATTTTTTTTACACCTGCATCATCCATCTTTCTTACATAAATCAGATTTTTGGCCAATGCAGAAATATGCAGAACACCGAAGTGTTCTAATCCTTCCACCTTGCAGCTTCAGCTTGACTTTTCCACGTCCGACGATTTTGGCCTTCCTATCATCCCCTGAGAAGACATCACCACCATCATACTTCTCATACTTGCAGAACCACTCCCTATGGGGAGTGAAGTGAAAGGATGCGACTGAATCAATCAACCATGCCTCATTATCTACATGTGTATTTGAAGAAGAAGCCAAATACACATCCCCACCTTCATCTGAGGTGGTTTTTGCCTCTGCAGAATGAGCATCATCAGATCCCTTTCCTTTCTCAGGAGCTTTAGATCTGCAGTCCTTTTTATAGTGCCCTTCCTTTCCGCATTTCCAACACACATTTACAAACTTTCCTGAAGATTTAGATCTCCCACTCGAAACCTTATTCTTGTTTCTATTCTGGGACCTTCCTCGTGCAATAAGGCATCTCCATTCTGTCCCTCCGTATTTCTCTGTCTCATTTCCACTGACAGCAAGGCTAAGACAATGTCATCAAAATTCAAGGTAGTTGTATTGCTACCTATTGCAATAACCAGACTGTCCCACAAATCTGGTAGAGAACACAACAAACTGATGCACTTATCTTCATCTGAGATTTTAATATCAACAGATAACAGCTGACTTACCATAGTATTGAAGGCGTTCAAATGCTCTATCACCGAGTCTCCATCCTTCATCCTCGGGTTATACAGCGTTTTTCGCAGGAACAATTTATTCACCATAGACTTATATTGGTACAAAGTCCCTAGCTTGTCCCACAAAGTATTCACCGTAGCTTCCTCAGATACATTCAACAATACTGAATCTGAGACACACAACCGTATTGTGCTCTTTGCCTTTCGATCCAACTTCTTCCAGTCTTCATCTGACATTTTCGTTGGTTTAGTACCCGAATCTACCGCGATCCACTGATCTTTATCCACCAGCAAATCCTCCATCTTGAGCTTCCACAAATCAAAACTCTGACCGTTAAATTTCTCGATCTCTATCTTTCCACTGCTTGCCATCTTCTTTCACCGCAAGAATCAATCCCACAGATCTCCCACTGAACAGGGTCTACCACAGGCCCGAGCAAAAAACCCTCAGCAGCAAAGGTGTCCCCTTGAAGCCGAAACAACTCTGACGCCAAATGTTGGTTTTAATCCTGTACAAAAATTATCTGCAAACGTATCTTAAAAACAAAAAATAAACAATAGCGACAGCATAAAACATAAAACAGATATACACAGATTTTCCCCTGAATCCCAAACCGAGACTACCAACTTGATTTTTCATTATATTCATTTTAGTGTTACAACACACACACACACACACACACACACACACACATATATATATATATACATGTCGAAGAATTCATAAACCCCAATCCATTAACCCTGGATTAGAACATAACAGTAGTTCCCTTGACCGGATCTACAAAATACCAAGCGCCAAAAACTTTCATGCCCCAAAACCATGTGCAAACCCATGCACAAAACCATTGGCGGGTCCGCCCACCGAAAAATAGGGTCCAAAAAAAATTTCCCGAGCCGCTGCCCCGAACCCTGAACAAGGGGAGTTGTCACCTCCCCCGTGACCCCCCTGCTGCGCCCAGCACAACGTACAGGGGAAGCTATCGCCCCTCCCTGTAACCCCCCCGCACATGCGACTAATCGTGGGAAGAATATAACACATACCCAACAATTGCAAAGGCCAAGAGATTGATACTCGATGGAGTTCCAGATCACATTGTTTCTCACATATCTGGCAAAGAGACAACCAAAGAGATATGGGATGCATTGGCCACGTTGTATCAAGGATCTTCTGGGCAATGGAAGATGTATTTGGAGGAGAAGATGAGATCCACGAGGATGCAGAAGGGAGAGCGCATAGATCCCTTCCTTATTAAGCTTCAGAAAGTCTGGGATCAGCTGGCAGTTGTAGGGTCAGTGCCTCAGGTTACGGAGATGGTGAGATTATCCCTGAATAGTCTCTCAAAAGAATGGAAAGTTTTTTCCAGAGTATTCTAGGCAGAGAAATATTGTCGGATTCGGAGGGGATGTGGGTTTATCTTCAACAAGAATAAATGAGGTGTGATCTAGTAAAGTGCAAACTGGATAGCAGCGGCAGCAATGGGGTGAAGCCAAAGGAGGAAGAGGAGAATGCAGCCCTTGCATCAAAGGGGCAGCGAGAGCAGAGGAGGCGGAAGAAGGACGTCTTGAAGATCAAATGTTTCAGGTGTGGTGAGCTTGGCCACTACGCTACGCAGTGTCCTCTCACAAAGAAGGACAATGAAGAGAAACATGATCAGCAAGTTGCACCCGCAGAAATCAAGGAGGAGTTTTCCATGATTGCGCATATACCCCCAGGGGAGAGGTGGGGTGATATGGTTTTGTAGGCCCATAGCGCTACAGATGGACAGGATCCCTGAGGAGTCCACCTCTTGGATCAATTCCTTGCTACAGGAGCCCATAGTAGGATGGACCAGTGACAGTTGGTGCAGTCAAGTGCCAGAGTGACAAATGAAGTGGTTAGCAGCATTAGGAGCTGAGCAGTGCAAAGAAAAGTTGGCAGCAATGTAGTTGGCACAGTGCAGAGTTAGCAACAACGCAGAGGCTTCAGTGATAGTGCAGAGGCTAGCAGCGGTTAGAACTCAATTGGTAGATGCATCAATCTGAACACACTTGGTTCAATTGATGGACATCTCTCAGTTGCAGCAGCAGCAGATGAGAGGAGTTGCAGTGCAGATGCAATAGTTGACAACAACATGCAGAGTCAACAGCAGCAGATGAGAGGAGTTGCAGTGCAGATGCAGTAGTTGACATCAGCATGCAGAGTCAATAGTAGCACAGATGCAGCCTAGATAGAGCTACGCAACAGTTGGTGGGCAGCAACAACCAAACATCAGCAGCGTAGTAGAAGTTAGAGTGATGCTTCAGGAGGTTGCAGCACTAGAGCACATTCCTCACTAAGAGGGAATTTTGATTTTTATAGCATCGGATGTGCTCTAGCCTCCAGATTTTACATAAAGGCTAGGACAAATGCATTCTACAATACCCAACAATCGTTTTGGGAAATTCCACTCGGAGAAGATTTAATGAAAATAATTAATTATTTTCACTGGATTCCTAAGTCTAAACTTAGGAAAATGAAATAATTAAAAGGTATAAATTAAACTAGGTGTGAATCTTCTAGAAAAAGACGAAGATCGAGTCAAGATGATCTGAGCCATTGATCAGGACTTAATCTGGGTCATTTATTGTTCAACAAGAAGATAATAAGAAGAGGCTCGATGGGCACTTGGAGAACACATCGAATTAGAGATATAGAGATCGATTTCTCAAGAGAGGAGTGTAGTAGTTGTTGGAGAAAGATTGAGGAGATTTTTTGCAGTGAGGGGCAAGGATAGTGATCGATGGAAGTTTTCATCATCCGATGAATACAACACAGAGGAGGCAAAGAGAGATCCAGAGAGGCAGTGCAGAGCCACGCTGGGCATCACAGAGCCGCACTGAGGCAGTGCTAAGCCTGAGAGGAGATCGGTAATTCTATTCAGGAGAAGTCCAGATCTAGTGCCGGGAGTCGAGGTGTGAGACCGGAGGGTCAGAGATCGAAGCATCCAGCAAGCAAATCGATTAGCCAAGGGAGTGACGCAATCCCTACGAGTTGTGATGCATAGGCAGCATAGTGACTAGATAGAGGCAGCTTGGGGCTAGCCATTCAAAGGTTGGATCAATGTTGGATCGCCAGTGATAGCTTTCTGCCAGTTATATTCTCTGTATTGGATAGCTAGTAAGGCATCCAAGATTATATTCAGAAACTACAACATAATAATACAAACCCTAAGTTGTTGCGTCAATTTTCTCGCATTAGGTTTTTCTTGGGACATTTGTCCAAAAATAACGGTGTCGATTGTGTGTTTGTTTCTTTTCTGCATTGTATATTTGTTTCTGCAACATTTTATATTTGTGAAGACTACAGTGTGTTAGTTTCATTATTTACCGTAGCAAACAGTAAATAATTTTGTTCAGTTATATAACAAAATAGAAGAAACTTAACAAGTTGTTATAGAAGGATTCCAATCGTGGAATTTTCACACTAGGCCAGTCCACTAGGTCTAGGGAAATTACTTTTGTCCGCCATTGTAAATTCCGTATAACCCCAACCCCCACCCCGCCCTTTTCTCTTTCTATTGATGCTTGGTATGTCCTTCCTAGTTTAGCAAGCACAAAAGAGAATACAATGAAGCTTGATATTGTTTTTTACATTCAATTTTAGAAAACCTGAATAAGAGGTAAAAGGATACTCGATAAGGTGTCTTCTTCGTTGTTTAACAAGTTTGAAAAACAGAGAGCATTATGCTCAATACAAGGTGTCATTTTCATGAAGTTTTAACGAGCTTGAAAAAAGGATAAAATAATGTTTGTTACCCTTCAGTGTTTAGCGAGCATGAGAAGGACACAACGAAAGCTCATCCCAAAGGAACAAGTGGCATAAAACGTAGTGACTTATTCCAAGCAAACAAAATTGCCCTAAACAAGATGAAACAAAGAGGTTGGGAGAGAAAACCACTCATAGCTACGATCTCCCCGAGAATGATAAAAATACCCAAGTGAAAGCTAGCAAAGAAATAAGGCCAAAGGTATTATGATTGCAATAATGATAGCAAGACTAGATCATAGTGACATGCATAACAACTATTGCAAGGTAAAGTGATGGAATCCACATGGGTTATAGCCAAAAGACGATAGATAAAGGAAATGAAACTCATATTCAGAGTCATGACGGGTTAAAAGGAGGAATTATGAAGAGATAAAAAAAATACATCATGGACCTCAATATGACAATCATATCAGCAATCATATATTCTTTCTTCCTTAATCATATCAGCTTCTCCCATTAAGTTGGAAAAAATTGTAATTATTACATGCAAATATAACTTCTTGACGCTCTCTTAGTGTTGATTATTTTCTTTGTCCAATGCCTCTTTTCTTGTTGAGCTTGACTAAATAAGTGTTATGGCCAATTTTATAGATTGTTGTTATAAAACTTTTGCATTGGTGTCATTAGTCTTTTCCCACTTTACCCATATGGATTTTTCTGTGTTTTATTACATTTTTGGTATAACTTGTTTCATTATATATATTCCATGCTTTCTAGGCTTATTCTTTATTAAAATGCTTTGGGCACTCTCAATGCATTCTAATTATTGAATTATTACAATCTCATTAGCCACCTTTGCCACATGCAAACATTTTATTTAGATTGAAATTTAAAAAAACATATGTTCTTCGCCAATTCTTTGTAATAGAATTACATCTCCTATAATAAGCCCATGAGCTATGTTTGAACATTAATGGAAATTATTATTTAAATTTTAATTAAATAAACATAGTATTACTAAAATAGAAAACCATATATATATTTTTAGCACATTCTGTCTATCAAATTCTATTAATTATATTGTTGGAGAATTACATTTAACTATCTTTGTTTGCATCTCAAATAGTACTTTCTTTTGAACTTTAATTTAATTTCCATTCTATACTGCTCTTCTGCAATAGACTCCATTTAATAAAGAAATTGCATAAATATACACAACAAATCCATTTATAGCCTAGTACTTAATCCACAATTCAAATAACCACATATTTCTCACACTTCAACCAGCCTACATTCATTTTGACAATAGTATTGTCCTATCACTATACCATAGATTTTCAACATTACTATAAATAAAATATTTCAAGTCATTTCTGTTATAAAAAAAAAATTGTCTTTTTGGTCAAGTACCCTTATTCATCCTTGCAACTTACTAAGAATGGTCTTTGAACCTAATTAAATATGTTATATATTTACCAAATGATTGAGCATGTCAACTTTAGCTTATATTACCCATTACTTTATACTGAAACGCCACCCACCAATATTTGGAAGAGTTGATAACTTCATTTGGTGAGATACTGCAATTCCAACAACATTTATTAATTTCAAAACATGGGATGATAGGGATGGTAGCTTTGCGGTATTAATAAAGATCGACACTTATCATAACTCAATGCAATGATCTCTTCAAAACGGAAACCTGTTATTGATTCAACGTGTACGATAATATATATTCCAAATTTAATGAGAGAACTACAATTTAATAACCAATTAACTCGATGAACCAGAAAGGCTACTAATAAATTTGCACCTTAATCCAAAGATTGGACTCAACTATCATTTTGGTATGTGAAAAGATTGAAAATTTATTTAGAAAACTTGGTGGATCAAATTTATTACAGCTGTTTCATGACGAAAGTGCCTTTGACAAATTTGGGTTTATTACTAGCTATGTGGTGAGGCTGATTATTACAAGCTATGTGGTTTGCATGAGGCCGATTGTAATAAACAGTGACTGATTAGTTCCAGATTATTGATGTTATATTGTTGATATATGATATTAGAGTATATATGTATAGATATTAAGACTAGTTTATATTCATCTTATGTTTGGATCTATCAAGCACTTAGAAGGATTAAATGTTTGTATCTCAAGAGATTTAGTCTCTCTCCACTTTTATAGATCTGGAATTAAGATGGATATACATTAGTTATATATATATATATATATAACTTTTTACTTGAGAATACCATTGAAAAAACCATGGGTTGTCAAAATCTAGAGTCCATAAATCACCAACAGTTAATTGACTATTTTACCTCAATTTTTATTTTAATTATTAATTATTATTTTTATTTTATTTTTACTTTTTTTTTTTAATTTATTTGTATTTTTATGTAATTTGACCAAGTCAAAATGTTTACATAACATTATAAGGCAGGGCATTACAATATATCTTCTATACTGAGCTGGAAAGCGCTTCACAATGCAATCATTATTTTACAGTTTTCCATATAGCATCTGAAAAACTAGCAAAAAAATATGGAAGCTTGCAAAAGGAATGGCACCACGATTAGTATTTTTTAAAGAACCTACCTCTCTTCCATATAAGGAATATGTTTACCATCAACACAGGGAATTGATATAAAGAGAATACACTGACTATCATATAAAGAATTGCAGACTTTGATGATTATCACAGACGGAAAGGTCTCCAATTCCGAGCTACACCTTGAACAAGTAGCACATCTTTCCACTCAACCAATAAAACTGTTTTCTCTCTAATGAAATCAACAGTAATAAAATACAGATTAGGATAAATACACACAATCTCTGCGACCAAAACAATTGACAGACCTCCACAGGATTTGGGGTGTCCAAATAATCATATAACATGTTATTATTTTTTAGTGATAGCTCAAGGGGTTAGCTCAACTGGTTGTTGCCAATGTTGCTGAGGATTTGGTTCATTCAGTGCCAGCAGGTACCCAGTTCAAATCCCACTGGGTCAGGTCAAAGTCTATACAACCCTATTTACTAGGCATGTCATCCCATCCCTTGGGTTTCTCGCAAGATTTTCCATGGAGGAAGAAAAACTACAGATACTTAAAAACATAAAAATAGTAAAATTCATATATATATACATGCTAGCATGTGCAGTTATCAGGTAATGACTGGTTTCTCTTGAAAACCTTCAATTTGATTACATCACAACTCAAAATAACAAAATTCTATCTTCTGAGAAATTTTTTTGCCACATTGTTTAACAAAAGGAACTAGGGGGTAAATCAACCTGATCATATGGATAGAGGGCCTTGTTTCATCCTGCCAGACGTTTCTGAGATTGGCATCATGGCCTAAGTAGTATTGTATGTGCAAGAGCTCACTCCAGAGAAATCAAATTCATCAGTAAAGAGTGTCTGGTCCATCAATATGGCCAAATTGTAACTATCCAACAATAAGCTGAATATGAAGTAAAAATGCCAGAAATAGCTATCTATATTCCTCGCTGACTAACAAGAAGTTAAAAGAATGTTGCATTAAATAGAGCTCATGGATCTTCTATGGAAGATTATATACAGGTGGATGAATATGTTATTACCAACAATAACCTTAGACTAGAGTTTTTCAGTTACCAAATGCATAATGCCAGCCTCGTGAACTGAACAATTTAATTTTGACAGATGAATATGATCATGCAGTTTGTCTTACCTATCTGGTTCCTAAAGCAAAAGAGAGAATGGTTCTCAAATAAGAACCCGACTTTGAATGACTCATTCATTCACACAGCGCAGCCCGCCCACTCTTCTTCTGATTCGATGCGAAGAGTATTTCATTTCGATCTGATGCAAAGAATAACTGCTAAGATGGATGCAAGCATATACCTGAAACAGAGAAATATCACTGTCAATGTGGAAGCATATAGAATATGGTTGTAATACAAATTCCTTTCACAAAAGCCTATATGCTTAACTCAATCGAAACCCTAAATAAAGAAGACTAATTTCAAAAAGCTTATATAAAAAGCATGACACCACCGAAGGCCTCAATGGTTGGTCACAAGCGGGTGGTGATATTCCCCCACCAGCATTCAATGCCCCCAAGAATGTGGTGTGTTTAATCCTGTAAGATAGCAGCACCATCACAACCATTAAGTTGCGCCAGGCATGGCATCAGCCACACAGTAACATGGCATCCCATCTCTTAACAGGTGGTGGATGCTTGAGACTTAAATTTAGGGAAACATCTCGTGATACTAGCAAAAACATCATCTTTCCTATAGCTTATAGAAAAGACTTTTAACTACTCACAACTAAATTAAATCTTCTATTTGCCAAAGTAGGGAAAAAGTTATTACCTTTTGTTGGAACTCAGTCGACACAAAAACCGAATCCTAACTGCATTTGGTTATCCCAATGAACAAGAAGAATCCAATCCAGTTTTAGCGTTGGCACAGATCAGCCATACACAAGACACTAAAGAACTTGTTACACTGTGGTCGTTGAAAACTATTCTGAATCTGATTCAATTTAATTTTTGCTGAGTTTTCCAGTTCTTGGATAAATTTCCTCAAATGCTGGAAGTACTCAGGGTAAAGTTCAAGGTTGCAGTGACCACCTCCATTGACCCACAAAGGTTCATACGGTTCTGTAGATAACTTGTATAGAGCCTTTCCATGTGATATATCGACTATATCATCGTCTGTTCCCTGGTGAGAAGACTAATACACTATCAAACACCCCATAAAATTCAGAAATTATCTAAATATTGAAATTATTGTCCCCAAATATACTGTCAAACAAAATACAAACGGATACATTATACAAAATAGATTAATCTAAATTAAAAGACATTAAAATTGAAGTATATGCTAATCAAATATCATAATTCAAAGTTTTCAATTTTAAACAGAAAACGTCAGTTTCAAAACTGAAGCATGCATCGACAAAGAGTGATACTGTACAAGCTTTGCAGACTAAATAAAGTTCCTGACAATGATTTATGTTGAGTCCCAACCTGCAGAGTTGATTATGAACTTCATTCCTTTCCCATTGTAACACATGATAGTTTTGAATAACAGTGCCCCTAATTTTGTTAAACAAAATACTACTAAAAATGGCACTGTCCTAGACTTTGTGTTGACAAAATTATGCCGTTTGCTCCTTTTAAAATGCTCATTTGCATAGGTGAGTGGCATAGTGCTTTGCAAATATGTGTTATTCATAGTGGCATTTTTCCTTTTCCTTTGTAATTTAACAGTAGGATTCAATACTATGACCTTAAATATCTACTCCAAGTTCTACACTTTAATGATTCTCAAACACCCTTGGATAATGTGAGAATCAACTCTTCAATTCTGCCTTCACATAACTTCATATGCCCACTCTTTCTTGTCAATAGATAATGTATTAGAGAATACCAGGGTTCCATGCCACTGAGTTACAAGCCCACCAAAGCCGCAAATCCACAGAATGGAGACTCCAAGTGGCAAGCCCACACAGCCACAAATCCACCAAGAGGTGAGCTCACTAAGCCATGAGCCCAATGGGTTGCAAACCTCCTAAGCTCCAAACCCACCAGCCATCAGCAAACATAATAGATATCAATAAAGTTTTGTAAGGGAATACTGTATATGTAAACGGTAAAGGGAACACATAAACAGCTATATGTGGTTAACATTTGGGAGTTACAGCTGGATTGAAGGGTAGTGGCTGTGATCACTGAATAAATGGGTGAATTTCAATTGAAAGGTGATGAGAACTCATTCTGAGAGCAACAGCATGATATTCTACTTGGTAGATGAACTTTAATGTACAAAATGAAGCCCCGAGGAATTGCACACTTGATTGATCTACTAGCTGATATGCATAGAAGTGATGGTGCGGAAGATTTTGCAAGGAAGATGGAGCAGGTGTATATGCAGGTCCAGAACAGATTGAAGGAGAAGAGCATAGAATACAAGGAGCAGATTGATGGATGACCAAGGTACAAGTCATTTGAAGTTGGATATTTTGTCGTAGTGTATTTGAAGAAAGGGTTGCTATCCCAGAGGTGCATCCAGCAAGCTGAATGTGAAGAACATTGAACTCTGCAGGATAAAAAGGAAATTTGTTGACAATCCACACAAGGCGGAGTTGCAGAAGAGTTTGCTATATCATCCATTATTGATGTTGTAGACTTGGATGAGTACAAGGGAAGCCTGTCATAAAAGAAGAGGAAGATGTAGCCAAAGAATAAAATGCAATGATAAATTAACTAAATGAAATACCAAGGAAGAAGCTAGAAGAGACCAAGAAAGTTATCAATGACAAGGTAATCATGAGGTGGTGAAGTGCCGAATACAAGTACTTAGTGAAATGGAAAAATAGGTTGGAGGTAGACAGTACATGGATTTGTAAAGCAGGATATCAAAACGCTAAGGAGAAGAATGTGGCATAGGATGCACTGAATTTTTTTATTCAAGGGGAAATTGATGTATAATGATCCAAGGTATTACTACGTAATAACATATGAGCACAAAACAATCAGCAGATCCTATGCCATGTTTTTATCATAATTACAATTTGGGTACAAGGCAAATGGCACCTTTGAAAAGTCAAAACCATCAAGAGCTAAGGTTTTAAGATTGGGTCATTAGGCCTGTTACCCATCAAAAAGTGGGTAACCCATAGGAGAAAATCTTCTCCTCCTTGGACAGCCACCCAGCCAGCAGCCTTATATGATCACTGCATAACATGATGCCAAGATCCTCCACTTCTTGCTCCGGTCAGATTTCTCTCTCACATCTGACACTCCTTCAAGGAAGGTGGGTCATCCATCAGCAGGTACTTTAACAATTTCGCAATAATGTGCTTTTACTTAATGTTATGGGCATACTTATATTGATCAAGGGGAAAACTGGATCATTGACCAATCTTGACTGTATTCTTGTTCCCTCACTTCACCTAGGAGGTTAGTCTTTGACTCTAGTCTAGAAATACCTACTCTAAGGCCTCAGAGTTTTAGGAAGGGCACTACTGGGGAGGCTTTGATTAAAGGAGTGTGTCCATGATATTCCATACTTACCACTTTCCATCTTTCCCATTATTTCATCTCCATTTTTCAGCCCGGTGGTCATTGGTCATGGGGATTGGTTCCCTTTCATCCTGATCCTTGAGTCTTGGCCGAAAAACTTGTCTTGGAGATTGATGCGGCTAAAAGAAAGTTAAAAGAATAAGAAAGTCACAATGAAAGAATATAATAAAATGCAAAAGATGGTTGTGACATTTGATTAGAGCATGGGAAAAAACCTACCATGAGCTCTACTGTTGATTGGAGTAGAGAAAAAGTGGTATGCTTGTCTAAGTGCTAAGTCTAGCAAAAGAACAAGAACATTGCCACTTTAGCATAATATTAATTTATTTAACTATTTCCTTAAGTTAGACATAGGAAAAAGTAAAAGTTCCTAAGTTAACTTGATTTAATCTCAGCCATTGATCAAGATTTAATCTCAATCGTTGGAGAGGAGATTAGGGTTGAGCTCGAAATTATAAGAGGAGATAGAGCGAGTTGGTGGCAAGTCAATTGAGCACAAGTCGGTGTGAGAGCACAGTGAAAGAAGACTCGAGAGTTCAACAGTTCGTGGAGGTTTAGCTTTGAGGTGAGATTCAAATCAAGTAAAGGCCATATTGCCTTAGCTCCGAGATCAGTGGTGCAGCTCCAATTCGCAAGTGTGCACTGGAGGAGAGAATTTGTGCTCGCATGTGCAAGCAAACAGGGAAATCTGCACGGCCTTTTGGTAGATAGAGGAGGTAGTGATCAGATCGATTTATCTTGGAGGATTGATCAATTGTATTTCTGTGATAAAAGGGAAATTTTCTCCCTTGTTGTAAAAGGGAAGGTAAAATCTTTTGCTACAAAAGAATAATAAAATACATAGAATGCTGCAGGTTTTCCCTGGAGTTGGGGATTCCTGGATATATCTTGTGTTCTATGGTTTGATGTGTTTGTCTTTTGATTTATTTTCCAATGTGCATATTAAGTTAGAAAACTCAGTGTATTTCTGATTTAAGTTTCCACAATATCAATTGTTTATGTCTCTAGGTTTTTATACTTTGAAGATTATGAATTAGTTTACTTAGATTTAAGAAAATCTAACATGGTATCTGAGCTTAGTTTGTGATTGACGAGCAAGCACATATTTTGTTTTCAGGACCAGATTCTGTAATTCAGAGGGAGTGAATATATCAGATCGATTTGGTTGTTAGGGTTTTGAGCAATTTGCATTGATCTTACTAGTGTGATTTGTATTCAACAGTTTAATATGGCAATATGGCATATCATGGTCTCAAATTTGAAGACAGATTCCACGTTGTGTCCAACTTTTGTTTGTGGCATGAAAGGATAGCAATGGTGTTGGAGGAACAAGGGGTTTGGGATTTTATTGATAATGTCCCAGTTGCACCCACAGATCCTCAACAGTTGGCTCCGCATAACAAATGGATGCCAAGGCAAGAAGGATTATCTTGGAGGGAGTCAACGACCACATTATCCCTCACATGATTGGGAAGAAGAAAGCCAAATAAATGTGGACTGCCATCAATGGCCTCTATCAGGATTCAAGCAAGGTCGAGATGTTGGCGTTGAAGGACAAGCTCAAGAGAATTAAAATGTCCATGTCAAATTCGGTGGTTTCTTACCTCACCAAGTTCTCTAAGGTAAAGGAAGAGTTGGTTGGTGTGGGTGAGACAGTTCTAGATAGGGATCTGGTGAATTTTTCTCAGTTGGGTTTCACCAAGTCATGGCAAGCCTTCATGGATGGGATGTGTCTACGAAAATTTTCCAAATTGAGAGCATTTTTTAGGTTATTGTGTCCAGGAGGAGATTCACAGAGAAGCTCAAGCTAGATCATGTGTTAAAACTTAAAAGCGAGGAAGATGAAAAAATTTGGCTCTAGCTAGCAAACGAACCAAGTCCAAGGGTAAAAAGAGCAGTGGTAGTGGACAACCGAAATCCAAGGGTGAAAAGAAGAAAAACGGTCTTAGCAAAATCAAGTGTTTTTGTGCCACCGATTTGGTATTACACTACTAAATTCCCTAACGGGAAGAAAGGGTCCAAGAAGGACCCAATAGCAACCTCTATAGAGATAGATGAGTTTTCCTCTCATTGCTTGTATTGCAAGTTTGGTGGCTACCAATTTATGGTATGTGGACAACGGTGTGTCCTATCATATGACAAGTAATAAGAAGTATTTCAGCAAATTGTCAGAGAAGGACATGCAGTTTGATATCCAGATGGGAGACGATGGGAAGTACCAAGTTAAGGGTACTGGTACAGTTCGTTTTGAGAGGGAGTCTGGAAACCCTCTATATCTCAGAGATGTTCTTTACATACCGTAGCTCAAGAAGGACCTTGATTCAATTTCAACTTTGTAGGATACAGGGTACAAGGTGACCTTCAAATAAGGAAGGGTTTTTATAAAACCCTTTCCAAGGTGCCAAAGAAAATCGAGGTTAGGCACAAGAGCCTATATAGACTACAATTTGAGACGACCACAACATTGACTAGCAGAAGAGGTCATGACTCAAACAAAGAAAATGGGGAGTTATGGCATAGACGTATGGGGCACTTGCATAATGGAGTGCAGAAAATTCTTAAGGTGGATCAGCATGAGGTGTGCAAGGGTTGCACACTTGGAAAGTATGCCAAGTCATCTTTTCCTCGCAGAGACAACAGGGCCAAGGGTATCTTGTACATTTTTCATTCAGACGTATGTTGTCCTTTCTCTATAGTATCCCTTGGTGGGTACAAATATTATGTCACTTTCATAGATGATCACTCGAGAAGACCTGGATATTTTTCATGAAGAAGATGGATGAGGCCTTCTTGAAGTTTCTAAAGTTTAAGGCCTTGGTTGAAAACCATATTGGCTTTAAGATCAAGATGTTGAGATCTGACAATGGTGGGGAATATACCTCAAACACATTCAACAACTTGTGTGCTAAGGAGGGCATCAGTTGGGAGTTGACCACATCAAATAATCCTCAACAAAATGGGGTAGCAAAGCAAAAGAACAAGGCCATAGTTGGCACAACCAAATCCAGGTTGCATGACGAGGGGTTGCTTATGTTTGTCTAGGCGGAGGCATGCAATACAACAATTTTCTTGAAGAACCGAAGCCCACACAGGGTATTGGGATGAGTTACACTAGAGGAGGTGTTTATAGGAAAGAAACCGGATATGTCTAATTTCCACATGTTCGATAGCCTTGTATATTGCCATGTACCAGAGGAGAAAACGAAGAAGTTGGAGCCCTCAACAAAGAAGGGCATATTTGTGGTCAAGGGCAACAATGGAGTGATAGCCCACTGTCACCTCAGTTAAGGCTCCCTGCTCTTTATGGACTTTCACTGATGGGAGGATACACGATAAGATGGAATCACGAGAATATATGGTTAATGATAAGATAAACAGGTGATTCCTAGGCCTATTCACAAGAGAGACTCAATTAGATGGGTTGCTTGCTTTAGAAGAAAGGTGATGGGCTCTCGAGGAAAGGCTAAGAAGATCCTTAGGGCTAGGTTTCGAGAGTATGAATTGTCAATATGGTTCCTAGACCTAGAAATCTTTATAGAGACTTGCTTTTATGTGATCTTTCCAAATTTGGAATCAGCGCGTTGTGGGACCATAAAAGGCGAAGTGGACCCAAAATTAGGTAGAGGGTATGGAGTTAATCAAATAAGGATGTACTTTACCCAAATAGGGAAGGGAAGAGGATCAAAGGAAGAATCTTCTTTTGATAATTTAAAGCTATGATCCTAATGAGATCACTAGCAAATGGGAAACCAAGGGCAAGAATCAATCGTCGAGCTTGGTGAAATTTGGAGGGCTTCTAGAGGACCCTCCAGTGCAGTTGTGGGCAAGAGATCGAATTCTTTTGATGGCTAAATCGTGAGAAAAATGATGCCCTAGGTGGCCTATGAAGGCTAGGCCTAGAAAAGAGGGGAAGGTGAGAAAAATAAGCTTTGAAATTGATCACCTATGGAGGATTAGTGCCTTGTCCTTTGGGAGAGATGGAGTCATGGAGAATTGATTCATCGGAAAAAGTTCACCCAATCAAGGAGGACTTCAAATAACTTTGCATGGCATTAGCGCATGAGAGCAACTACTTCAAGGTCTTTATACTTCGATTTGCAATAAATGATGACTTGTCGAGATACATTTAACATAAATATATCTAGGAACATTCACCCATTCATACATGGGCCATGACATGATGCAACGCCATAAAAGATCAAAATTTCCACCAATTCGTATAGCAAAGCAGTAAATTTCATACTTGTATAGCGAAAATCCCAGCAACATTCATGTGACAAAGGGAAATAACAAGAATAAGCATGAAAATAGCACTTACATGTATTAAAGAGTATATCCAATAATCATATTATGCCAATAGAGAAGCTCTAAGACAAGAGAGATGTATCCAAACATCAAAATTCATCCATATCATCCAAACTCGTGCTCCAAGAGGTATAGTGAAAATCTCACAAGAGATAATAACCCAATCCAAGTGATGATGAGAGAATGAATCACCTCTCATCTATTTATACAATGTCTAATTAATTCAATTTAGTTAATTTGGCCTAATTGAGCACCTAAAATAAAATAATGTGCATAATAACAGTACTTTTGATGGCAAGCCCACCAAATAGCTCAATAACATAAGAATAAGCCTCTCAAGAGGGACGAACAATCAATAAACTGATTCGTTGGGCCTTTGAGGAGGCCTAATGAAGTCCAAGGGGTGCCATGATGTAGAAATGGACTCCAAACATAGTGGACAAGTGGTTTGCCCCTTGTTTTCCAAGCAAGAACCTATGGTGCTCCCAAGTAGGTGTGGGGGCACAAGGACATCCTCATGGTTCTCCAAGTTGATTGAAAATGCGTGTATACCATCTGTAAGGGCTAGGATGATGATATAAGTCCTCCCTTTGCAGCAGGAGACATCCTCTAGACCCTGGAACATCTGCCAAGTGTATGGTGCAAGTGTGAAGCCGGCTGGGCATGGTGAACCAGGTGCATCATCCTCATCCAAAAGGTAGAACACGAGCAATCAATGAGTGGTGGTTTGGGATCCATGAAGTACTCTCTACTATGGTGAAAGCCCATGGCTCTCAACGCTCACCCTACAAGTGCCAATGTGGCCCTCTAGAGGGTTAGGACCCCGTATAGGGAAACCAAGTCCCAAATGGGCCCACCTACAATCCTGCATAAGATCCAATGCGTCCCCTTGCCCTCCAATATAAAAAATCAATAGAATAATCAAGTAAAAGAGCTTAAAAGTCATGGAACCAATGGGGCACTTCATGGTGGCATGCCCTTCCATAGTGGGCTTTGGCATGTACAAGTGTTTCCAAACTCAATAAGGGGGTTAATCAAGGACCCTATTAGGTAGTTTCAACCTTTAAAGGGGGTGACATGTCCATGGTACATCCCTCAAGTGATAGGTGATACATGATGTAGTAATGGAACAGAGAGGGGATCTGGGGAATCATCCAAACCACATGTCATGGCACAAGAGCAGCAAGATGGGCAGACCAGTTGATTCAGGAGGCGCAGGAGCAAGTTGTTGCTCCAAGTACTTCAGTTTCATAGAGCAGACAACCATAGAGGTACACAGAATATATGGCACTTATGACCGAGTTGATAGATGTCGAGCCTTCCAGTTATCAGGAGGCAACCACTCAACAGATGTGGAGAGATACCATGGTGGAATATGCCTCTATCATGAAGAACGATGTTTGGGAGGTGGTGTTGAGGCCAGAGGGAAAACTTGTGGTAGGCTCTCGTTGGGTCTACAAGATCAAGCATGGAGCTAATGGAACTATTGAGAAGTACAAGGCAAGATTTATGGCTAAGGGGTTCTTGCAAATAGAGGGAGTTAACTATGATGAGACCTTTGCCCTAGTTTCTAGGTATTCATATGTCAGGGTCGTTGCAACTATTGCAACACAGATTGGGTGGAAGATCCACCAGATGGACGTGAAGACAACATTCCTCAATGGGGTTGTTGAAGAGGAGATTTACATTAAGCAACCAGAGGAATTCGAGACATGTTGTAGAGATATACAAATATGCAAACTCAAGGCAGTTTTATATGGGCTCAAGCAGGCTCCGCGAGCATGGTATGCTCGAATAGTCAATTACCTTCAGGGATTGGGCTTCAGCAAGAGTGAAGTAGACCCCAACCTCTACTACATTGTTGTTGGAGGTGAGTCGCTTATTCTAGTGCTATATGTGGGCGACTTGATTTTGATAGGCACATATAAGCTCATCCAAGAGTGCAAGAGAGATCTTGCAGGCGAGTTTGAGATGAAGGATATGGGGTTGATGCACTATTTCTATGGGTTGGAGGTTTGGCAAGGTGATAGAGAGATCTTCGTGGGACAAGGAAAGTACACTCAGCAAATTCTGAGGAGATTTCACATGCAAGATTGCAGACCTATGACCATGCCTCTAGTCACAAACTAGAGGAAGGTGGATACATCCAGATCAAAGCAAGTAGATCCCACACTTTACCAGCGAATGATTGGGTTGGTGATGTATTTGGCGAATAGGCTGTCAGATATATGTTTTGTAGTCAACTCTTTGATCCAATTTTTGGACAAGCCTACCAAAGCACATTGGGTTGCTCCAAAGCACGTGTTGAGATATCTCAAGCGGGCAGTAGAACATGGATTGTGGCATAGAAAGGTTGGTGAGTTGATGCTTGAGGGCTTCACTGATGCAAATTAGGCAAGGAGCTCCACAGACAAAAAGAGCACATCGAGATGTGCGTTCAGTGTTGGCACAGCAGTTGTTTCTTGGTTCAGTTGAAGCAGAGATCGGTCGCATTGAGTTCAGTTGAGGTCAAGTACATGGCTGTCAGTTTGGTGGGGTGCGAAGCTATTTGGCTAAGGTAGCTTCTCGTAGGATTTTTTAGGACAATGTTAGAGCCTACAATGATACACTGTGACAATCACAGTTGCATCAAGCTCCCTAAAAATCCAATGTCTCATGATCGCTCCAAGCACATCGACATACACCACATCAAAGATATAGTTCAGAGAGGTATCGTTACACTTGAGTACATACCAACAGAGGAGAAAACAACAAACATTCTGACCAATGCTTTGCCAGGGACCAGATTTGTTTACCTCAGAGAGAAGTTGGGTGTAGTACAAAACACCTTCCTCTCGAAGAGGGAGTGTTGATTGGAGTAGTGAAGAAGTGTTCAACTTGCCTAAGTGTTAAGACTAGCAAAAGAACACAAAAGACTACCACTTTAGAAAGATACTAATTTATTTAACTATTTCCTAAAGTTAGACTTAGGAAAAAATAAAATTTCCTAAGTTAACTGATGACTTAATCTCAGCCATTGATCACGATTTAATCTCAGTAGTTGAGAAGCATATTAGGGTTGAGGTCGAAATTATAAGAGGAGATAGAGCAAGTTGGTGGCAAGTTAGTTGAGCACAAACGGATGTGAGAGAGCAATGAAGGAAGAGTTGAGAGTTCAGCAGTTCGCAGAGGTTCAGCATCCAAGAGAGATTCAAACCAAGTAAAGGATGGATTTCCTTAGCCCCGAGATCAATTGCGCAACTCCAGTTCATACGTGTGCAATGGAGGAGAGAATTCGCGCTCGCACAAGGAGGTAAATTTGTGTTTCTTTTTTGGCAAATAGAGGAGGCGGTGATCAGATCCCTTTATCTTGGAGTATTGATCAGTTGTATTTTGTGATAAAAGGGAAGTTTCCCCCTTGTTGTAATTCTCAGAAGAAAATCTTTTGCTGTAAAAGAATAATAAAATACACACAGTGTTGCAGGTTTTCCTGAGAGTTGGGGTTTCCTAGATATATCTTGTGTTTTATGCTTTGATGTGTTTGTCTTCTGATTTATTTTCCATTGTGCATATTTAGTTTGAAAACTCCATGTATTTGTGATTAAAGTTTCCAGAATATCAATTGTTTATGTTTCTAGGTTTTTATACTCGGAAGATTGCAAATCAGATTACTAGGTTTTAAGGAAATCTGACATCTACACCCCTAATTAGCCATCACCCAATTCCTCAAGCACATGATTCTTCATCCAATAAAAAAAACTTGTGTATTGTCCCCATTACCGCTCAAACTAGTAGTGGTCTTAGGAGGGGATCCTAAAGGGCAACTACTAGGTAAAGGGCAACAATGGAGTGATAGGCCATTATCACCTCAGTTAAGGCTCCCTGCTCTTTACGGACTTTCACCGATGAAAGGAGACTCGGTATAAAACGGAATCACTAGATGAATAAATCAATAAGAGGATGTTCTATGTGGTTACAATAACTTAGATCTAGAACTTCTTTATGCTGCAAAATAAGTTAAGTATTTGTAGATAGAACATAAACCATATAAACCATATGCACAATGAAAGACAAACAAGAACTCAATGAGATACAGAGAAGTTAGGTCAATGACCAAGGCAAAACCCACAAGGGGAAAACCCAACCAAATTCTTCTTCTATTAGAAATCAATAATTCAGCAGAGATACAAAGTACAATGAGAGAATGAAGAAGTTCACCCAAATCTTAAGAATATCTCTGATAGCAGTAGTTGATGCATACATTGAATCACTTTGGCTCTCCAAGATTTGCTCTTACTCTCCAAGTATCTTTCTCTCACAATCTCCTTCAAGTCTCTCCAACTCTCTCTCAAGTTTGAATTCACGATGCACAAGTAAGTGAGGTGAGATGATATGTGACACATATATATAGGAGGAACAATGAATTATTGACATAAGGGAGGAGCAATACACATGCCTTGAGGAGGAGTTACATATGCCAAAATAGGAGTGTAACTTATGCCATAAAGGAGAGGAGTGTAACTTATGCATTTATGAAAGAAGTGTAACTTATGCATTAAAAAGGTGTAAGAGGAATCTTTTTAAGACGAGTCATTAAAGTGTGTAAGAGAGTGTAAGAGGTGTGTAAGAGCATTAAAGAGAGAGCTATGATTCCATTAAGAGAGAGAGAAACATATGCATTAATTGAGGGGAGTTACATATGACATGATTGAGTCTCATGATTGAGAGACTTGAATTTATTTTTAATAATAATAATAATAATGATTAAGTCGAAGTTGTCTATTAGGATTAATTGATGATCAAAATGTGTATTTGTGAAAATTCCTAGATAGAATTCCTAACGCAACAACTGATATTATTTCTTCTACTTATTAATTCAGAAACAAGTTATTTACGGTGTTACACAGTAAATATCGAAATAAATTCTACTGCAGCCTTCACAATTACAATATTGCGAAAACTAAATGCAAGGAAAAATACTAGCACAAGTACAATCACAATGATAGTTACTTTTGGATAATTGTCCCCAGAAAAACCCAATGTGGGAAAATTGGTGCAGCAGATGAGGGTTTCTTTATTATTCTTCAACAAAATCTCATGTACAACATACAAACAACAGAATAGAAGAGGAATTACTCTGAGAAATTTTACAGACAATTTCCTCACGCTCCACAGTTAAATTCCGACTCTGGAGAGGACTTGCTGCCCTCACTGCGTCACTCTTTGTGCAGTGACTGTGCAATCCTTGCATCACTGCCTCTACGTTGTCCCTCCTCTGCACTACTTCTTCCAGTCTCTTCCTGCACTCCCTACTATTGTTGATACCCTCTCTCTCCAACCAGCAACCCGCCCTCTGATTCGATTTTCTCTTGTTGAACTTCAGCCAGTGAGAAAATCGATCTACTCAAGCAACTGAGTATCTGCCTGGTGTTTTTCCAAATGCCCATCGAAGTCCTTATAATATTCTCGTTGAGAAATCAACGACCCAGATTAGATTCTAATCAATGGCTCAAATCATATTGACTTGATCTCTGTCTTTTTCTAGAAGATTTTCACCCAGTTCTATTAATACCCTTTAATTATTTTAATTCCCTAAGTTTAGACTTAGGCATCCATTAAAAATAATTAATTATTTTAATAAAACATCCCCTGGGTGGAATTTCCCGAAACGCTTTCAGGGTATTTTGGAATACATGTGTCCTAGCCTGCCTGCAAAATTTGAGGCTTAAAGCACATATGATGCTACCAGAAATCAACACTCCCCCTTAGCTAATATCGAGGAATGTGCTCTAGTAATGCAACCTGCTGAAGCATTACCCTGGCTATGTAACATCTCCCTCTTCGTTGCTGATGTCTGACATCACTACCCACCAACTACTACGCAAATGTTGCATCTGTGTTGTTCTTGACCTTGCATAATGCTGCCAACTACTGCAACTCCCTCTCATATGTTGTTGTTGCAACTAAGAAGCCATCTATTTCTGCTACTAAAACGGATTCTCTACCATACCCATCTGCTCATTGAACTGGATGAACTTAGCTCTTCCTAGAGCCTTTGTGAGTATGTCTGCTACCTTATCTCTTGTGGGGACATACTACAGCTATACTGCCCCACGTTGAACACAGTGTCTGATAAAGTAACATCTCATATCTATGTGTTTCGATCGATCAAGAAATATTGGATTCTCAGACACTTTGATACAACTTTGATTATCACAATAAACATTGGTCACTTCCATCCTCTTCCTGAACAAACTCACAAGCAGCTTCCTAAGCCATATAGCTTCGCACGTTATTGTGTTGGCTTCCATATATTCTGCTTTCACTGAGCTCAGAGCTACCCACTTCTTCTTCCTGTTGCACCAAGAGATCATTCTTGATCCAATGCTGAAGCAGTACCCAGAGGTACTTTTCCAATGTGCTGAACTACCTGCCCAATCTGCATCTATAAATCCGCTCAATCTGACATCATCTCCTCGGGTGTATTTCAACCCATATCCGACTATTCCACGAACATATCTGAGAATGTGCCTAGTTGCTGCCCAATGTACCCTTTTCGATTCCACCTTGAACTGACTAAGGGTGTTAACAACGAAACAAATACGTAGCCTAATGTTGACTAGATACATGAGTGACCGAATGAGTTGTCTGTACAAGGTGGGGTCCACTTCCTTGTCTTCTGATGCATCTATTTTCTTCAAGTTGGTGATCATACGCATTGCCATGGGTCGACAATCTTGCATTATGAATCTCTTCAAAATCTCTGTAGCATATCTTCCTTGCCCAAGGAAGATCTCCCCATTCTTCTGCCAAACTTCCAACCCTAGAAAATAATGCATCAACCTCATATCCTTCATGTCGAATTATGCTTCAAGTTTCTTCTTGTAGTCCTTTATGAGCCTAGATGACCCTGTTAGAAATAATTCATCTACATATAATACCAAAATAAGTGGCTCATTCTCCACCATCAGATAGTAGAGAATGGAATCAACATCACTCTTGATGAATCCCAACTGTTGCAAGTAACTATAAATCCGACTGTACCATGCTCTAGGTGCATGCTTGAGCCCATATAGGGCTTTCTTGAACCTGCAAACATGAGTTCTCTTGTCATCAGTCTTGAAGCTTTCAGGCTGTTCTATATACACCTCTTCTTCTATAACCCCGTTCTAGAATGTTGTCTTGACATCTATCTGGTGAATCTCCCATCCCATCTGAGTTGCTAGGGATGTAACGGATCTGATAGAGGTATATCTGGCTACTAGGGCGAAGGTCTCCTCATAGTCTATTCCTTCATTTTGTGTGTGGCCCTTTGCCATGAACCTAGCCTTGAACTTCTCTACACTACCATCTGCAACATACTTGATCTTGTAGATCCACGTTGATCCTACAACTGATATATCCTCTGGTCTGGGTACCACTTCCCAGACATCATTCGTCGTGATAGAACTGTATTCTTCTACCATGGCATCCACCTAAACTTGGTGTTGTACAGCTTCCTGAAAAATAGAGGGTTCTTCAACCTGTGCTACCAAGGCTTGGTATCTGTCAGGTTGTCTACGCTTACTTTTGTCGGTTCTAGGAGCCCCGAAAAACTCCTCTACGTCCCTCAGCATCTGTCGTACTTCCCTACTGGTTCTATCACTGGTGGTGGGAGGCTCAATCAAATCCTCCTCTTGTTCTTCTCGTTCCATCCGCTAGGAACTACCTGGATCTCCTACCCCTGAGGAAATACTGGTGCTGGTCACTGTAATTGATTCTGGTGTCTGTCACCCTGCTTGTCCTCCCTGCTGCCGCTGCTGCTGTTGGACTAATGGAATATCTGCTGACTAATCTTCTAATAACATCTCTCAAGATTTCCTGAAAGCTCTATCTTCCATGAACTTTGCATCTCATCTTACCACAATTTTCCTGTTGCTAGGAATGTAGATTCTATATGCTTTTGAGGTCTCACTATACCCTACAAGGTACTCATTTTCTGCATTTTGATCCAGTTTACTATGCTTCTTGTCTAGAATGTGACAATATGCCACACTTCTGAATATCCTGAGATGACTCACTTCCGGCTTTCTCCTTGTGAAAACCCCTTTAGGTGTTTTCTTCACCAATGCTCTATGAGGAGTTCTATTTTGAATACATATCGTTGTGTTGCATGCCTCTGCCCATAAGAATCTAGGCAAGTCCTAGTCATATAACATAACCTTTGTGGCCCCAAAGATTGTTCTATTCTTTTGCTTCACTACTCCAATCCGTTGTGGATTATATGGAGTTGTTCACTCTCTTTTGATGCCCTCCTTTGCGCAGAAATATGTGAAGTCTTTGTCTATATATTCTCCACCATTATCTGTACGTGATACTTTTATCTTTTTCCCTATCATGTTCTCTACGAGAGCCTTAAACTCTTTGAACCGATCGAAGACCTCATCCTTGGTCTTTAAGAAATAGACCCAGGTTTTTCTAGAGTGATCATCAATAAAGGTGACAAAGCATTTGCCACCACTAAGAGCTCTCGTGAACATTGGACCACAAATATTTGAGTGTATCAATCCCAATACACCTTTTGCTCTTGTCACTTATGGGAAAAGTTGCCTTAGCGTACTTCCCTAGTATGCACCCCTCTGGATACATCATCATGCTCAGTATTGAGGACTGGAACTCTTGTAACAGTCTCTCTGAGCATCCTCAGTGCTCCATGGTGTAAGTGTCCCATTCGCCTGTGCCAAAGTTCATTCAGTTCATTTTCACCATCATGATTGCTGCCTATCAGTGCCATTGGAGACTCGAGTTGCAATATATACAATTGTTGCTTCGAGCTCCAATTTGTGTCATCTTCTTCCAGCTTGGATGTTTGACATACAATTTCCTTCTAATGACGTATACATCATATCCCTTGTCCTGTAACTAGGACACTGAAATCAGATTCATTCCTAACTCGGGCACATGCAGCACATTAGTGGCTCTGATGTTGGTTCCTACTTTCGTCTGAAACGTTATGGTGCCTCTCCCTACTGGAGTACACTTTGTTATGTTTCCCATAGTGATCTTGAAGTCCATCTGCTCTTCTTAATAACTAGAGAAGTATTCTCGTACTCCAGTCATGTGAGTTGAAGCCCCGCTATCAATATACCAAACACCTGCTGATGCTGAACTTGACAAGCATGCGAATTATTCTACCAATCTGGAAGATAATTCAGAGGCATCTTGATTTTCCATACTTATCTGCGTTATTTTTCCTTACGATTTCTAACACTTTTCTGCCCAGCAAAAACTACATCCCACCTGAAGACTGCTTTGCATTGAAACTGCTGCGTTGTTCCCTCTGTCACTGGAAAATTTCGATCTGGAAATCGTTCTCTCTGTTGACTCACTCAGAGAGAGATTTTCCCACGAAAATTTTGCCCTCCGGGACTGGACTGCCAATCCCTTTGGGGATTCGATCTGCTACCTGCGCAGCTCTTCGATCTCCCTCTTATGTTTTGCATTAGCTCCAGCTCTGCTCTCTTGTGTCAACCTCGCTCTGATACCATGTGAAAATTCCTAGATAGAATTCCTACTGCAACAACTAATATTATTTCTTCTACTTATTAATTCAGAAACAAGTTATTTACGATGTTACAAAGTAAATATCGAAATAAATTCTACTACATCCTTCACAATTAAAATATTGTGGAAACTAAATACAAGGAAAAATACTAGCACAAGTACAATCACAATGACAATTATTTTTGGACAATTGTCCCCGAAAAAACCCAATGTGGGAAAACCGGTGCAGCAAATGAGGGTTTCTTTATTATTCTTCAGCAAAATATCATGTACAAGATACAAAGAGTAGAATAGAAGAGGAATTACTGTGAGAAATTTTATAGACAATTTTCTCATGCTCCACAGTGAAATTCTTACTCTGGAGAGGACTTGCTACCCTCACTGTGTCACCCTTGCGCAGTCCCTGCATCACTGCCTCTGCGTTGTCCCTCCTCTGCGCTGCTTCTTCCAGTATGTTCCTGCACCCCCGACTATTGTTGATACCCTCTCTCTCCAACCGGCAACTCTCCCTCTGATTCGATTCTCTCTTATCGAACTTCAGCCAGTGAGAAAATCAATCTGCTTGAACAACTGAGTATTTGCATGGTGTATTTTCAGATGCCCATCGAAGTCCTTCTTATAATCTTCTCGTTGAGAAATCAACAGCCCAGATTAGATTCTAATCAATAGCTCAAATCATATTGACTTGATCTCCGTCTTTTTCTCGAAGATTCACACCCAATTCTATTAATACCCTTTAATTATTTTAATTCCCTAAGTTTAGACTTAGGCATCCATTAAAAATAATTAATTATTTTAATAAAACTTCCTCCGGACAGAATTTCTCAAAACAATTTCTGAGTATTTTGGAATACATGTGTCCTAGCCTCCTTGCAAAATTTGAGGCAAAACATCAGTTGCTACCATAAATCAACAGTTTTCCATCAACAATGCTTGATTACCAATTGATGCAAGGTGATTTACTGTTTTTAGAAAGTCATACTTAAGACTTTCTCTTTTTTAGACTCTATTTTTAGACTTTCTCTTTTTAGAAATTCTATTTTTATAAATTCATCCCTGAGTTGTCAATTTTGAACACTCCCTCTCAACTAGGGAGGAATTTCTTTTTGCAAAAAAAATCTTTGCTTTCTCTGCTCATCTTTGTTCATCTCTACTTTGTATCATATGGAACAATGATGTCACTTTAATGAAGAAAAATCATCAAAGGGGAGATTCATCCATCACCCTATATTCACTTGGGGTCAATGCCACTTGCCAACATATGACAAGGATCTCTCACAACCAAATCTCATCTCTGCTTGGGGCGGTCCACTTGTCAACACATGACCAGGATCCCACACATCCAAGGCTCGTCACTGCTTGGGGGGATCCACTTGTCAACATATGACAAGGATCTCGCACATCCAAGTCTAATTAAATGTCAAGTGGTGGAACACCTGCATCGTAGAAAATTCACACAGACAAGTCTCACTACTCCTATTGGCCAAATAGGTGGCTCTTCCCACGTCCCAGACTGTGGGTCGGATGCATACTAAGGCCTACTCTGGTGGCACACACTACACAAGAGGTCCCACATCCTTAGGAGCTTTCCGGCATCATTCCTTAATTTTGTGAGCTCTGACAGGGGGGAAAGGGAGCTCAGTGTTTTCGATCCGCTATGACCGCTTCCCAGAATAGTCACATCCATAAGTCCAAGCTGCTCTCTAAAAGCCAAGAACTTTCCTTTTGGTAAAGTCTTGGTAAGAATGCTAGCTATCTGATCATTAGTCACAATATGATGGAGTCTCACTGCTCCTCTCTACACCATACCCTGAATATAGTGATATTTGATCTCAATGTGCTTGGACTTGTCATGGAACATAAGATGAATCCCACTCTTATTGTCACAATATATAACTGTTGTGTCTGGAACTTGCTCAAATAGCTCTCCAAAGAGCTTCCTCATCATACTACCTCTCAACTAGCCATGCTAGTAGCAATGTACTCAGCTTCAGCGATACTCGGTGCAACAGAGTTTTGTTTTCTTCTCATCCAAGAGATCTTGGCAGATCCCAAGCTAAAGCAACAACTAGAAGTGCTCTTTCTATCAACAAAGTTACCAACCCAATCAACATCAGTATATCCATGAAGTCTTACATTTTTAACAATATATCTCAATCCAAGATTGATGGTCCCATGCAGGTATATCAACACATGCTTTGCAACAATCCATTGTGCATGTGATCACTTAATCGTATATTGGCTCAGAGTATTGACCGCAAAACATATGTCCGGTTATTGTTAACTACGAACATTAGTGCCCCAATCAGTTGACGATACTTAAAAGGATTTGCCAAATCAAGACCTACATCTTCACCACATAGCTTCTTGAAATTCATTTCCATTGGAGAATTTATGGACTTGCATTATGTCACACCAAATCATTCTAGTAGCTTGACAACATGTTTTCCTTGAGAAAGGAAAATCTCACCAGGTCTCTGCCATACTTCAAGACCCAAAAAGTAGTGCATCAAATATCTTTCATTTCAAATTTAGAAGCTAACTTCCTCTTACAATGGAGGATAAGTGCTTCACCACCAGTCATAAATAAATCATAAGCATATAATACCAAAATCGAAAGGCATACCTTAGACTATCTTGAAGTAAAGATTTGGATCAACATTACTTCTAGTAAAACCAAGCTTCATCAAGAAGCTACCAATGCGAGCATACCAAGCTCTTGGAGCTTACTTCAAACCATAAAGGGATTTCTTCAGTCTAAACACATAATTTTTTCGGTCATTTACTTTAAAGCCTTCTGGTTGCTCCAAAAATACTTTTTCCTTAAGGAAGCCATGCAAAAAAGCAATTTCCTCATTCATTTGTGAAGGGACCATCCTTGGCTAGCAGCTAGAGCCACAATAGATCAAATTGTTGTATAATGGACAACGGGTGCAAATATTTCATCATAGTCTATTCCCTCTTTCTGAGAGAACCCTCAAGCCACAAATCTAGCTTTATATTTTTCAATATTGCCATCAACACCATGTTTAATTTTATACAACCATTTAGAAGACACAACAGATTTACCTTGGGATCTTGGAACCACTTCCCATACATCATTATGAATGATGGACTGATATTCTTTTGACATTGCATCTCTCCACACTTGAGCCTTCACAACTTCTTCAAAAGTGCATGGTTCAACTTGAATAATGTTGCTCATGTCTACAACATATCCCTGGAATCAGCATTGTTTCTTGCTTTCTCTGAAGGTTCCTCTAGGAGCAACATGTTTATCAGCATCTTGTAAAGTGTCATGAAACCATAATCATATTTTTCTAGCACATGGAGGAGGATCCAAAGAGTCCATGGGATCCATGGGTTCATCAGCAAGATCAAGCTCAGGTTTGCGATCTTCTTGTGCATCCAAGGCATCATCTTGTCTTTCAACATTAGCAGGAGTGTTTATGGTTTTTCAAAGAGTTGCATCTTCATCAAATGTTATATCTTTGCCAAACTCTATATTTCTTTGTTCAAGTACATATATTCTATAAGCTTTAGGATTTTCACAATAACCAACAGCCACACCTTTCTTACCTGAAGCTTCCAACTTGGTACTTTTTCCTTTGGCACATGAAAGTAGACACGGCAATCAAAGATCCTTAAGTGCCCATTTTGTTATGGGTTATATAGTACGGTGGTCTCTTTCCTGATTCCAACTTCTTTGTAGAAGTCTTGAGCTCTTGTCCACTCCATGTCGACTCAAGTCATGGGATGGCTCAACACCTTTCTCAATCTTGATAAAAAGGACTTGGTTCTCACATTCATCAAATGTACCTATTGATCTCATAACAAGAGCAAGAGAAATAGTAGCAAAGTAAATAAACATAATGAAAGTATACCTAGTGATGAGGTAGGTATTTCTTTCTTTTCTAGATGTGAGAGTGGCTCTTTCATTATCCTTGCACTCGCTTCCTCTTGGAATTTATTCTTCTTACACTATTTTGCACCTTGATGATCTTCATGATATGTTTTTCTTGATCGCATTCTCATCAAGAAGTTAGTGAAAGAATCATTCAAATACTCATGGAGGAAAAATAACCAATGATTTATAAGGATAAATCTAAACAAGAACAGTGACACAAAGAAACAACATAAGACTTGAAAATACTTTGGGATTGAAGGAAGTTCTTAGCTCCCTCTTGATGCGGCCTCTATAGATTGCCACTGTCCATAAGTCATATGTCATTGGCAGAAGAAACGCATCTTCTGATCACCACTTGGCAAAGTCCGTCGTGATCCACTCTAATCTCAGTTATTTCGGAAACCATTTTTCTCACATGAGGCAATGCTTTATAATGAAGATGAGTGAACTTTTGGTGCCATATAGGTCTTCCATTGATTTTATACAGATCTTCAAATCTTGATCCTAGAGTGAAGGCATGTAATAACAATCATACATCTTAACTTCATTCTCTGCAATAATATTAGTTATAATCCATCTTTTCTCACTGCAAAAGAGGTTAATTTAGAAAACTATCATTCCATCTTTTACAAAAGTCATGATTCTTATCTACAACCACTATTGTTAGTAAACTTTAATATCAAAATTACCAAAACCCATAAGATTATAACCATTCTCATATAATGTAAGACAGTCAAAATTCCCCTATCTTCAGCGTTTAATTTCTATTAGTTATTCTTTCATAACCTTCTATGCATTATACTTTTTTTCAAGACAACACTTTCTTGAACATGCTTAAACAGAAATAAAATTACTCTTTACTTTTGCATGCATTAACAAGTACCAAAACCACAACTATTAAATACATGCAACACCTTAACTACTATTTGCAAAATTACTATCATATCATGGGTTCCTTGAAATCTTGGAAGAACAGTAGCAGTAAAATTTCAGTAGTAAATTTCAACAGTAAAATTTCAGCAGTAGAATTTCAGCAATAAATTTCAACTGTAAATTTCAACAATAAAAGAGGAGATATTTCAGCAAAAAATTAGCTACAAGTAAAAGGAACAACAAGAGATATTTCAGCAAAAACATAGTTGCAAATGGAGCAAACAACAAGAGATATTTCAACAGAAAAAGAGTTGTCAATGGAAAGAACAGCAAGATATATTTCAGCGGAAAGAGAGCTGCAAATGGAGTGGACAGCAAATAGAAAAAGAGTTGCAAATGGAGTTTGTCTTCACCAAAGCTCTGATACCATGTTGAAATTTTGATGTTCTATGTTGTTAGCATCACTTAAATCCAAAACTTTTTTATGCTGCAAATAAGTTAAGTAATTGTAGATAGAACATAAACCATATGCACAATGAAACACAACCAAGAACTTAATGAGATACAGAGAAGTTAGGTCAATGACCAGGGCAAAACCCATAAGTGGAATACCCAACCAGATTCTTCTTCTATCAAAAATCAATTGTTCAGCAGAAATACAAGGTACAATGAGAGAATGAAGAAGTTCACCCAAATCTGAAGAATATCTCTGATAGAAGTAGTTGATGCAAACACTGAATCACTTTGGCTCTTAAAGATCTTCTCTTACTCTCCAAGTCTCTCTCTCACACAATCTCCTTCAAGTCTATCCAACTCTCTCTCAAGTTTGAATTCACAATGCACAAGTAAATGAGGTGAGATGATATGAGACATATATAGGAGGAGCAATGAATTATTGACATAAAGGAGAGCAATACACATGCCTTAAGGAGGAGTTACATATGCCATAAAGGAGAAGAGTGTAACTTATGCCATAAAGGAGAGAAGTGTAACTTATGCATTAAAAAGGTGTAAGAAGAATCTTTTTATGACGAGTCATTAAAGTGAGTAAGAGAGTGTAAGAGGTGCGTAAGAGCATTAAAGAGAGAGAGAGGAATGAATCCATTAAGAGAGAGGGTGCTAAGTCACAATACACGTCCCTCAGGGTCTTGTGTCCCGTATTTCACGTGTCGGACACAAAACATGCCCTAAAACGTGTCGAAAACGTTTTTTTTCCGTGTCCTCTAATCGAGACACGTGTTTTGGATGTGGCGAAAACGTGCCCTAACATTTTTGGCTGTTAGGACACATGTCCCATGAAAAGTGACATTTAAAACCCGTGACATGTTTTATGTTTTGGGTTTTTTTTATCATTGTTCGCCGCCAAAGTCAAGTTTGCTCACCGTTGAAATCAAATTCTTTGTGTAGTGTGAGAATTCCGTCGGATTCGACCGCAGTGCTCACAATCTCACATTGAGAGCGTAGTTCACAATTTCACATTGAGAGCGCAGTTCACAAGTTGTTCTAAATTTCTAGTTTTATTTTATCAATCATGATATTTCTAAATTTCTAGTAAGTAGTTTCTTATGTGCTTGACTAATTGTTAATAATATGAACAATGAACATTGAACTATGAACATCGTTGATGTAGTAAATTAATAAACTAACTAGTAAATACTAAATACTAAATAGATATCATCATCATTCATATTTGTAGATGTTCTAATTTCTAGAAAATATGGATCAGGCACTATATTTCAAAATTTTTAATATATATATATAAAACGTGTCCCTCGTGTCCTATTTCCGAGGTCATTGTGTCTCATGTCGAATACTTGTATTTACGTGTCCTTTGTATCTTGTGTCCTCGTGCATGTGACTTAGAGAGGGTGTAACATATGCATTAATTGAGGGGAGTTACATATGACATGATTGAGTCTCATGATTGAGAGACTTGAATTTATTTTCAATAATAATATAATAATATCATAAGAATAATAATAATATAATAATATCATAAGAATAATAATAATAATAATAGAATTGATGATTAAGTCAAAATTGAACTATTAGGTTTGACTGATGAGCAAAAGGGATTTTCCATCAACAATGCTTGATTACCAATTGATGAAAGGTAATTTACTATTTTTGGAAAGTCATACTTGAGACTTTCTATTTTTAGAAATTCTATTTTCAAACTTTCTATTCTTATAAATTCATCCCTGAGCTGCCAATTTTCAACAGGTGGATACATCTAGATCAGAGCAAGTAGATCCTACACGTTACCAGCAAATGATTGGGTCGTTGATGTATTTGGTGAATAGGATATCAGCTATATGTTTTGTAGTCAACTCTTTGAGCCAATTTTTGGACAAGCGTGTTGGGTTGTTGCAAAGCACGTGTTGAGATATCTCAAGGGGGATGGTAGAGCATGGATTGTGGTATAGAAAGGTTGATGAGTTGAAGCTAGAGGGCTTCTGTAAATTTATGTAGATGTTCTTTGCTTGATGCAACTTTACTTTCACTACAGCAATCACATAAACAATCGAGTAAAACGTTGATAGAACATACCAATAGATCAACAGAAGACAAACCAGAAACAGATAAATGTGTTGGTGCGTTACAACAGTCAACAGGATGCTTCAACCGGCAAAGTCTCAATTGGTCAGCTAACCAGCAATGTCACACAACCCTCAGATCAGCCAAACAGTCAACTCAAAAGTCAACCCAAAAAAGTCAACATTGCCTAGAAAAGTCAACGCAGAACAGCAGCAAGTAAAAGTCAACGCAGCACGGTGCATGGTCAACCCTTGACCTCAGTTCTTGTGCCAAAATGTACGGACTACAGAAATAGAAGTATATGCCAAAATTCAGCTCCTTTTGACCATGCATTAACCAAAGTCAACGCTGGTCAAACCTGCGATGGAAACCCTAGCTGCAGCAGAAACTGTCTTCGTCCTTCTCCCACGTGTGAACCGCAGATTTGCTTCCAAGTAGCTCGAACCAATCAGAAGTGGAGAGAGAAATATGTGTGATGAGGAGATGAGTGAAATGTCCTCCAACGTTGACTTTATTTATATCCATCACTGAGGGTGTGTGACACATTTGCTGGGGTACAAAACCTTAAAGCCGACCTACACATATTTGAATATATTAGTAAATAAATTCAAAATAAATGTTCTGCTCTTCGGATCAAGATGATCTTTAGATCGATCTTGCACCTCTCCGAAAGAGGAACCCAATAAAAATATCGGCATCTTCATCTGAGCATCACAACATGGAGTTTGGACCTAGTTGTCCAATTTTAACACTCCCTCTCAACTAGGGAGAACTCCATCCCCCTGTGCAACTCAACATCGTGCGTCATCTCGCTGTAACTTGCTTTGCTGGCTCTTTATTTCAGAACAGAAGTGGGTGAGTCACAAAGACATCATTCCCGACTGACAGATTCAGCCCAAAGGTCCGAAACCTCTATAGACTCACAAAGAGTCTCCAACCAACCCGAAGTTGGTTCATCTGACCCGTAGTCAGCAGGAGGTCCGAAATCTCACTATACTTGATCCCAGATCAAGTGGTTGGACCGTGCCATCCTAGATAGAGAGTACGGGAATTTCTGATGCGTCCATCAGTCTTTGCTACTAGTCTCTAGCCTTTACCATCTCATTGGCCAAATGAGAGGTACTTCCCATGAGCCCTGAGCTCAATGGGTAGGATGCATACGGGGCATAGATAATGAGAGGTAAACCAACTCAATAATCACAACGGTGGGGTCCAAGCACACCAACAAGGTTTGGCAAGCCTAGCCTTGTGGTTGCTCATAGCTCCGAGAAGCTATTCCCAAAGCCCTGCAGCTCTCGTAGCTCATCGTCCAACAGACTTCTCATCATAGGGTCATTCCACAATAGCAAGACTCGTCGTAAGGTTAGGAACTTGACCTTCCCTGTGGGCTTTGTGAGAATATCCGCGACCCGGCCTACCGGCTCCTATATGATTGAGCCTTACGCGCCTCGTTGTATCATTGTACCATATCCGTGATAAAGTGGTACCTGATAAAGTGGTACCCCGATATCAATATGCTTGGATCGATCGTACCTGGATTCTGATACGAATCCCACTCTGGTTATCACAGAGTATCACAGTGGTATCTAGCACATGCCCGAACAGCTCACTGAAGAGCTTTCGCAACCAAACTGCTTCACAACAGGCCATACTTGCTGCAATGTATTCGGCCTCCACGGTGCTCAAAGCCACCGACTTCTGCTTCCTGCTCATCCATGATATCGAAGCAGATCCAAGTGTGAAGCAACATCCCGATGTGCTTTTACGATCCACCACACTGCCAGCCCAATTGGCATCAGTATATCCATGGAGTGTCATGCTCCCGGCAGTGTATCTCAGCCCATGGTTTATCGTGCCCCGAAGATATCTCAGAAGATTCTTGGCACCAACCCAATGAAAGTGATGAGGCTCAACCATTTGTTGACTCAAAGCGTTCACTGCAAAACATATATCTGGACAGGTGTTCACTATGAACATCAGGGCCCCTACGAGTTGGCGATACTCAGTAGGATTTGCTAACAAGGGCCCAGCGACGCTGCCACTCAACTTCTTGAAGTTGAGCTCCATCGGTGTCGACACGGACTTGCAGTCCACCATACTAAATCTTTCTAGAAGCTTCACAATGTACTTTCCTTGAGAAAGGAAAATCTCGCCAACTCTCTGCCAGACCTCCAGGCCTAGGAAGTAGTGCATCAGTCCTAGGTCCTTCATCTCGAACTCAGCAACAAGCTCCCTCTTGCACTAATGAATGAGAGGGTCGGCACCTGTCAGGAAGAGGTCGTCCACATACAGCACCAGAATGAGGGGCTTCTCTCTATCAACCTTGAAGTAAAGGTTCGGATCAACATTACTACGAGTGAAGCCCAGCTTCATCAGGTAGCTATCTATCCTCTCGTACCAAGCTCTGGGTGCTTGCTTCAGCCCATAGAGGACTTTCTTCAACCTGCAAACATGGGTTTCCCGATCTTGGACTTCGAACCCCAGAGGTTGCTCTACATACACCTCTTCCTTTATCGCACCATGCATAAAATGCAGTCCGTACATCCATCTGATGAAGACTCCATCCTTACATAGCAGCAAGGGCTATGATAGATCGAATGGTGGTATATTGTGCCACAAGTGCAAATATGTCATCATAGTCTATGCCTTCCTTTTGAGAGAAGCCACGGGCAACGAATCTTGCCTTGAACTTTTCAGCACTTCCATCAGATCCATGCTTGATCTTGTAGAGCCATTTCGAGGTGACAACTGCTTTGTCCTCCGGTCTTAGAACCACATCCCAAACATCATTCTTCATTATGGACTCATACTCTTCCTACATAGCATCCTTCTAGACTTGATGCTTTACGGCTTCCTCAAAAGATCCAGGCTCGGATTGTACAATAGTACTCATGGCTGCTAGATACCCTTGGTATCTACTCGGCTTCTTGCTTTCACAGAATGTCCCCCCTTGGGGCCATATGTCCCTCAGCATCCTCGAGAGTGTCCCTGAGCCATGATGGTCTCTTCCCCAATGAAGGAGGTGGATCAATCAGATCCATCAGTCCTTCAACATCAGGCATCGTCTCATCCTTCGGTTCTTCTTGATTTCCAGGCCTTGCTTCATGATCTTCCTGGGATCTCAGAAGATTGACTACTTTCTTCAGGGAAGCATCTTCGTCAAAAGTGACATCATGGCATATCTCCACTTCCCTTTGACCAGGCACATAGACTCTATAGGCCTTCGAAGTTTCGTTGTAGCCCACAAACATTCCTTTCTTCCCAGAAGCATTCAACTTGCTCCTCTTCTCTTTCGGCACATGAAAATAAACAAGACATCCAAAAACTCTAAAATGTGAGACGTCAGGTTTCTTACCAGTGAAAACCTCTTCAGGAGTTTTGGAGTCCAAAGTGGAATGCGGGCATCGGTTTTGTATGTATACAACAGTGTTCGCAGCTTCTCCCCACAGAAACTTCGGTAGACCCTGGTCACATAGCATGGCACGGGCAGCGTCCACAATGGTCCTGTTCTTTCGTTCAGCAACGCCATTCTGCTCAGGAGTATAGACACTTGTGGTCTCCCTCTTGATGTCAGCTTCTCTACAAAAATCCTTGAACTCGTTTGTCTCATATTCAATGCCAATATCGGTCCTCAAAATCTTGATCTTCTTCCCTGTCATATTTTCCACCAGTCTTTGAAGGTACGGAACCACGTGAAAGCCTCATCCTTCTTCTTTAAGAAGCATATCAAGGTTTTGCGAAAGAAGTCATCTATGAACGTCACATAATAAGAACATCCTCCCAAGGATGTCATGGGCAGCATACCAGATAGATCAGAATGGATCAATTGCAAGACATCAGATGTCTTTGTGACACTTGAGGGGAAAGGTCCCCTTGTATGCTTTCCTTCGGCACAACCTTTACATACACCTTCATGATTATTTGAAAACTCGGGCATCCCTGTTACCACCTTCCTTGCTTTGGGAATGGCCTTGTAGTGAAGGTGTCCAAACCTCCAGTGCCATAGTTTAATCTGTCGGATAGTATCACATGTCATCGCACCTAGTGGACTTCCTCCAACCTGGTAGAGTGTATCAATCCTAAATCCAATCGTGATAGCTTCCTTGAAGCTCTTCTTCCAAATGCGTACCTTTCCATCAATGAATGCCACATTGAACCCTTTGTCTTCCATGGCCGATATAGACACAAGGTTCTTCTTCAAATTTGGTACATAGAGTACATCCTGCAAGCGAAGGACTTGTCCTTGAGACAAGTGGAGGGTCACAGTCCCTGTCCCTTTCACGGGATATGTGGCATTATCTCCAAGGATAATTTCCAGATTGATATCCTTCTCAACGATATCAGAGAGTGCTTCCTTGAACCCAATGATGTGCCTTAAGGCACCACTATCTATCAACCAGACATCCATAGTGTCGGGTGGAGATGCAGCAGAGAGGGCAGATACAAGAATGTATTCATTTCTTTTATCAGCAACATTTGATTCCTCATACCTGGAGTTTCTCGACCTTTTGAAAGGTTGACCATTTCCATCAGAGGGAGCCTTCCTTTTTCCCTTGGACCTGTTATTCCTTTGATTTCCATTTCTCCAGTTATTGTTGTTGTCATCACCATCGAGAGAATCCTTCTTGAAAGGACATTCTCTAGCATAGTGACCTGGCCTGTGACAAGTGTAGCACTTGCCCTTCTTTCCTTGGGCCCCTGCTCTTCCTTTATTCTTTGGACCACCAAAGTTCTTCTTTCTAGAATGAGCAGCGTAGGCAGCATTTCCTTCATTTTCATACTCCTTCATTCTTGTCTCTTTTTGAATGCATCTCGATAGTACTTCGTCAAACTTAGGTATCACATTATTATTTAGAATGGTAGTGTTGAACACATGCCATTCGGATGGGAGCCCTCCAAGTGTAGTGAGTACCATCTCTCGATCAGCTATTGTCTCCCTAATAGCCAGCAGATTGTTCCTACTCTTAGTCAGCTTCAGAAAGTATGATTGAACAGACTCATCCATGACTTTCTTCAGATTCTTCAATTGATTATTGAAGAATAGTACTTGATTTGCATTGTTGGCCTTGAACATGTGGACCAACTTATCATACATCTCTTTGGATGTGCCCAGCTCAGAGATGTAGGCCACCAGACTCTTATGAATTGAGTCCCTGATCATTAGCTTTGCTTTGATCTCCCCCTTCTTGTACTTTGATTTTGCAGCAGCAGTAGCAGTGGATGGAGGTTCTTGGATTTTACCCTACACATAGTCCATGACATCTTAGTCTTCCAATTTAAGATCCAATATCATCTTCCAAGCATGGAAGTCATCCTTCCTAGTCAATTTGTCATCCTCCTTGAAGCCATAGTTTGTGAAACCCATTTTCTTCTTCGGTGATTGCTACAAATTAGGGCTTGTCTTCACCTTAGCTCTGATCCCATGTAAATTGATGTAGATGTTCTATGCTTGATGCTACTTTACTTTCACTACAACAATCACATAAACAATCAAGTAAAATGTTGATAGAACATACCAGTAGATCAACAGAAGACAAACTAGAAACAAATAAATGTGTTGGTGCGTTACAGCGGTCAACAGGATGCTTCAACCAGCAAAGTCTCAATTGGTCAGCTAACCAGCAATGTCACACAACCCTCAGATTAGCCAAACAGTCAACTCAAAAGTCAACCCAGAAAATTCAATGCAAAACAGCAGCAAGTAAAACTCAATGCAGCATGGTCTATGGTCAACCTTTGACCTCGGTTCTTGTGCCAAAATGTACGAACTACAGAAATCGAAGTATATGCCAAAATTCAGCTCCTTTTGACCATGCGTTGACCAAAGTCAACGCTAGTCAAACATGCGGTGGAAACCCTAGCTGTAGCAGAAACTGTCTTCGTCCTTATCCCACGTGTGAACCGCTAATTTGCCTCCAAGTAGCTCGAACCAATCAGAAGTGGAGAGAGAAATATGTGTGACGAGGAGATGAGTGAAATGTCCTCCAACGTTGACTTTATTTATATCCATCACTGAGGGTGTGTGACACATTTGCTGAGGTACAAAACCTTAAAGCCGACCTGCACATATTTGAATATATTAGAAAATAAATTCAAAATAAATGTTCTGCTCATCGAATCATCGAATCAAGATGATCTTTAGATCGATCTTGCACCTCTTCGAAAGAGAAACCCAATAAAAATATTGGTATCTTCATCTGAGCATCACAACATGGAGTTTGGACCTAGTTGTCCAATTTTAACAACTTCACTGATGCAAATTGGGCAAGGAGCTCCACAGACCAAAAGAGCACATCGGGATGTGCGTTAAGTGTTAGATCAACAGTTGTTTCTTGGTTCAGTAGGAAGCGGAGATCAGTCGCATTAAGTTCAGTTGAGGTCAAGTACATGGCTGTCAATTTGGTGGGGTGTGAAGTTATTTGGCTAAGGAAGCTTCTCGTAGGCTTTTTCAAGACAACGTTATAGCCTACAGTGATACACTGTGACAATCATAGTCGCATCAAGCTCTCTGAAAATCCAATGTTTCGTGATCACTCCAAGAACATCGACATACACTACATCAAAGATATTGTTCAGAGAGGTATCGTTACACTTGAGTATGTACCAACAGAGGAGCAAACAACAAACATTTTGACCGAAGCTTTGCCAGGGGCCATATTTGTTTACCTCAGAGAGAAGTTGGGTGCAGTGTGAAACACCTTCCTCTTAAAGAGGGAGTGTTGATTGGAGTAGAGAAGAAGTGTTCAACTTGCCTAAGTGTTAAGACTAGCAAAAGAACACAGAAGACTACCACTTTAGAAAGATACTTATTTATTTAACTATTTCCTAAAGTTAGACTTATGAAAAAATAAAAGTTCTTATGTTAACTTATGACTTAGTCTCAGCCATTGATCATGATTTAATCTCAGTCCTTGAAACGCAGATTGGGGTTGAGGTCGAAATTATAAGAGGAGATAGAACGAGTTGGTGGCAAGTTAGTTGAGCACAAGCAGGTGCCAGAGAACAGAGAAGGAAGAGTTGAGAGTTCAGCAGTCAGAGGTTCAGCTTCCAAGAGAGATTCAAATCAAGTAAAGTTCGATTTGCCTTAGCCTTGAGATCAGTTGCGCAACTCCAGTTTTCCCGTGTGCACTGGAGGAAAGAATTTGGGCTCATGCGTGCAAGAAGATAAGTAAATTCGTACGGTTTTTTGGCGAATAGCGGAGGCAATGATTAGATCCATTTATCTTGGAGTATTGATCAGTTGTATTTTGTGATAAAAGGGAAGTTTCTCCCTTGTTGTAATTCTCAGAAGAAAATCTTTTGCTGCAAAAGAATAATAAAATACACTTAGTGTTGCAGGTTTTCCCCAGAGTTGGGGTTTCCTAGATATATCTTATGTTCTATGCTTGGATGTGTTTGTCTTCTAATATATTTTCCATTGTGTATATTTAGTTTGAAAACTCAGTGTATTTGTGATTAAAGTTTCCAGAATATCAATTGTTTATGTTTCTAGGTTTTTATACTCAGAAGATTGAGAATCAGATTACTGGGTTTTAAGGAAATATAACATCTACACCCCTAATTAGCCATCACCCAAATCTTCAAGCACATGATTCTTCATCTACTAAAAAAAACTCTTGTATTGTCCTTGTTACCGCTCAAACTAGCAGGGATCCTAGGAGGGGATCCTAAAGAGAAACTACTAGGTCAAGGGCAACAATGGAGTGATAGCCCATTGTTACCTCAAGTAAGGCTCCCTACTCTTTATGGACTTTCACCGATGGGCAAAGACTCGGTATAAAAGGGAATCACTAGATGAATAGATCAATAAGAGGATGAGAAGTGATTCCTAAGGCTTATTCACAAGAGAGACTCAATTGTATGGCTTGCTTGCTTGAGAAGCAAGGTGTAAGGCTCTCTAGGAAGGACCAGGGGGATTTTAAGGGCTAGGGTTTGAGAATAAGACGTGTAAAGGAGATACCTAGTCCTAGAAATCCTTGTGAAAACTTGGTTTCCAAGTGGTCTTTGTGAAATTGGTTTCAATAAGTTGTGGGACCACACGGGACCTGTTGTCGCCCAGATTGTACAGTCACCGCGACAACACTCAGGACGAGAGTTGTCACTCTGATCTTCGCCCACTCCATTCTAGTTGTCTCCCAACGGCAAGCTATGGGTGGTAGTCCCTATGGAATGACGCGAAGAAAAACAAGTTGGAAACCAACTTGTTCGGGAGACATTGATGAGTGGCCTAGCCACATGGTTGAATTTAAGCAAGGTTATTGATCAGATTAGATTTAAAGTATGAGACCGATGCCTTAATGGAGTCACAAATTCTTGCTTATAGTAAATTGGAACCAAATGACCGGATGGACACCCGCTACTTGAAATGATTAACTAACCTATATGATATGCATGTCCTAGGACCTATGTGAGATGCAGTGACATTGGTAAATTTTAATTAGATGCCTAGTCTAAGTGGAACCTTTCTCCTAACTATTTTGAGAAACAATCCTCAAAGTAAGTTGTGAAATGGAAGCCAACAGGAAGCAGACAGCGGCTTGCTTCACGATACCTCCCCCTATGTTCCACTCACCTAGTGCCTCTGGCACTGCAGAGACTATGGCTTTGACGACTGCAAGGTTATTGTGTTAACTACTAGGAGAAGTTGAATATCTCAAACTAGTTTGAAAGGGTTTCCCTATATCTCTATCAACCTAGCTTATGCTAGGAAGTAAATTATTAATGCAAGCTAGATCTAATATGCTTATGCAAGAGATTATGAGTGAGATTTTTCTTGAGTTAAGATTGCTTAAGTTACTTAAGTACTTTAATGAGAATCTTCTTATAGCAAGAGTACTTAGCAATATTGAAATGACAACCTTAATCAAGATAGATGTTAATGGACACAAGTGCAAATTTCAACAATCCACAAGATGCTTAAGTAGCTCAACTTATCCACCAATGATTATTAACACAAGTCAATCAAAAAGATCAACTTCATATTTTGATTACAAAGATAAACAACCTTTGAGACCAAGATGAGATAAGCCAATTTCAGATCTATGACAATTTGTAACAGCAGTAACAATTCAGAAAATTCAAACTTTATCAATGTTATGACAGTAGTGAGGAAACCACTTTAAATCATGAAATTTACTCAACACATAAAACATAAAGATTTCTAACGAGCAGCAAATGTAAATTAGTTTGTTTAGAGTCTAGACCACTTTATGATGGTGTATTTAGCGAAAATTCAGATGTGTTTTTTAATTTACAGCAGTAAATGACCACAAATCAGCAAGCTAAAGATGCCAAATGTGATATCAATTTTTTCTGGTGTTCCTTATGACATGGTTAGGATGGACTCTCAAAGTTGGGGGCAGATAGGTCACAAGTGCAGGTTGGTGTCATCAACGGGGCCAGGGGCTTTTGGAGGGATTTTAAGGAGTTTCTATGAGGACCGATGGCATTCACTTGGTATATTTCATTATCCGCACAATTTTCCTTTCATTCCGGTGCATTCCGACAACTTTCATAAAATAGAGTTATTTTTGGACTTAATTAATTACGCTTAAAGTGGCATTCCGGGAGGAATACCTGATAAAACACCTTAGTATAATAGCTCGTTGGAACCGGAACGAGAATATCTACATGATAAGATGGCTAGATATGAGTCCTAGTGACTTGAGGAGACATGGTGGCCGATTTACCCTTTTCCCACATTAAAAAGAATATTTTAATTGGAATAAAAGAGAGAAAAGTGTTCCATGATTAAAATAATAATAAAATAGGAGGTGGGGCAGCAGTGCGTTGATTTTATGCAAATCATAGATGGAGAATTTCATTGTCTTTTTGTTTTTTTATGTGCAGGTTCATACATACATGTGTATGTTTTATTTATATTATGTTTTGTCAACTTATTAGCTACAGTTATATTACAATCCATCATAGACATTTATCAATATGTGGCAACGCCACCAGTTTTGGCATATGCTCTTTTTGCAGCATCTACAACATGTAATTTTCAATATTTTACACAATGAAAGTTACAATTTTTCCTTGGGGCAAAAATAATAAAATAGGAGGCTCTAGAGGGGTCCATGAGGTCTATAAAAGAAGAGGAGGAGGTCATTGGAGGATATCTTGGATTTGTGATTTCTTCTTGTGGAGAGGTTGGAGAACTTGGTTCTCTACTTCAACAGTAGCCCCAGGACGAAAACCCTGGGGTGATCTTGGTGAGAGTGGACGAAAACCCACCTCATCTCCTTCGTGGATTCAACCAGAATTCACAGGTGCAAAGATTGAATTCAATCAGTTTTGGGAGAGTCATCTTCAGCATCAGAGCATATCAATTTTGGAGATCAGATTGTCTATCCCAAATATTTCAGCTATATTATCATGTACACTCTTTCAACTATTTAGTATAATAAAGTCTGAAATCATTTTTGCTCAATATGTTATTGAAATTGCATGTGTGTTATGTGTATTATTTTACATGGCAATCTTCTGTGAAATAAATGATGATTTTATGGAAAATTTTCGTTTAAGCAAATTTCTGCAAAATTAGTCAAAATATCCCGTTTGGGATATTACATCAAAAATTACAACAAATTTCATGGGGTGTGATTCAGCAAATTTCAGAACTGATATATTTATTACAACAGTGAATTAATCACAGATCAACGAGCTAGTGATATGGAAGATGATGCCCAAAATGCTTAAAAATAGTAAAATTTTGTCAAAATTGAAAATTAAAAATAAATAAAAAATAAAAATAAAAACTTTAATTAAGGATATGTTTCAAAAATATTCAGATATGAATTTTACAATTATGCAGTAAATTCCACCAAGCTTAAAAGTTAGATCGAGACCAAAATTCAAGATGCCCAAGTGGCCAAAACTTGTGAAAATTTGGATTTCACAATTTTAAGTGATTTTGACCATTAAACATGTGATTTTGGGGCTTGATCATTAATGATTTGGTTGTTGTAATAAAATTGAAGTAAAACAAGGGTTTAGAGGTCAAACCCTAGGCCCAAGGCCTTGAAGATCTCGTGGTTGAAATTTGTTGAAACTTTGGGATCAAGTTGTTGCTTGAGAAATATGAATTTTGAGACCTTAAGCCTGCAAAACCGACAAGTATTTAGCCTTAAAATTTCAGATTAAGGTTTCAGGACAAGTTAGAGCAAAAGAGGCCAAGAAAAAAGAAAACAAGGCTAAGGAAAACTAATTTCTAGGGATAAAAGCACTAGAATGATAGATCAGGGCTCAAAGATGAAGGCGATGGCCACAAAGGGCCAACGCTATGCCTAATAAGGCTAGCGTTGGGGATAGGAAGGCCCTAGAGGCCTAGGAAAAGCCCTAAGGCCTATGGCATATGGCCTAAAAGGACAAGAAGGGGAGCCACAAGCCCTTAGAGGGTTGCGGCGAAGGGAAGAGATGAGAGGAGGTCGAGGGAGGAGGGTCGAGGGGAGGAAGAGGACCGAGGAGGGCCGAGAGAAGGAAGGTTGAGAGGAGGAAAGGCCTGCAGCAGGCCTAGGAGGGTCGAGGAAGAGAGTATGAGGAAGGTCGAGGCCTCAAAACCTCACGGCAAGGCCAAAAAATCGCCCTAAACCAAGACGTAGAGGGGAGAAAGAGGGACATTGAGGCTTCGGAGGGAAAGACCGGGGCTAAAAGCGCTGAAAAGTTTGAAACCCTTGCTCAAAAAAAATTATGCTTCAGCTCTTTGATTTTCTAAAAGTTCTTTTGTGGGAAATCCTACAAAAAAATCCAAGAAACTAGATCTTACCCCCAAGGACCTAAATCTAACTCTTCTCCCACTTGATTTCTTGATCCAACTTGCAAAAATGAAAATAAAAACACCCAAATCAAAAATATATACAAAATAAATCTTAAAAAACCCCAACCCAAATTAGAAAAATAATTTATAATTAATATTACAAAATAACATGGGTTTTTAAATAGAATTTGAGAAAATAATTTTTTTATGATATTTTTCCTTGAAGAATGGCTAAAACGCTTCAGAAAATTTTATGCTCACCATAGCCCTAGTGAAGATTCAATCCACCATATAAAAACTAAGGATCCAAGCAAAGTATCCCTTTCCCACAATTTGTGAACTTCGAGACCAAGGATTGAGTATCTGCAAACACTATGTATTATCTCAAAATAATAATCATAAATCAACACATAGGAAGTCCGTATTCAATACATACCACAGATAAACAAACAAGAACACCTCGAGTTGCACCCCAGGTCTTTTATTATAGTAGAAAAAATAGTTCTAAGCTGGACAATAGTTTACAAAATGCTTCAGTAGCAATTCTAGCCAGAGATCAAGATGACTAGAGACTCAACTAACTCTCTAATTTATAGATGAATCCTCCAAATGGAAAAATAACAACTAGTTTCTTTGATCCTTGTCAAAATAATCTTGGTCATTGATAAACACTTCAAGATCAATTAATCTTGGCCCTTGATTTTTTAATTTTGAGCAATTTCGAATTTATCATTTAACTCTACATTAATTAGCTCAAAATTAATTATTTGAGCTCATTTCCTCAAAATTTTGACTTTGACTTAACCACCAAGGCCCAAGGGTCCAATGTTCTCTTGAAATATGCAATATTCCCTTGGTGGAGGACCTTTAAAAATTGACTCTTTTAAGACCCAGGAATTTTTACATTTGGAGAATTTATTTTCCTAAGACAACTTAAATTTGACTCTAATTAATAATTTTCTGGCTTAGGATTTAAATTTTATTTTTCCAGAAAAAATTAATTAATTTACACATGAGGGGATTTAATATTTTTCCAACCCTCTAATACATAAGATTTTACATTTATAAGACTCAGAGGGAATACACATTAGGCTTAGACCCTCAAGAGACAACCCATCTGCGACACAAGATGATCTAGTACACCAAGTGATTTGTAATCAAATAATTAAACCAACTAACTTAAATTATTCCCAAACCACTTTTACATTAGACTCGACTAAAACACTAGGACTCACCAAAGATTTCGACAATAAATTTCACCCTAACTTTGGGAGTTTAAGCTGGAGGGGAAAAAACTCTTCTAATTAGCCTTGTTTAGAAACACGTAATCAGCGAGGCTAAAAAACCTCCTAGGATGAAATTCATCATCAAAATCATAGGCTTACCTAGGTTGTTACATATACTCAAGGTCTTACTAGGATCATTTACCTCATATAACTTACAGAATGGGATGACCATAACAGATGGACTACTGATAGGTGATCCGATCTTTGTTGAAAAACTTAGTACTTCTGCTTCCTTGGAACTTTGAAAATTTGAGTGCAATAGGACACCCAAAATTAGGTCAAGGGTATGGAGTTGATCACCCAATGAGGGTCTTGACCTAATTAGGGAGGAGAAGAGGATCAAAGGACAAATTTTCTTTGAGGTTTGAATTCAATGATCCTAATGAGGACACTAGCCAAGGGAAAACTAAGGAAAGAATTGGTCCACGAGTTAGGGCTTATTATATCTCAAAATCCCACCGTCATATTTACTTCAAATTTGGAGGGCGTCTAGAGAAAACCTTAGAGTAGATGTGGACCAAAAGTCTAAGTTTTTGGATGCCCTTGGTGACCTATGTAGGCTAGGCCTAACAAAAGAGGGAGGTGAAAAGAATAAGCATTGAAAACGATCACCAATTGAGGATTAATGCCTTGTCCTTTTGGAGAGATGGAGTCAAGGAGAATTTATGGTTTGGGACAAATTCACCCAATCAAGGATCCCTTCAACAACTTTGCTTAGCATTTAGAGCATGAGAACAGATGCTGCAAGGACTTTATACTTCGATTTGCAATAAATGATAACTTATCGAGATATATTTAACATAGAATATCTCTAAGAACATTCACCCATTCATACATGGCCCATGACATGATGCAATGCTATAAAAGATCAAATTTCCACAATTTCACACGAGAAAAATACTAAATTTCAGCCTAGTATAGCGAAAATCCCAGCAACATGAATGTAACAAAAGTAAATAACAAGAATAGCATTAAAAGAGCACTTACATGTAAGAAAGAGTATATCCAATCATCAACATATGCCAATAGTGAAGCTCCAAGACAAAATGAAAGAGATCCAAACATCAAAATTCATCCATTGATCCAAACTTGTCCTTCAAGAAGGATAGAGAAAATCTCACAAGAGAAGATAACCCAATCCAAGTGATGATGATGAAAATGAATCATCTCACTTTTATCTATGCACTCTCTAATGAATTCGATTTAGCTAAATTGGCCTAATTGAGCCCATAAAATAAAATAAAGTGCATGATAACAATACCTTTGGTGACAAGCCCGCCCACCAAATAGCTCAATAATACATGAAAAAGCCTCTCAAGAGGGTGGAATGATCAATAAAGTGAGTCATTGGGCCTTTGAGGAGGCCTAATGAAGTCCAAGGGGTGCCATGATGTAGAAATGGACTCCCAACATAGTGAACAAGGGGTGGGCCCCTTGTTTTCCAAGCAAGAACATGTGGTGCTCCCAAGTGTGTGTGGCCGCACAAGGGAAACCTCATGGGTCTCCAAATGGATTGAATATGCCTGTGGACCATCTGTAAGGGCCAGGACAATGACATAAGCCCTCCCTTTGCAGCGGGAGATATTCTCTGGACCCTAGAACATCTGCCAAGTGTCTAGTGCAACTGTGGAGCCGGTTGGGCATGGTGAACCAGGTGCATCATCCTCATCCAAAAGGTGGAACACGAGCAATTGATGAGTGCTATTGGGGATCCATGAAGTAATCTTTGTTATGGTGGAGGCCCATGGCTCTCAATGCTCACCCTAAAAGTGCCAATGTGGCCCTCTAGAGGGATAAGACCCCGTATAGGGAGACTAAGCCCCAAATGGAGACCCACCTACAATCTTGCATAAGATCCAATGTGTCCCCTTGCCCTCCAATACAACAAATCATCAGAATGATCAAGTAAAAGAGCTTACAAGTCATGGAACCAATGGAGCACTTCATGGTGGCATGCCCTTCCATAGCGGGCTTTGGCATGTACACATGTCTCCAAGCTCAATAAGGGGTTAATCAAGGACCCTATTAGGTGGTTTCAACCTCTAAAGGGGGTGACATGTCCATGGTACATCCCTAAAGTGGTAGGTGGAAAATGATATAATGACAGAACAGAGTGGGGATCAGGGGAACCATCTAGACCACATGTCTTGGTACAAGGGTAGCTATAATAAAGGAAGCCCACACTTGGATATGCGAATGTAGGAGGGAGCAAATCGTGGTACATGAGTTACCTCGACCTTTGTTTTTCTACCCTTCTTCATATGTCTTTTGCCTTTTATTGATGTTTCTTCATAACTACTAGGGGCTCCAAGGGATGAGAGCATGATGTGTAATATATAGCAATGGATATCCCCCTTCAAATGGGGCATTTCATCGCCCACCAAGGGTTGGGACAATCATGGGTTCCCCTTAATGATGGAGGGGGCTCATCTAGGGCCCATAAGAACCAAGGTGATGGCCATTGATAAGGGGTAGAGCTCATGTTTGGCTTTTGCCCACGCGCTAAATTTGTATGTCCCGACCATCTTTTGAATTTTGTGGCACATTTCCTATTGAGAGTGGCCAAATTATGCTTTTTCTTTTCTTTTTAGCTTGGGGCGTCGTTCTAAGCCCGACCCAAGGTGTGGACAAGGGGAGGGGGAGGCTAACCCTAGGTGGACTCAGCAGATACATGTGGACCCGGATGGGAAAAGAGATGAATGGGGCATAAATGAGTGGAAAGGGAATGATGTAGATGGTGTCGTCGTGTCGAGAAACGAGACCACGCAACTAAAATCGGGATTTCCCATGTAATGCCAACCCTAAAGCTAATGGCCAATAAAGGAGATCCCACAGGACTAGGATACAATGGTAACCATGAAATCGGGCAGTGGAGACAAGAATACAGGCCTAACCTACTCTTTCCATCGAATCCCCCCACCAATCCATGCCCAAAAGTGTTCATGACAAGTAAGGAAAATTACTCAACTATAACAATGAAAAGCCATACTTTAAGGTCGAGAAGCCCACATCCAAACATACAATCATGACAAGTGGTTGAGGGACCACATGGTTGGCTCAGGTGGCAGAGACAATGGCACATTGAGTTATTTGATGGCTGCAAGGGGCTACTAGTTGTCAGCTGAGGACCGTCTAGGAGAAAATTTTCTCCCATATACACCACCCACAGGTGGTGGGTAACAGTCCCAACCCTGATGAGCGATAAACTGACTTACCTTCAAGGGGTATTAAATGCAAAATCTCAAAAAGCAAGCTTGGTCTCTTGAACCATGCATCCAAATCAAAGCAAATCATAAAGAAATAAAAGGCACACCATAGGGGTGGAAAAAGCAGGTCGAGGAAAGTGGTATCTCATGCCTCCATGATTGCTCCCTCCTTACATATATGCACTCAGGATGGTGGACCTCCATTAACTGGTCACTTGGCTATGGCACCTTGCCCTTAAGTCATTCCCATTCCGTAAGCCATCATTTTCACACACACCAATGAATTGATGGGCTAAGTTGGGACTTCTCACTTCCCCTTGGGGATTGGAAACACCTGATAGAGTTATCCATCTAACCATACCTAATATAGGGAGGCAACCTATTTACAAGACTTGATATATTTAGACATTTGAAGGTGAGCTTTGTGTAAAGTAATATTGTACCCCCAACATTAGGTATTGTCCACTATGATGCATCTATGGTTATTGTCCCTAATGATTGGTGAATTTCGCTTGATATTAAGAAGGTTTTGTCAAGTGGTATTATCGCGGCAACAGTGACCTTTGGAGACATGATTATCACTCCATCCAACAACATTGCAAAGGACATTTTACTCGCTTTATAGAGAGGAAATATAACCTTGTTGATGTAGCATTGCCTACCCAGGGCAGAGCATTGGGATACGTGATGATTCCACATGGTGCTTGACACTTTGAGGTACCCCTAGATGTTGAAACATTGAACCCATAAAGCTTGGTGTTGGATTTATAAATGATGTGCCCAGTGGACCCAAGACATCCCTAGGAGTGTTTGTTTGATGGGTGTTACTCGTTTTGAAGCCCGAATGATGATGGTTATCCTTGTGATGATAGCGGAGGGATTGCACATCACTCTTTGGCCTCAACACTTGAGTAGAAGAGTGTTACATCACCCCTTTTGCCTTTTAGAGGGTGACGTTGGGCACCATGGTGGTGGCATCTTGATTTGAAGGCATTTTGTAAGCTTTCACATGGACATTGAGCTACTCCTTAGAGTATGGAGCACTCATTAGCTCACTTGACACTTGTGGCATTTAGAGAAAATTTGGAGGATGGCATCATAGTGGAGGAGCCATTTTCTCCCACACATGTGGGCATTTTGGCATCTTTTGTTATGCTATTGAGTTATGAGCTTGGCTTGTAATGTTATTCCTATGGAACACTTTGTTATTTGCTAAGTTGTACCTAGTAAGATATGAAGACCCCATGGCCCAATGTACAGGGCAGTCATCAATTTTTTCAGAAGTTTAGAAGTCAGCAGGGCACCTATGCTCTTTTCTCCCTTCTCTCTCTACATTTCCTCTCTTTCAAATTCCGCAAACCCTATAGGGGATTGCAATAAACGTCACTAGCATGATGGAATTTTTTAACAAGCTTAGGCGGCTTGGGACCTAGACATTAAGTCCACTCTAGAGTGTTGTTTCACACGACCAATTATTTTCAATCTTCAGCAATAAATAATTTGTTGAGTTTTTTCACTCAATACCTCCAAAGATGGAGTGTGGCTTAATGATTGGGCCTTGGCTCCGTCCTAATGCCTAGGGTCAATGTATATTACCATGCTAGGACTTATCCAAAGTGTCGCGGAATTTCACTAGGTTTTTATAGGATTTTTTAATTAATTAAAATTTCCTGCAGAACAAGATTAGGACAAGATTTTAATTAATTTTCTATGTAAACTTATAAATAAGTGGATCTAAGATAAATTCATGGGATGTGGGTACTCGAAATTCATGCTCACAACCTCAACATTATCCTAAGTCCACCTTTGAGGGGGTCAAAAAGTGACTATTACCCCCTCAAAACCCACTTTTCCTAATGTAAGTGGCAGAAGTGGCAAAAAATTTACAATTTATTAATAATTGGGACATATTAATTATGCTCTAAAAGTCAAAAAGACAAGGGAAATGACATGGAAAATATGTGAAGTCAAAGGAGCAGTTCAAAGATGACTTGGCAGCCACTTGGGAAGACCAAGTCAAGAGCCTTTAGGAAGACCGAGCTAATCATTGACTTGGGGGGTCAAATTCGAATTCCACTTAGAATATACATGGATTGTTATTAGCTTGAGTGGGGTACAACCCTAACACATGGGACAAATCTTGTCCCCCACCTATCCCTGCATACTCCATTGCCAGCCAATAAAATATCCCCTATCAATTACAGAGCCCAGTTTTGGCATCTCTTTTACCACGAATTTGCTAAAAGTTGACTGGGGACAAAACTGCCACATGGGACAGATTTGGTCCCCCACCAAACTTCACTTGTCCCCCACTTAAACTCATGTTGGTTGGAGAATCTGTTTATAGCTGAGTTATCTCAGTTTTTAGTGGAGTGTGTCTCCACATTCAACTCCACTCATCCGCACGCAAGCAGTTTGAAGAGGATATAGGTAGCAGTCTTGTACACTTGCTTGATGGGTGAGTTAACAAGAGTTTACACAGTAAATAATTGGGGACTTGTCACACCATTACTACAACTCTTTGCACACCTGTTTAACAAAGGATATATGCATCTCCAGTTCAGCCATACGCAATCATGTGGAAGGATACGCAGTGTCTATTTGATGCCACCTACAGTTAGTTGGAGAAAACACTTGGACAATCCTTGTGCCACTTGAAGAACTCAAACTACTTGGGATCTCCACCCTTTTTTGCCACTTGTTTGACCATCTCAAAATGGGATTCTCTCAATTTTTTGTATAAATAAGCCATGTTACAAAAAAATCTAGCAGGCCTTGGAGAGGGAAACCCTACAAGACAAAAGCTAGACAAAGTGCTAACAATGGGGTAAAGGCCATGTTATCAACACCAATGGGTGACCCCATAGGAAAAAATGTCTCCTAGATTTTTCTTCAACCGGCAGTCGGCAGCCCCTTACCAGCCACCTAATAGCTTTGATGTGCTACATTCTCTGCCACCTAAGCCAGCCATTGTATACCCCCACTCATCTGTCATGATCATACGTTGTGGGTGGTCCATCCAATCCCAAAGATATGATTTTCATTGTATAATGGGTATTTATGCTTGTTTTTCTTCGACACGTTTGGGTGTGGATTATTGGGAGACTTGGAAGAAGGAAGGGTTTTGACTGTACTCTTGTTCCCTTACCTTAACAGAGGGGTTAATCCTGAATCCTAGTGTTGTGGGATCTCCTTTATTGGCTATTAGCTTTAGGAATAACACTACATGGGAAACCTTGTTTTTGGTTGCATGGTTCCGTTTCTCGATACCATATATCTCACTCCCCTCCACTCATTACAACTTCGTTTCACATTTTCCTAGTTGGGTCCACATTTGTCCATCAAGTCCACAAGGTGTTAGCATCCCCTTCCCCTTGCCCACACCTTGGGTCGGGCTTGGAACAATGCCCCAGAGGTTGATGCAGCTTAAAAAAAGATAAAAGCATAATATCACCACATACAACAGGAAATGTACCATAAAATGCAAAAGATGATCAGGACAATCAAATTTAGCATGTTGGAAAAAGCCACATAAGCTATGCCCCCTTATCATTATGGCCATCACCCCGGTTCCTAGGGCCCCTCTGAGTGCCCCTACATCATTAAGGAACCCATGAAAGTCACAACCCCTAGTGGGCAATGAACTGCCAGACCTTAAGGGGGTAAATACTGCTATATCATGCACATCATGCCCTCATCCCCTTGAGCCCCGAACAATAAAATAAAGAAAAATCAATAAAAGGCAAAAGACATATGAAGAAGGGTGGAAAAACAAATGTCGGGGTAACTTATGTATCACGATTTCTCCCTCCAACATTCATATACCCAAGGTATGGGCTCTCCTCATCATAGTTACCCTTGTATCGTGGCAAGTGGCTTGGAGCCTTCCCTTTGTCCCCACTCCACTCCATCATTATTTCACATGACACCTACCATTTGTAGGAATTACCTTAGACATGTCATTCCCTTAAAGGTTGAAACCACCTAATAGGGTCCTTCATTAACCACTCCTACCACCAGGGAGGTAACACCATTACATGTTCAAAGCCCCAAATTTGGAAGGGAAACCTGCTATGAAGTTCGCATTTTTGCCCTTCATTAACAAACTTATTTACTCAATTACACTAATGAATCATTTTATTTGAAGGTGAGGAGATGCATTGGATCTTACACAGGATCGCAGATGGGTTTTCATCTTGGACTTGGCCTCCCTATACAGGATCCAAGCCCTCCAGAGGACCACAATGGCATTTGTAGGATGAGCATTGAGAGCCATGGGCCTCCATCCATGCAAAGCATGGATTGCCACACCATGGGCTTCTTCAACACCACCATTTGCTTGTTGGTGCTCCAGTTATTTGAGATGATGATGCACTTGGACCACATTGCCCCAATCGGCTACACATTGCACTCAACACTTAGTAGTTGATCCAAGGCCTAGAGGAGGTTATGTCCTTCCTAGGGAGACATGGAAAGGAATGCGTCATCTTCTAGCCCTCATTGATGGAGCATCAACTAGATTTTGAGCCACTTGGAGACCCATTCTAGAGCCCCAAACCCAAAAATAGGGGTCCCAAAGATGTCTTACAGCATATGGAGGGCATCACCCTTTTCATCATGATTTTTGAGGCCCTCTCCCACATTTTTAGCACAAGAGGCATGAACGCTGCCTCTTTAGGCCTCCATGCATGCATGATGCCAACCTTGCGTGGGATTTGGAGAGCGTTAAAAATTATTTTCAAAAGCTATCATGGTTGGCTTATAACCATGGGTGGGTTACTTAGCACATTAGGCATGTAAAGGGGGCTTCTTTCAATTGTTATTCGAACTACTTAGTCTTGTATAAATGGGAAAGACTCTCCCATTTCAAACCATGAACTCTTGGATTTTCAGCCTGTTGTCGCACAAAATGTCAAGGCACTGCGACAACGGCTCAGATCGGGGGTTGTCACCCTGATCCCCAATCTCTCTATCTAAGTTGTCTCCTTGCAAGCTAAGGGAGGTAGACCCTAACAAAAATGAAAGAAAAGAACTGGTTGAGAATCAACCAATTCAGGAAACACAGCTAGACAATCAAATACTTGTTAAGATTCACGAGATTTTATAGATCCAATTCGATTCAAAACTTTAAAACCAATGCCTTATGGAGTCAAAATATCCTGTTATACCATTAAAGTCAAGTATCTGATATACAACTGATGCTATGAAAAATAGAAGTTCACCACAATGATATTCGATAAAAAAGCACCACAACTATGCATTAAAGATAGCAATAAATCATGAGATGACCATTAAATTGAAATGCCAGATCTTTTCAATATTTCCAAATTTATGATGTTCTAAATAACCCAATCCAGAAATTAGAAATTTTATATAGTCAAACTTAGGATAAAAATTTAAAAGCTCATTTGACTATAAAATAATTTTTTAGAATTTTTGGAATTTTTTATTTTTTATTATTTTTCAGACAAACTATTAAAACTAAGACTATGGATTAAAATCTAAAAATCTAACAAAAAATTAAACGAAAATCTTAAAAATAATTTTTTTTTATTTTTTGCTTTTGATTTTTTTCTAAATCTAAAAAATGAAATTCTAAACAAAATTAAAACTAACTATAATTAAAATCTAAAAACTAAACATTAAAAGCTAAAACTAAAAAAAAAAATCGAATAAAAAAAATACACCTAATGCTAACCAAACTTTACAATTTAAAATCTAACAAAAATTACAATCTAAAACTACGACTAACGAAATTAAAACTAAAAATTAAACAACAAAAAATCGAAAATGATTTAAAACCTAACACTAAACCTTTCTACACAAAAAAATGAATCCGATCAGAAAAGATAACGCATATACGTAAGGGCTTTCGAATTTTAGGTATGCGTTTTTTGTTTGTTTGTGCAGGTCGGCAACCAAAGAAGAGGCGGCGTGAGGAAAGGGAAGTCGACGGCAAATGAGAAGGGCTGGACGGCGAAAGTATGGCAGCATGTAGGAGCAGAGAGGGGTCAAAGGAAAGGGAAGAACGTCGAGCGGAGGGCAGCAAATGCAGAGGAAACGCAAAGGCAAAGGTTGGACGGTAGAGGAGGGCTACGGATGATGGCAACGTATGCACGCAGAAGAGGACGACAGGCCTGAGGGAGAAGACAAGGGCGTATGCAGGGACAAGGGCAGTGTCTCGTGCAGCGTTTTATACCAGAGGCAAAGAAAACCTCAACAAACCCAGTACATTTAAAATCGTCCAGCAGATTTGAAATTTTCCCACGTAACTCAGATTTTAGATGCACCTTTAATAAAATAACATTCAGATCTGCCAACAGAAGCGATCCCAAGACCAAATCTTGCCCTCTAGGTGTTAGATCTGGCTCAGATTTTAAAAAATTCTGAAAACCCCCTGCGAACCTGCAAAAAACCAGAACAGATCCAAAAACTATGCACAAAAATTTATAAACCCTTACACCCTAGAGAAAATATACAAATTTACAATGCTAATCTACAGATCGGAGGCCCTCATGGCCAGATTTAAACCCATTTCAGCACGATTTAGAAGATAGAGAAATTTTAAGAGAGGCACAAGCTCTAGAAGACCCTGTAAAAAACACAATTTCGTAAGATAACTTTGAGAATTTAGAAACAATGGGCTTTTTCAGATTTACGAAATCTGAGAGTCGGCTGGTCCAACTGAAGACTTCCCCAGACGCTCAAATCTTTAATAAAAAAAACGATTCCCTGCACACTTAGATCTGAACTTTAGATTGATAGAGATTTAAGAAAATAAACATGAGATCCTTCAAAAAAATAGATAACTAGTCTTTCTGTCAAATAAAAAATGTCATTTTATGAACCCAGAAAACTGCACAAGATACCTGTATGCAGATCAATCCATGAAGGCCATCAACCATAAAAATGTCAAACAAAGTAGCAGAGTTTAGAAATAAATCACCACATATATCTGGAAAAGGAACACCAAAGTTTTTAACCCCAAAGTCTTTATGCTTTATTCATCAAAAAAAATCACAAGAGCTTCTAAGACAAGTGCATGATTCAAAGATCGGATGCAAATGTCACATCAAGACCTCTAATTTATAAGACAAAATCTCCAACGGCTAATTCGGTTGATTCATGTCAAAATAATCTCGACCGTCGAAAAGATTTGATCATCTTTTAATCTGGACCGTCGAAATTATAAATTTGAGAAAAAAACGAATTTATCATTTAATTCCATTTTAATTAACTCAAAAATAATATTTTTGAGTTAATTACCTCAAAATTTTGACTTTGACTTAACCACCTAGGCCCAAGGGTCCAAAATTTCTTGAAATTCTCAATATTCCCTTAGCCTGGGGCCTTTAAAAATTCATTTTTTAAGGACCAACGAATTTTGCCTTTGAAGAATTTTATACTCACCTAGGATCTAAAATTAATTAAATTTCTGACTTAGAATATTTAATTAATTTGGCCAGAAAATTTAATTAATTGACTGAGGGGGGATTTAATTATTTTTTCCAACCCTCTTTACATAAGATAAATACATTAGACACATGAAGGAGGAATACCCATTCGTATAGACCCTCAAGTAGGTACCCAATTCTGCGACTCAAAACATGATCTAGTAGACCAAGTAGCTTGTAATAAAATAATCTAGCCAACTAGCTAGGATTATTCCCAAACTACTTTTACAAAGACTCGATAGAAAACACTAGGACTCACTTAGCATCTTGATGACAAAATCCACCCTAGCTTTGGGGTGAGGCTGGAGGGGAAAACTCTGCCGATAACTTGTGTCAAAAAACACAAGTAAATCAGTGAGACAAAAAACCTCCTAGGATAGAAATCGTCACCAACATACTAGGCTTACCTAGGTTGTTACATACATGACGGTCTTACTTAGATCATTTACATCATAAACATGCAAAATGGGTTTACATCATTTATAAAAATGTCGGTTGTCGATGAAATCTGAATGGCGTGAACCTCGATCATGATGAGTCCCATTTGAAAAAAAATGGGGGTGTACTGCAATGGGGTCGTTGACAAAGTGTGGTCAACACAGCCTATTTGGCAAATTTGGACATCCAATTTGTGGATGGTTTTGGAGGATTATGGATCAATTTCGATGTTTGGATAATCTTGTCTCATTTTTGGAGCTTCTAATTGGCATTGTTATGGATGGATATACCCTTCACTATCTTGTAAGTGCTCTTTATTGATGAATTTCTGAATTTCGCTAATGTCTAATGCATGGAATAATGTCTCGTGGTTATTAATGTGCCCTAGTTATTGAATATCGTTTGAAATTGTAACTCTTGAAAAATTTTGCATGTATTACTCACTGGATAGTGAATGAATGAATGTTCCTAGGGGGTTTTGGCATGTTGTCCTTGAAACTCCATTAACAAGTGTCCAAGAAGTATAAATATCTGAAGAGGTAGCAAAAGCCTTAACCTTTAGGTCTCCTTGAAGTGTGAGTTGCCCATATTAAGATCTTTCATGACTTCAAATCTCCCAATGGCTAGGTAGTAGGCACTGACCCTAAATACTTGGTGGTCATCAAAACTCAAAAATTCTCTCTTTTAACCCTTATTTTTCCTCCCCTTAAGGATAAGGAGGCTCACCTAGGACTTGGTGTGAAATTTTTGGAGGAGGAAATTTCAAATTTCACTTAGATAGAACTCTTCCTTTGTGTCTCCTCTAGAGGTGCTCAAGTTTTGGTGGAATTCCCACGATGGATTCTCCATAAACTTTGATGCCCTAGTTGTCACATCAAGAGGGAACCCTAGAGGCTAATCCTTCAACTTGGGGATTCTTTAAAGGCAATCTCTTTAGTACTTGGTGAAGTAAATCATTTATTTCCTTTTCTCTCTCCTACCTTGACCTAGGATGCATAAATATATTGTGTCAAAATTAAACCCTAAGTCTCGTTTAGTTTCTTTACAAGGGGTTTTTCGTGAAAAGTCTCAATAGCTCCTCCCAAGCTTGTACTTTTATTGAACCTTTACATTGAATGAGCCACCTTGCCTCACTTCAAACCTAGCATAGAGATATATATCACAAGTCAGTAATACTCGGACTCCTCCCGTCGGTGAAAAATCTAAGAAGAGAAGGGGACTTAGGCTGCGGTGACATTGGGCCTATGTCCCAAGTGTTGTTATGCCCTCTAGCTTTTGCCCATTCCACAAGACCTGCTAGTTTGTGCAACAACAGGACCAATGTCACCTCTGCCAAAACCCCCTGCTCTTCACGGATTTTAAGCAAGCACCACATTTTTAGTACTCAAGAATTGATCAGTACTTCTTAGGTTTGGGCTTCACTTGTTAAAAAACTATGGCATCCTTTATACTGATAATTACTTCTTTAGTTAAGTTAATATTTTTCCATCACAAAGTAATTACACAAAGGAGCTCAACAGTAAATACAAAATACCACTACACAATAACACAAGAGTTTACCTTGGGAAAACCCACATGGGGGAAAAACCTAACAATTCTTTCCTTATAGAATGAATTCAACAAGAGAGACATCAAGCATAGAAGACTAGCTCAACCTCTCACCAAGAAACCAAGTCAGCCCTCACAAAAACTAATTCTAACCACAGAGATAACATAGAATATTACTCCCTTCATCACAGAGATGTACCTCCGAATTTCGGCCCTCTATCATAGATGTGAATCACAGAACTTCGGCCCTTCTTGCACAGATATAATCACAGTGGTTTGGCCTCCTTGATCCACAGAGGTTCAGTGTCCTTCACGGAACTATTTTGGCCTCTTTGCATAGAAAAAAGTCATAGATGTTTGGTCTCCTTGTTCCACTCAAATTTGGCTTCTTTGCACAGAGGTATGCAGCAAAAAAAAGCTTGGCCCTTCCAAGAGATGTGCAACATAGAAAATTTGGCATTCCAAGAGACTTTTATGCCTTGGATCGACTCCTTGACTTGCTTCGTATGCCCAAAGATATATTTCTTGATGCTTAGAGTGAATTGTCGTTGGAGAGGAGGACGAATGACTTCAATTTATAGTCAATCATGAGGTCGAATGGGTGCCAAAGGAGGCTGAGCAAACTTGAGGGGTAGTGGGTCGACTTGGACAAGGGAAGGGTTGGCTTGGTCTTCTTATGGAGGGAAAATTATAATTTCAAAATTCAAAAATTACCTTTTGAATATAAAATCAAATAAATATTTTATTTTTCTTGTAAGCATGAAGAACATGCTTCATATAAATTTTCCTTTACAAATATAATTCATATTTCATTGTTACAAGTACAAATGAATACTATGAAGACCAACCATAGCTACATATTTCAACATCACTAAAATGATTGCAAATCCCAATCTTTATTAATTATTTGATAAATCTGATCTACTTATTTTAGTCTTGTATGTAGATGATCTTAAACTTGAAAGTAGTTCTAAGAAGCTCATAACATGGTGCAAGACAAAGTTGGAACACAAGTTCAATATGGAGAACATTAGCCCTATGCACTATTTCTAGGGTATAGAGGTCTCGCAACATCTAGGTGAGTTCTTACTTGAAAAGGGTAAGTATGTAAACAAGAATATAAAGATATTGCAAATGATGGATTGTAATTCAATGGCTACTCCTATGATATCAAATATAATGTTATCAACAAATTCATATTCAAATTGGGTGGATTCCTCTATGTACAAGCAATTGATAGGTACACTTATGTACCTACTATCTACTAAAAACATAATATTTGTTTTGTAGCAAACACTTTGAGCTAGCGTATGGTTGAGCCATGACAAATTCACTATGTTGCTAGAAAACATGTGCTTTGATACTCTAAGGACACAAAACATGATGGTATGATGTATGCTGGAGATGGTGAGTTGATGCCACATGGTTTTGTGGATTCTGATTGGGCTTAAGATGTAGGTGGTAGGAAGAGTACTTCAAGGTTCTGCTTCAGTTAGGGTTCAAGTATGATAACTTGGTTCAGCAAGAAGCATGCAGTAGTGGCACTTAGTTCGACAAAAGCAAAATACATTGCAGCCAGCTTTGCTAGTTCAAAATCTATTTGGCTTCCCAAGTTAATTACAGAATTGCCCAATCAAATATTGGAGTTGTTGACCACTCCTTGTCAACTACCCTATAGCAGTACACTTTTTCACAAAGGGATTCCATCATGTTCGAGCATTCATATCATCCTAGATTCAGCATCATCAATCATCAGTCTATCAGAGTTGTAAACCCATTCTACAATGTTCGTAATGTAAATGATCCTAGTAAGACCATATATGTATGTAACAACCTAGGTAAGCATATTATTTTGGCGATAATTTTCATCCTAGAAGGTTTTTCGTCTCGCTAATTTATCTGTGTTTCTAAACACGGATGATCGGCAGAGTTTTTCCCGTCAGCCTCACCCCAACGCTAGGGTGGAATTTGTCGTTAAGATCTTAGGTGGGTCCTAGTGTTTTAGTGGAGTCTTTTGTAAAAGTGATTTGGGAATAATTTAAGCTAACTGGCTAAATTATTTTATTACAAATCACTTGTTCTACTAGATCATATTGAGTGGCAAAATTGGGTAATAAATTGAGGGTCTATATCGTATGGGTCTTCCCCTTTTCAGGGTTGAAATTGTAATATCTTGATGTAAAAAATATTTTGGTACATGCTCCCTCATATTTAGAGGCCATGGCTAAAATATTAGAGGGTAGAAAAATTATCAATCCCCTCAAGTGTCAATTAATTAATTTTTTTGGCAAAAATAAATTAAAATTCTAAGCCAGAAATTTAATTAATTAGAGTCAATTAAAATCCTAGAGAAATTAAATTCTCCAAATGGAAAAATTCGTGGGTCCTAAAGAAATTAATTTTTGGAGGTCCCTCACCAAGGGAATATTGGAAATTTCAAGAAAAATTGAACCCTTGGGCTTGGTGGTTAAGTCAAAGTCAATTTTTCAAGGAAATTAGCTCAAAATAATTAGTTTTGAGCTAATAAAAAATGAATTAAAAAGAAAATTCGAAAATTCTTCAAAAATAAAGATTTTCAACAGTGAAAATTAAAAACTAAAAAATATTTATTAACGATCAAGATTACTTTGACAGGGATCAAGCCAACTAGCCGTCTGAAGAATTTATCTATAAATTAGGAGTCATTTGCTTCTCAAGATACAAAGAAAAAAAAAATAGAAAGCTTTGAATTAAGCTCTGCTACTGTAATATTTTTTGGAATTATAAAAGAAGACTTTGGGGTTTATTCATGGTGGTGTTCCTCTTTTGTCTACTGGTAATATTTTTCTAAATCATGTGCCTAAATGCTCTATTGAATTAAATTTTATAAATATTTCGTTTCATTAGCCATCAGTTGGATTATCTATCTGCACAGGTATCTTGCATTAGGTATTGAGTTTTAGAAAAGCGTTCTAATTTGATAGATCTAGCAAGCATCTCTAGATCTTGAGGGTTTTTACGTGTATCTAGCCCCTTTTGAAGCTAAAAAGTTAATCTTAAGTGTGCAGAGATCTAATCGAGATTCCGATCTTGAGCGTGAGGGGAAGTCTTCAGTTGGACCAACCAACTCCCAAATCCAGAGACCCAAGAGCCCATTGTCTTAAATTCCCAAGATCTCTATCTGACAATTATTTGTTTTGCAGAGATCTTGATCATGAGTCAAAATTTTAAAAAAAAATATATATATATATATTTAACTCATTTATCTCCAATAATATTGTTCTTATTCGATAGATCTGGCTAATAATATTTTGTTTCTATTGATCTGGGCGCAGAGGTGTACTCATACTCCTCCGATATAATAGATCTGTATATTTTTTTTGTAAATATTTTGTATAAATTTATTAGATCTAATAATTTTGTAAATAAATTCAGCTTCTAACCCTTGTTGGCAGCTAGGTTTTGGGGTTTTGGGATTTTGTTTAAAATTTTATGTTTTGGGGTTTTTAGCGTACCTGTAAATATTCTTTAGATTTATTTTGTAAATAATTTTTAGATTTTAAAATTGTAGATATATATATAGATTTTAAAATTGTATATATATATATATATTATTTAAGTTTAATTTTGAAATTTAAATTTTTAATATTGAGTATTTGGTTTTCTATTCTAAATTTGTTTTAGGATTGAGGAAGAAATTGGCATTAAAGACCTCAAAAACCCTAGATGTCTAGGGTTTTCAGACTATTTTTGCAGGTTACTTATTTTCAAATCGGGGAAAAAACCCATTTTTTGAACACCCTAGCCCTTACCCAACCTAAAAGGCTAGTGTTTGGGACCTATTTTGCAAGCATTAAGAAGGCCATGAGCCCTACAAGGGTTAGATCTCATTTCAAACAAGGGTTTCTTTAAAATATTGGCATTTTATCTCTAACAATTTGTTTTGCAGCGATTTTGGGGTTAACATTGTATTTTCAGGTGGTCACCTTCATTGGAAGTCTTCCTAGCCATCTACAAGGCCACAAGGCCTCTTGGTTTGATCCCTAACATTCTTATTTCACCTCTGTCCTAAAATTGAATTCTAAAGTAATTTATGACAGAAAAATAAAACCCACTTTTTATAAGCCTATGTTCATCAATAAATCACCTGAGGCATTTATAATTAACCTAAAGTTGAATTTGAGTGCATAAAAGTTATATTTTGTGAATTGTCGGGTAATTTTCAGATCTGATATGTTTGCTACAGCTCTCTGAATCATTCATAACAGTGATGAATTTCATGCTTAAGCGCTCTAAAATTCACAGTAGTCCAAATACACGAAAAATTCATGCCAAAAATTTAATAAGTGTTTTGGTAAGTTGAGCATTGATTATTGAGCTTGGATCTACTTGTTTGTTGACTGGAATATCTCTGCATAATCAATAGATCAGATCTGACATAATTCCGGAGGAACACATTTAAGAGGCATAAAATTGATTGGTGTAACATCTAGCAAATTTTCATAACATCTAAGCATCTTGGGCATCAATCTTTTTGGCATAAATCTTCAATTTGTGGTGACTGATATCTCTGCATAAAAGTGTGACCAGATCTGATATACTCTGAATAGTACATCTTAAAAGGGCTAAAGAACTCATAATCTCACATTGGCAAAGTTGTTTTAGCATTTGGTAACTTTTGGGTACATTTTGGCTCAAGTTATTGCACTAATGATTTACTTCTTGTTGTCCTAAAAGTTTAGATTTGGGTAAAAGTAACATAAGATCTCTCTTTGCTCATGCTCTATAATTGTTCTTGTTTCATGGTTTTATAGCAAAATTGGTTTCTAATTGTGTTGGAAGTGATAAATTGACATCTTGTTCTACTTGTGATCTAAAGCATTGAGGAATCTATTTGGTTATCTTGACATCTAAATCTAATCAAACACCTCTTAAATAAGTGGCATTGTCTAAAGAGCATATTTTTGGCATAAGGTTGTTGATAATCATCAGTGGAATATCTTGAGCAATTGTGATTGGTAATCATTTGCTAATTGTCAAGTAATTGCTTTAAATTCTTTTAATTGCTATCATTGGTTAAGCATCTTGGGGATTGGTATATTCTCTACATTGGCAGTAAGAAAATTGGCACATTCTTGGTTGTAAGGTTGTTTTCTAATTTATGATTAAGTACTCTTATCATAAGAAGTAATCATAACTTAAGTACTTAAACGATTAAACAATCTCAACTCAAGAATCACTCAACTCACCTTGCATATCATCCTAAGCTAGTATTGCATCTTAAAACTTACCTCCAAGCATAAGCTTGGTTGATAGAGAGATAGGAACACATTTTCATGTTTGTTTGAGAATTCTAGCCTTTCTAGTATTTAAAACAGTGACCTTGCAGTCATCAGAGCCACAGTCTTTGCAATGTCGGAGGCACCAGGTACGTTAGATTTCAAGGAGAGGGATCGTTATCACACCTTCATGTGCTTCACCTTGACTTCTCTCTGCCACTTACTACAAAGTTTAGGCTCAATATAGATAAAGATCAAAGGTCAAACTTAAAGTAGGCATTTAATTAAAATTAACCATGATCGTTGCATCTCACCTAGGTCTTAGGAATTGCATTTCATATAGGATAGTAAAGCACCAAAGCAACAGTTGTCCATCTAGTACTTGGTCTTAATTTTATAAAGCAAAAGTGTTGACTCCATAAGGCACTGGTTTCAAATATAATTTCAATCTAATCCTTAAAGAATCTTGCTAAATTTAATTAAGTGCTATGCCACTCAATTGTCTCTCCCAGACTCGTTGATTCCCAACTTGTCCTTCATCATCTCATTTTCACAAGGTCTAACCCCCATAGCCTGTTGTTGGGAGACAGCTAGAACGAAGAGGTTGGGGGATCAGGGTGACAGCCCCCGACCTGAGTCGTTTTCACAGTGCCTGTTGAGCAACAACAGGAGCCCACTATAGTATATTGTGACAATCAAAGTTGTATAGGCAACTCTAAGAATCTAATGTTTCATGATCCCTCCAAGCATATAGATATCCAATACCACTTTCTCAAGGATAGAATCTGGAAGGGTGCAATGATCATAGAGTATGTTCCTTCGAATTTGCAAGTTGCAAACATTTTAACTACACCCCTAGCTAAAGGGAAACTTGAGATGTCAAGGGAGAGATTTGGATTGGTAGAGAACACTTTCCTCACTAAAAGGGAGAGTTAGAGTTTACCTGGTTGCTTGGTTAATATTCTCCAATCTTACCAAACTCAGAATCGGCAATAAATCAGCGAGGCAAAAGAGCGAAGAGTTTGAATCGGATCAGGAAAAAATCAGCGAATTCAATAAATAAAGATATACACATATATTGAATTAAAAAAATATATTTTTCATTGATATTCAATAAAGCCATGTCCAAACAATGCATAATATCAATAGATGTCCAAAATATCATGAACGAATAAGTATCTCATATATGTTATGAGTCCAAACATGATCTGAAGTACTGAGTCATGAGTCCTAACCAGTGACTACATAGAATCAGAAGCATATGCTTCTAAAAGTTTACAAAATACTGATAAGCAAATCAGTAAAAAATCAATAACTGAGAGTCTAAGACTCTAAGAGTGAGTACTAGAAGCGATTCCTCCCACTCCTTCACTTGCTTGACACTCTAAGTTCTCCAAGTCATGTTGATTTAAAAGAGGAGGCTCCTCCTCTAATTGGACCCAATCTAATGCATTTGTAGTTTGCAGATCTATCTCCTCAAGGTCGATTGGTGAATGATCCAAACCTATCATTATCATGAGACATTGAAATGTAAATTAATGTTTAAACTTTAAAGTGCAAATCAAATTATGAAGACTTCAAATTTAGGCTCTCACCTAGTATTTGCTTGTTGTGAAGTCATAGATTGTAATGGACAAATATAAGGTCATTTAAGCACTTTTGTGTCAATCGATTGCGCTTCTTATAATGTATTTTCTCAAACATGCTCCAGTTGCGCTCACAACCTGAAGCACTGCATGATTGGTTTAAGGTTCGAATGGTGAATCTCTTTAAATCTAGCGTATCACTACCAAAGTTTTGCCACCAAAGACCTAGCAAGTGGCAAGTGTTTGTGAGTAGTAAGTACTAAATAGTAAAAACTTAAAAAGAAAACAAAAATTAATAAAACATTTAACAT